>JBBPDC010000141.1:6972382-7000409 GCA_037974485.1 Hemigrammopetersius urotaenia
CACACACACACACACACACACACACACACACACACACACACACACACACACATATATATATATATATATATATTTATATATGTATGTATATTCTTTAACACATTTTTTTTGCAAAGCAATTTGTTTTCCATGTATGGCTATGCACTCAGCAAAATAATTTGTACGTTTAATTGGATTATCCCTGTTCTGAGTTTCTATACTCAAACATTCAGTCTGTATGTCAATACAATTTAATTCAGTCATTGTTATGTGATTGTATGAAGGTTGGGATTATTAAACTTCCAAACGTTTAAAAGAATTTCTCTTCTAAAATTGACAACTGGATGGGATACCTTGATAAGAGCTAGTCCATACAGATTCAAATCATCTTGATTATGATAGGTAACCACACCGCAGTATTTGGTATATTTCCATGACAGTTTAAAAGGTCTACAGGAAGCTGTTAGTCACTGCTGAAAATGATTTGGGACATGCATTTTTTGGACTATTCTCTGCATAATAAGAGAATTGAGCACTATCTGTAAAACGTCCTGATATTTTAACATTAACTTTTTTCAGCTGCACTGGAAAAGATGATTTATTATCATCTCTAGACTTTTTATTTCCTCCCTACAACAATTATGAGAGCACTGCGGACCTTTACACTGGTCGCTAACCAGCCATGCTTTCTATGCAGAAGTGTGAGAACGCCCTGCTCAATCATGCCATTATTCGGCTTTGTTTACAACATGCCCTCTTACTGGATAAGCCCTCCTCTGTTTGCCTGGGCATTCACTCAGCCATTGGTTCTCTGATATGACAGTCTGCTATCCGAAAGTATACTTTCAAAATGACAAACCCAAGGACACAACATGAGGTGGCAGAGTGAAAGGAAGACAAAACAACAGTTCTGGGGTTTGACAGAAGGGAATGAGGGACTAAGAATGAGAGAGCAGGAACAACGAAGAGAGAGAGAGAGGGAGAGACCAAGAGAAGGAGAGAAAGACATGGCTCCTGTCTTTTCTGCACCCATCTGCTCTGATGGTGCAGGTGGAGCTCTATTCACCCATCTCTGCATGCGAGTGTGGAGTGGGGAGGGGTGGGGGGAGCAGGAAGAAAGGGAGGGCAGAGGGAAGGAGTGAAGAGATATAGAGGGGTGGGGGGCCTCTGGGTGATCTCTCCTGAAGGGGATAATGGGAGAGCAGTGCATTGCAATGGCTGCCATGTAGTGCCCTCCCTTCTCAATTAGCCAATCAGCAGCCAGCTCTGTCTGGCAGAAGGACACATAAAAGAAGAACATTGCAGCAGAGGCACAGAAGGAGACTGCGAGGAGCTGGGAAATACATACACACTCACAACAGCAGAACCAGAACACCCTCCCCTGGACACACCCTATTGGGGATCACTGCTTCTCTTTTTTTTTTATTCCGAACCATCGCCCACGCCGCACAGAGAGAAATCTCTCTCATCATCATCATCATCATCATCCTGACGAAACCCCCCCTTTCTTCCTCATTTTCACTCTGCTTGAGGAAACCTACAATCACAAGGGCTGAGAAACGCTGAAGGAGCGGCTCATTTTCCTTTTTCTTTTTTTTTCTTTTCATTTGGGAGATCTGTGTTTTTTTTGTCAATCTGGCTGCACACGCCAGGCAGGCCAGAGCGTTATAACCCTTAAACCGGCCCGAAGACCTGCAGATCGAAGGACCTAGACCACCATCATCTTTGTACAAGAATGGTTACTGTACGTATACCTTTTTTGTCTTATAGGGGAGTCATTGTGATGCAACAAAAAAGAATCTGTTTTGTTTTCACTCTGTGGACTTCTAGACAGGGCAAGACCATAGATTTGCGTATCTGACTTAAGGGTTTACTGTTTTAATTTGATGCTGCAGCTGGAATAATCTGTTTTTGTGGAAACTTTGGATAATACCACACATTTAAATACATCACTTGGATTACACAGCCTGCACATACACACACACACACACTGACATGCCATCAAATAGGATTGTGTAAACAAGATTAACGATCAGTGAAGGTATTAGTAATGTGATACAGGGATGCGCAAATGCTTGCTCCTTCGACGGCTTCAACGAAGCATTACAACGGTGCTTCCTACTGAAGCCTTTACGGTTCATTTCTTTTTTGTTCTGCGTTAAAAGAGCACACTGGTTTTGTTATATATACATTATGCGTTTCCAGCATCCGGATGACATTGTGACACATGCAGGCAGAGCAAGATAGTGCTGGAGAGGTAGAAGGGCGTTGGGGGCAAGCAGTGAGGGCCTTTGGGGGGAGGGGGCACTGTCTTCATCCAGCCACCCCGTTCAAAGCAACATGATGCTTGACACGAATTTCTGAGACAAAAAGGGGGAAAATGACGCCTCGGAGGCTCCAAGCCAACAGAGAGCACGGCAGAGACAGAAAAAGGGTCGAGTCATTCAAAGAAGGGGGGGGGGGGGGGGGGTCTTACACATCCATTGGTTTGGGCTGAATCAGGCAAGGCCAAAATATATCCTTAAGGATTTTCTTTTTTTTGCTTGTTCTTGTCTTTTATTGTTTTTCTCAGAAAAAACGCGCTGGAAAAAGTTTTTTTTCAGTCCTTTTCCCCGTGACAGATTTTTTTATGGATGCGAAAGAAGAGCTGGATTAGAGGAAAAGGGAGAAAAGCCAGTTTGGGCGTGGCTTCTGTGCTCGAAGATGCGAGGCGATGGCACGCGCCGCCTGAAGTCATTCACACATTCAGGCTTATTTATAATTTTTTAGCGAAACCAAAAAATTAAATGAAAAAACAAACCTATACGTTGTTCTAAATGTGTGCACCAACCGTACCACCCTTCATTATTTGTTAATTGAATTCGCAGCTTTGAGTGTTTCTGATAAATAAATAATAATTAATGCTCGAGTGGGTTTGTTTTGAGCGTGTGGCTCACCGCATTACTGTTTACCTCCAGATTAATGTCTAATGGGCTTTAGTACTAGACTGAAAGGCAATTCCACGTGGCCTGGACCGGAGGGAGGACGTAACACGACGCCATTCTCGTGTAGAGAGAGACACACACAAAGCGAGAGAGAGAAAGAGAGAGAGAGAAATCAGAGCAGGGCCAGTTTGTCTGACGTCGTGATTGAGGTCGTTCTGTTTACGATGAAAAACTGACCTCAGTCAAAGGACGCCCCCCACGCTGCGACCACTCTCTCCCTCAGCCTCTGGCTTGCACACATTCAGCCCCAAGCAAAGGGCACGAATTAAAGCGCGAGAGCGCAGCTCCTCGCGGCTCGGGCTCCGTGTTTATTATGGTTAAATAATAAGAGCCCCGGAGCTGCGGCCTCTCGGCGCGTGCTGCGCAGCCCTCCCTATCCCCCTCCCCCCAACCACATGTTCCGCAGTCCTCCGTGCCTCTACCGCAGTGGCAAGCAAATAAAAAAAGCGTTGAGTCAGATAACCTTCTGGAGGCGCTTACACAATTCAAGGACAAGGACATTAACGAGTGACACGAGATGAAAACACACACACTCCGTCAAACTCGGGGTCCAAACGAAGTGGTCCGGATCGGACCAGGTGGGACTGTAACGGGAAAGAGTGGGGCACGGCACTCGAGCAACATAAAAAAGATCATTAGTTTATTAGGGATATATTTTCAGTATGAGATCCAAAATAATGAAAATAAAATCCATATAATACTAGATATTTTACGTACTGCATTTTAAAATATCGCTATTATTATTATTATTATTATTATTATTATTATTATTATTATTATCATGGGGTGTTATCGTGTATTATTAGATACTGTTGTTGTTATTAGTGCTCTGTGAGAGGGCGAGTGAAGGCAGGGTTGCTGTTCATTGTTCCCGGAGAGTCCTGCAGCCTCTGGCCTCCACACAAAGCCCCACTGTTTACATTAATATTCATAGCGCTGCCGTGGTCCCTGAGCCCGAGAAGAGGAGGAACGGGTGGCTCTTTTGTTTGCTTGTGTCAATACGTTTATTCAGCAAAAAGGCGCTCGGATTTATGAATGCCCACAGCGCGCACATGGCCTCGTTCAATCAAACACAGAGGAGATAACGATTTAAACGAGGCCGGCGGACCCGGCCAAATTAGGCAGAGTTAAAGGGCCTCGGTCCTTTCTCATGGAAATATCTTTAATGACACTAAAGACATTAAAGACACGGATGGGCTGTGTAGCTAAAACAAAAACAACGCTCGACGTTTCTGAGGTGTAAACGAGAGCAGCTCTCTTTCTGAAGGGAAAAAGGGAAGCCCCCTTAGCCACTCCCTGCTTCAGCACTATGGACAGCACCCATATTTTAACACTTCACACCGGCTCGGGTTCTTTTTTGTTTATAACCCTTTGGCCGGTTAGTTGTATTTTTTGTAGTATGGCATTAAAGTGCTTTTTTAAACATGAAAATGTAAAAATGTTGTGGCCACAAGAAAAAACGTGACAAGTTTGAAAAAAAATATTTTAGCTACTTCAGCGCTCCAGCAGTACAGAAGCGGATTTGTCCATTAGCTGTTTGCTGTGAATGTTTTCAGTTCTGACTCCTGTAGTGTCCTGTAGCTTTTTTTCCCAGCTGCTGCCAGAGAGATCCTGTAAGCCGCTGTGACAGTGTGGCTAATGCCCTTTGTTTAGGATAATCCTGTAATCTGGGTTAGTGAGACGGCCTATTGGCAATCTCACTTTCACATTCTCAGCCGACAAGCCAGACACTTTAATCTCAGGAATCAGGAGAGGAAGAAAAACAAGGGAGGAAACAGAATTTCAGCTGTTTGACTCCTTTCTCAGAGAGTAGATTCTCTTCATGAACTGTATTCATCATTATCCATCGCAGAGAAACAGAAATGTGTTTTGGTATAGAGACAGAGAGACCGGGAGAGACAGAGAAACAGACAGAGAAAGAGAGACAGAGAGTGAGGGAGCGAGGAGAGAGAGAGAGAGTGGCGCTGGCTGGTCTCTCAGGACTCAGTCAGGAAACAGAAAATGGCTTCCTTGCAAGGATGTGACAAGTCGTTTCACTCGGCCTTCATCTGTTTATCACCTCTGGTCCCACCTTTATCACCACCAGCCCATGGTGAGATAAAACAACGCACTGTTACATTGCAGTGTATAAAAAGCCATCAGTAAAGAGGAGTTGTTTTGGTGGGGTTTTTTTGGAGAGTTGATTGTATTGGTAGTTCAATCAGGAAATGTTAGCAACAGATACAAACATTTCCCACAAAAATGAATTCAGAAGGATGGGATAAATACCCACACTAACTTCACAGCAGCTTGGTGGCATCCCTGTATATTCTTTATATAAACAGGTAATTAGCTCCCTGTCTGTTGTTCATGTTTTGGTAGTAAATATAGCCTCTCATTCACAAATTAAGTGTGGAAAACCGTTAAAGAGTGGCTTATCCATTTACGGGCCTTCCTCCCCAGTAGAGACTTTACTGAGCTGTCAAGGCAATATTCCTGTTTTCTGTTAAAAACTGTGAGCTACTATTTTTTTATATTATTATTGTCCATTAATCTGCAATAACCTTCTGATTTTGAGTCAGAAGAGCAGCAGAGAAGGAAAAAGCTGTTGGTACAGAGGGCTGGTTCTTGTTTGCGTGTGAGGCTGGGTCCATGTGTAGGCCGCTGATGATGCAGGCCATTAAATATTGACGGAGATCCTTCTGGGTCCCAGAAATAGAAAAGTACATGGCGGGACAAGAGAGGGGAAGCCAGTTCACTTTGAGTGTAACACGTATACCTCTGTTGTGTAAATGCAGGTAAAAATGATGGAATGTTTTTCATCACTGGTGTCGTTTCAACTTCCTGCTTGGCCAAAAAGTGCCATATTGTGTAGCAGGCTTGTATATGGAAAGCACGGATTTGGTGATGAATAAGATCCCCTTTCCTCATCTTCTCCAGCTTCCTTTGGCAGAAACACAAGTATACGGGCAGAGAGAGAGAGGTCGTCACGTTATGTAACACTTTATGTTTGTCACCATTGATGGGCAGCCAGCCATGGGAAGGTTTACTTCAATCTAGGAGTCCTAACTTGCCCCAATACTGTCACTGTGGATATAGTGTCGGCTAGTGTGTATTTGTATATATGTTAACAATGTTTCAGGACTTATTTTATAAGATTTCGTATTATATAATGGGCACAACTGTTATTCAGAGGAGAGCAAGATGATTTGTCATGTCATGTCAGCCATTATCCATAGATTCATGTTTGCAGTGTTTTATTTTTACCCTCTAATGACCCTCTTGACACTTGACACTTGATGTGTTCTCCTTGTCAGGGTCAATTTGCATATTTACATAAAGTCTAGGACAGATAACAAACAGCCACAATCATACACACCATAATATACATTTATGACCAAACACACACAGTGAAAAGAGTCAAGAAGCCAGCCGATAGCAACAGTTGTCAAGCTGCTGTTACCTGGGCAACCTGGTTAGAGGTAAGGCTGGAGTCAAGAAGAAACGGTTCCACAGGAAGGAGGGTGTGTTAGATCAGGATCATGGGAAGATGGAAGACAAAAATAAAGGACAAATGAACAGACCACACCTAGAAGTGAATAAAGGTTTCATGCAAAAGTGTAGCTAGCCTAAAACATGCTGATCATTTATGAGATTCATTTCAGTTTTGAGGATTCTGCAGTTCTGACTGAAAACTTTCTGTTGAAAAGAGTTTAACGATAAGTGAATGCAATAGAGCAGCTAGTGACGAATGTGCCTGTTGATGGGGAGGGATCACAGAAAAAGATCAGAGATGCATCATTAATTAAGTGTGCGAGCCTCCCCATTCCACCCCTGGGGTTATTCTGTGAAAAGACTCTGTGCACTCAGTCAACTGGGGCTGACTAATACTCTTATGCAGACAACAATACTTTAATACCAAGGATCTACAGCTCTTCATACCAATGGAAAAACACACACAAATTTTAATTCCTAGGAGTGGACCGCTCTCAGGAAATCAAACTATAATATAAGCACTCCTGCTGTGTTGGGCTGAAAAAAAATTAATTGATGTAAAGATTAGGATCACTTCCTCACTTTAGCATAAGTCCTTGAATATGTCATTTAATGTAAGTGAGGGATTAACAGAAACAGACAAAAATAGAGTGAAAGGATCACAACTGACCAGCATACATCTGCTCTTTGAAAATTCCCCATAGGTCAAATTAAGCAACATGCTGTGCTCCACAGCAACACAGATGAAGCAGGATACACACACACACACACACACACACACACACACACATACAGACACAAACACACACAGAAATCCATAAAAAATCAACAAGATCCTCACAGGCACTGCACCTAAACACTGGAATTGCCTTTTGCATAGAGCATCTTACACTTCTCAACCTCAAACTATATGTGCATATGTCATTGGGTGATACAGGCACACAGGGATGTCACTTTCAGTTTCATCTGACCTCGCATCACCCCATCATCATCCATCAGTCAGAATTTGCACTCCTGATGTAAGGCTGGTTGACCCTGGATTGAGGAACAGTGGGAGGGTGAGAGCAAGAGAGAGGAACGGAAACATCTGCAGAGCCAGGGGCAGATAAAAAAAAATAGGAGAGAGTGAAGAGGACAGAAAAAATACAGAAGAGGGTGAAGAGGTTGGACATTGTCCTATGTTGTTCCTCTACCATTCAGACTCATTGACTCCTCAACCTCTCATTGGTGCAGGTCAAAAGGAACTCCGAAGTGGTCAAAACAGGCTTTTTAAACTCTGACTGTATTGCCTCTTGTACACAAAGGCCAATCCCACCCAAACAATCACACGCATGATGAAGTGTCTGACTAAACCAGTTTTCCATCTGCAGATAATCAGCACCATGGAAACCCAGGTGTCCAATGGTCCAAGCGGAACCAGCATGCCTAACGGCCCGGTTATTAGCACCAACGGCGCCACAGACGACAGCAAGACCAATCTGATCGTCAACTATCTGCCTCAGAACATGACCCAAGAGGAGTTCAAGAGTCTATTTGGCAGCATTGGCGAAATTGAGTCCTGCAAGCTGGTCAGAGACAAGATTACAGGTAATGTACTCACTACAAATGCAGTACAATACCTGTAACTGAATGACTGAATACACTTCTTTACTCACTTACTCCTTTATTGGGCTTTACTAAAGCATGATTGCCAACATAACATTTATAACAAATTATAGATTGCATACACATATTTATCAAGTTGTGGCTGACGGTTTTGGTCAAATTGCAGGTCAGAGCTTGGGCTACGGCTTTGTAAACTACGTTGACCCCAACGACGCTGACAAAGCCATCAACACTCTCAACGGTCTCAAACTGCAGACAAAAACAATCAAGGTAAGAGCATCTCGAACCCATGCGCACCAATCATGCTGTCAACGGGCAGGGCAAAAAAGGAAAGGAAGAGGGAAAGGTTGATGAGACAGAGGGAGAGGAGGAGAGTGGGAGGGACTGAGGGGAGGGGAGGGGAAGGCAGGAACAAAAGGACCAGAAGAAAAGAAAGAGGGAGAGACGAGAGCAGAGGTCAGAAAGCAAGGGGGCTGTGTGCAGAGGTGATTCAGATGGAAATGTAATTAGGGAGGTGCAATGCAGGGCATGGGGGAGTCAGTGCAGGGAGCCCCATCTGCCTCCAATCTTGGCTAATTAGGGCCTTCTTTGTCCCCAAAATTCACTTGGGGATAGGGGGAAGGGGTTAGACTGGGGTTTAGGAAGAAAGAAAGATTAAATCACCCATCCTGGTGACCCCACCTGATCAAAGAACATCAAAGATTGTGACAAATTGCAGGCAGGAGAAGATTTAGCAGAAAGGCAGCACACAAGCTGTATGCAAAAAAAGCAGAAAGGATGTAGGAGATAAACACTGCACCATATAAATGTGTAATTTTGTTTTTTGCATTATTTGTATTATTTATTTACCATATTTACATTTGCAATCTTCATATTCATTCAGTTTTGACATTTCTTTATGGTCATGCTAAATAATCTTTGAAATGTTGTGATTTATATGTGTAATTCTGTGTAAAAAAAGTCTAAAATACAACCATTTAAATAATAACAAAAAGACTACTAGTCATCATATCACAATATGATGTCTTATATGAGTAAGAGGTAGTGTTCCAATGATTCTGTCATTATTGTAATATACTGCTATCATAATCTGTTTGTTCTATTTTTTGGCCTTCTTAGCCTCTGTTTGTTGGCATTCATCATTCGTGTGCCTAGTGTGTCCAAATCTTTAAGCTGAGCAAATGTCATATTTTCCATGTCAATAAGGCATTGTTACAGAGACATAGAAGGGGGGAGGGAAAAGAGGCGCAGGAGCAAAGGCTAGGAGGAGGTAGCGTGGGGAGCGGAATGCCAATGACAGGATTAGAGGCCATATGGGCTGCAGGCACCATCTGTAGTGTGGGAGAGATAGGGAGAGGGTTAATTATAGGGCAGAATCCAGTATTCTAATACAACACCCTACCCCGCCCCGGCCAGCCTGCAGCCCAATCTCCGCCATGCACTCACCCACTCACTGAACAATAACGCCTCGGACCCCAATAATACAGCTGCTTAGTCATACTCACCCCCTAGTGCACATACACACACACCAATGATGCAAGCACAGAACAATTCAAAGACTGCTAGCAATTAGCCTTAGTTTTCTACAGTATGTATGTATTATGAAGAGACTCAAAAAAGCCTTGGCACACTGAGAAAAACAAAATATGTAAATGGAGTCAAAAGCTTTGAAAAAACGCTATTTGCGACAATAGCATATTTACAAACACTGGACTGGAAAATGAGTATAAATAAGAAATGGGAAATTATGTGCATTTGTAGTATATTTGGCTAGAACGCAAGTGTGTTTGTGAGTTGTCAGGGATGCTGGACATCTTGTAATCTGTTTACTCGGTTTGCTGGTTGCCAGAGGAGCAGTTTTCCCTTGAGATGGGAGACAAAGAAGGGAAGGAGAAAAGGGAGGGGGCAATCTCTCTATCTCACTGAAACACACATTCACAGCGATGCCATCAATCACAGTCATGCGCATTCAGCCTCAAATTCATAAATAAACATCTTTTAGGAGCAAATCTGGGCTCATTTCATCTATAGCTAATTCTGCTCAACTTACTAGCAATATACGAAGAGCAAAAAAAATAATATAACAAATTCAACACACATACACACACACACATCACAGTTAGTTCAGGCTTCTAAACATAGTCTAATATTTGGAAATACACAGGTGAAAATTTCCTACCAGGATGTTGTTGGGCATACCTCAGATCAATGTGGATTGAATGAATATGAACAGATTCATGAAGAAGTCTAGGAGTGTAATTGTAGATTGGGACTGGGACCAATGTACTGGAGAGTTTTATTATGGGTAGTAGAGTGTATGAACTGAAGTGTATGTAAGAGAGTCCGAGTTGAAGAAAGGAAGGATGAGAGGGAAAGAGAGGAAGTGGGTGGATGACACTCTTCTTAAGCTGGCAGGGAAGAGATATGAATGTACCTGCCTTGCATGAAGAACGTAATCATACTGGCAATGTTACTCGTGTTTAGGATGCTAGGTAGTGCATACAAAATCACAGTGTGGGCTCTGGGTGTATAACTGGATGTTCAATGTGCTGGTGTTGTAGGTATCTTACGCCAGACCCAGTTCAGCCTCTATCCGTGACGCAAATCTATATGTGAGCGGCTTGCCTAAGACCATGAGCCAGAAGGACATGGAGCAGCTCTTTTCCCAGTATGGTCGCATCATCACGTCCCGCATCCTGGTGGACCAGGTCACAGGTACAGCCTTAACTCACTCCCGTTATAGCCCAAACCTCAGCACTGGTTATTGGTAACTGATTCAGGGTAGCTTATTAGGCTCTGGAGCAGGATTAAAATTATGTGGGCTGTGTGTGTGTGTGTGTGTGTGTGTGTGTGTGTGTGTGTGTGTGGACAGACAAACAGATAGAGGACACAGTATACACATTTAAAATGAACATTTAACCCAAAAAGTTAACATTCACTCATAAGGCTGATCAATTTTATTTATTTTCATTTTACAAAAAATGAATTTTTACTATATATTAACATTTAAAAAACATTATACCATAGCTCTGTATGAGTCTGATCTGCTTTAATGCATGGTGTGCATCATTTCCGTTGTGAAGTCAATCTAAAGAAATGTCATTTACATATATTAGTCTTAAAGAGATAAAAAGAGGTTAGAAAATGAATTATGACCGTTTTCAACAAATGTTATAAGCGTAAAGGAAAAATAAAATATGGTCCCTTTAACTGACTAAAATGATGGTTGTAAAACTAATATCAGTACACCAGTATTATGTCCTTGGTGCTAAAATTGTCTCTTATTTTGTGCTTCCCGGAGCAGGCATATCACGAGGAGTGGGCTTCATCCGATTTGACAAGAGAAACGAGGCCGAGGAGGCCATCAAAGGCTTGAACGGCCAGAAGCCCCTAGGCGCCGCCGAGCCCATCACTGTCAAGTTCGCCAACAACCCCAGCCAGAAGACAGGCCAGGCTCTGCTCACCCAGCTCTACCAAACAGCCGCCCGCCGCTACACCGGCCCCCTACACCACCAGACCCAGCGTTTCAGGTACTGCCCCACCATAAACCTTAGTTCTGCTCTCTCTGCCGGCCTTTCCTTTAAACTGCAGTGCTTTCACGCCATTAGAGGGAATGGAGAACCAACATGGGTCCAAAGGAGGTGTTTATAATAGCAACAAAATTCTAAAACCATTCATAGAAATTGCCATAAAAAAGCTCTGTCTTGTGCAGCACAGCAGGGTAGTAGAATACCACAGGAGATAAAACAGTGTGTGTGAATCAGTCCCGGCATTAATGTAGTCTTGTGCGTTCATATCCACACACACACACACACACACAAAAGAGAGACACATGTGTGCAGTACTCTCAATCCATCGCCTGAGGGCTCTGGAACCACTGCGTCAGAGTGCTTGGTGAGTTCTGCCTGTTGATTGGCTGCATCCAAGACCCTTGTAGAGCTCCTTCTAGTGGCTGCACAGGCTGCATGTTAAGTGAAAACCCTGTTCTATGGTTTGTCAGATCTTGCCACTAATGTCTCCACCTCCCTCACTCTCCCTCTTGCATTGCAGACTCGACAATTTACTAAACGCCACCTACGGAGTCAAGAGGTAATTTCCGAAAAAGGTGTCTTTTCAAAAGCATCCATGCCTAAAACAACCTCAAACAAAGTGCCCGGAATACCCCCTGCTGACTTAACCTTAAAATTAGAAAGGCAGTTTGAAAGGCGGCATCCATTTCCATAGTTGATGTGAGCTTAAAAACTAAACACGTTAAGCGAAATACTACATTGTCGCACAGCAGGACATTCTGGCATGGCTTTGTTGAACCTTTTTGTTCTTTTGGTTGATTACTTGATTGAACTGATTTGTATGTATTTATTTATTGAACTAACATTTTTTTTTTCAGTTTCGGTTGCTTTAATGTCTTTTTTTCCACCAGCATGGACATACCAGATTCCGTTTACGTCTCTTCTGTTCACTCCAATCTTTTGCGTTGATTTATTTCTTATTTGCTTTCATCCCTCTCTAGGTTTCTGTGTTTTTGCTAAATATTGTGAGGTTTCTTTTGGACATTGTGATTCCTGTGTCCTATTTCTACAGAGGCTTTGGTCACCAAGGAATGTGACTAAAATATGCAGAGAATGTGGGCTAATGCGCGTTAGGGAACAAAGCATTTTGCTGTTCTATTTTTTTCTAGTGTAAGGAGGTAGTTTTGTAACCTGCAGCATTGCCTGCATTGTTTTTATCTGCTTAAGGCTGTGGAGATGAGGATCGGCAGAGGTTCCAAATCAGCAGGGGCATGTTCCTGTGTGTATGCATTTTAAAGTGTGCTGCATGCGGCAAGGAACTTCAGAATGACACCCATGGTAGCTCTCCATCTCTTCTCCCCAGGTTCTCCCCCATCACCATTGACAGCATGACCAGTCTGGCGGGGGTCAACCTGACAGGCCCCACCGGAGCAGGCTGGTGCATCTTTGTCTACAACCTGTCGCCCGAGGCCGACGAAAGTGTCCTGTGGCAGCTCTTTGGGCCCTTCGGCGCCGTGACCAACGTCAAGGTTATTCGTGACTTCACCACCAACAAGTGCAAGGGCTTCGGCTTTGTCACCATGACCAACTACGATGAGGCAGCCATGGCCATTGCCAGCCTCAACGGCTACCGTCTGGGCGACCGTGTGCTGCAGGTGTCCTTCAAGACCAGCAAGCAGCACAAGGCCTGAAGGGGTTAAGGACGGCATGGTCACTAGTGCTCCTTAACTCTGCAAGAGGGGGAGTCTCAGAGCTCCCTGCACATTCACTCTACATGGGCCTGGACTGAGTCTCTCTGACACTCATTTAACACACACATACACACATTACACGCACATACACAACACACACATTTAGTCAGTTAAAAAAAAAATACAAACACAAGAGTTTTTCTTTTTCTCTTTACACAACATGCTAGTCCTTCCCTACGTTTGCCTGGATTGAATTAGCAAAAGTGGGTAGTTGGTCTGTGGGTACAGGGGTGGGGGGCCTTTCGCAAGGGAGACAGTTTTAATGAATGTGACAGAGAATGTGTGCTGAGTGCTTTGATTTAATTCAGGCAAATTATGAGAACTGATGAACAAAACAAATGATCAAAAAAGTATGTGCAATTTACCCAAACTCTTGCCCCAATAACTCTTCTGTCTTGATGGAGAGGATGTAGTCACTTTTTTACACTTGGGCATTTTGAATCAGTGAGTTTTTTTAGATCTAAGAAAAAAAATTAAAAACAGTGTTCTCTTATATATATATGATATAACTATATATTCAATATTTAAAGTGGTTATAATAGCCAAGTATGTAAGCATTTTCTAGAACTTTGATTACGGTTTCCTGGCTTCACAAAAGGTTGCAGTCTAGCTTTAGGGCACTGTGCCACCCCACTCAAGGTCTGACCCAACAGCCAATTTAACAACATGCGTGATGGCAGACGCAAGGCTAAAGGACAAAAGGAGGGCATCATAGTCACCTCACTACACCGAGACTCAAAGTCATCACAAAAACAAACACGAACAAACACATGCATACTTCCACATAAAGAAGTAGCCAAAATTCTTTTAATTACATCACAGAGTAACTTAGAATCTCCCTGTATTTTTTCCACCATTTGTTTATAGTTTCGAGTCGATTCAAGAGTTTAGAATTAAGTCTACCACTTACTGCTGCCTATGTTACTTTGAGCTTTGAGCAGAGTTCCCATGCTGATGGCATTTGTGTAATTCTTTTGGAAAAGGCCTTGGGTATATCTAGAACAAACCATCTCGCTCAGTAACCAACCTGACAAGCAAACTCCAAAGCTGAAAAGGTTCCCGGCGAAGGGATTGCTCTACATTAACATCTGGCTGTGACACAACATTTTAAAATTATTGGGTCTGTTTTACAATGTATTTTTAAAGAGAAAGTTATTATAGACAAAAGTTGACGTCAAAGGCTGATGGTATGAGATTACAGGGAGAAAGGTTAGATGGTAGCTATTCTCCCTTCTTTTCATAATTTCTCTCCGACTCACTGCACTCGATCACTCCATCTATTCCTATATCCAAAACTGACAAGCTTTGCGCTTCTATACCAGTCCTCAAATAATTTAAAGGGGCAGCCCTAAAAACAAAAAAAAAGAAAAAAAAGAAAATACACACACAAAGCCCCTGTGCCTACAATATGAGCTAAGATTTTCCATTCCCATGCCCATTTTGAGCCACAGTCACTCGATCAACAGAAATATCACTCCAGTTATCCGCCCCCTGCCAAATAATTATTAAAAAAATTATTTGAATAACAATGCCCACTGGCCAAAGCCCTAAAGAAACTACACTGAACAAAACTGTTCCAGGGGAGAGACATTGCTGTAAAAATGAAAGAGAACTTCATTTGACAGAAAGAGAAAGGTTTAAAATGTGTGTTCAAATCAAATGACATTTTGCTTTTTCTAAATAACGCTGTGTTAGCCAAAGAGGACAATGATCTCTTTGAAAAAAAAGGATTATGTTAGAGATTAATATATTTTTATATCTACAAAAGAAACAAGACCTTGTGCAACATTTTTACAGATTCTTAAGCGTGGAAACCTTTGGAACACACCGCATGGCTTTTTATTTTCCAAGTTTTCAGCTTTGGGGGAGAGAGGGCCTAATTGTCTGCGGTGTATGGGAGGGGATTGAAGTGTTGGGGACTATAACATATAGTATGTGCAGTGAAACCACTACATAATTAAAACACAAAAAAAGCAAACAAGCAAAATGCTAAAAAGCCATTAGCAGACAGAGCATTAAGATAAAAAAAAACGCTTAAAATGTTCCAGTTTCTATTAAAGTTGCATAAAGCATTGCTGCAATGATGGTACAGTGATGCCACATGGACACCATGCGCTAGCTGCAGTCTGCTCCAGAAAAGGCTTGATACCTGTAATTTCACAGGGGCACATTTCTGTTCGAGCATCTTATTTTGGCAGTCGAAAATAAAATATAATCTACCATTCATGCTTACCATGTTCAAAGCACCAAAGAATTTGTTGAAATTTGGCTTTTTATAGCTGCACTTAATGTTACTCCTATCTATATACAGAAAAGCTCACATTAGACTGAACTATAACCTCCAGTCCATCATATCATCACCATTACGACACATATTCACTGTATTCTATCACACTATTTTTAATCCTTGTATTACTTTTTAAACATATCAGAGTTGATTTAAACATATGTCATGTTCTTATCTTACAATTTTTAATCATGGCGGACCATATCTTTCACTCCTCCTTTGCTCCTTTGCATAATCACTAACCAACTGAGGGGTCAAAGCTTGGTCACTGAAAACATAAGTTTTGCAACAATCAGCAAGGACTTTTTTAGGAAAGCTCACACTGTAAAGACCCAAACACATATCAAAGCACCGCTTGACCCCCAAGTTCCACATCATTTGCTCTCTCCTAATGCCCCCTATATTAAAAGATCCAGTCACATTTTCCAATCCTCCAGTCACAAAACGGCTTTTGTATTCATATCACCATACAGACTCACATCCAAGTAGTCTGCTCACATCCAGTAGTCTTTTATAATGCAAACAATGTATCCTGGACCTCTTTGCCCATTTTCTTGTTGTAGGTGTGCTGATGAAAAAGGCGTGATTAACTTGTAATAATATATCAAGCCTTGGTAGCCTGCCTGATGAGATTTTTGGCCACTCTCTAGTGCTAGTGACATGGGTAGCTAGGGTAGATGAGATATTTGGCAACCCAGGGTGATTTTTTTTTGTAATGCCCTTGGGAGGACGTAGCTGGACAGGCTTTTTGTGCTGCAGCAGAAAGGCCTTAGTGTCCTCACCTCTGGCCACACACCCAGTGCAAATCTGCCCTTTAGCACTACACACACACACAAACACAAACACAGTGAATCCAGAGAACCTCTCCCCATAGCTACAGTAGAGAGCCAGGGACAATGGCAGGAGACACATGTACTGCACCGCTTGAGCAACAAACAACAATAAGTCGTTTAAAAAGACAAAAAAACTTTCCTATGGAACAGTAAGTGCAATGTGCTTCGTTTTTATATTGACTAAGAACAAAAAGATATATATATTTTTTAAAAAATACGTTAAACATCACTGAAATGGTTTGCGGAAAAGTGAAAGGATCAAATGCAATGAAGTGTTATCTAGCAGCTTAATTCAAGGAATCAAATAAGCACCGAGAGCTCTGATCTCTGATAATGTCCATAATCCCTTCCTCAGCCCCCCAATTACTGCTCTGACCATTCAAGGTAAAACTAAACAGCCGTTTATGGTACTGAAAAGGGCAAATATCAAAGACCGTGAAAGGAATATTGTCTAATATTTCATCAGTTTTAGCCCATGTCGATCAGAATATCATTTTTCCTGTAATTTATTGATTTTCTTTACATATCAGAATCACATGTTAACTTTAGCGTATTTGTGTTGTTGACGTTGCCATAGAGAACACACATGGGTTGAATATTTTCTTTTGTTGCTTCTATTGGGTACACTTTCTTATATTTTTTCCATTATTTAAACTTAGTTGCTGTTCCTACAGTGTATGCAGGTTTTAGAATTAGTTAGATTTTTTTCTTTCAATCAAAATGTGTTCAATTGTGTTTGTAAAAGTCTGTGGTAGCTTTTGTTGCAACATAAATAATTTAAACGGAAAAAAATTCAATATAGCGCCAACGAACTTGTATTATTTGGGCGACTTTAAGCTTGTAGTTTTAACTTATTGTTAACTTAAAAACTATTTATTATCATTATTATGATTATTATTATTGCCTCGTATAAAAGTATGTTTTGTGTATATTTATGGTTTATTTCATTATATTTGCAAGTTGAAAAGAATTTTAATTTTGCCAAAATGTGGTTACACCGTTTTGTTTTTCTTAAAAGGGAACAAATTAAAAAAGAAAAAAAAACAGCTTTAGAATTACGATTTGGAAAAGTTCTCCATAGGCAAAGAATGCACTGCTATATTAAACTAATTGAAAGTGTAAACATACATGCTGTGTGCTAGATGTTATGCCTTTACTGCCTGTGTTTTGTTTGTCTTGTTAAATGAAAACCTTTTGATTATTTGATCTAATCACAGTCTTGTTTTTTCCAGCCACTTTCAGACCCCTGATTGAGAGAAAACGAGTGGGTGGGCGAAAGGGTGATGAGGCCTTGAAGAAAGGCCTGGGAGAGTGGGTTCTGATGGGGCTCTACCAGCACCTCTCCTTTCTGCTCCGCCTGAGTAACACAAATTGAGATAAGAGAAAGTGAAACTAACACCGTCAAATGGGCGTCTGGAACCATCCAAATGAGCTGATATTCAACAATCTAGCGGCAGCAGGAGGGATGGGCACTGACAGAGCTACAGAGCTAGAAAAGGGGTCAGTGGTTCCTCTGTTTCTCAACCAATTGTATTTTGTGTCAATTAATTTAGAAGGGATACAGAGTTACTTAGCGATGTTCTTCTTACACCATTTCTCAAGAATGGCACAATAACACAGAAACGAATGATCAAAAGCAGAGCCCCTGACGTTGGTGTCAGAGGGTGACGAGTCAAAATCTCATCCTTCCAAACACGACCAAACGAACAATGTAACAAAGGGGAAAAAATAAAAAACAAATAAACCTTTCAGTTTAGTTTAGGATATTTATTACTGGGATTTCAGCTGAAGACGCTTGAGGACTTTTTCATGGAATTGTTTAATTATTTGTACTTTACATGCCAGAAAAAAATAAAATAAAATTTACGAATTCTAGCGTTCCTGTTTTTCTGTTCGTCTGTGTTTGTGTGGGTGGCTCCAAGAGACTTGAAAAAGGCTCAGCGAAGGAGCAATGACACTCTGTATAATTAACTCTACCACTGACGTCTCTGGAGTGCAGCACTGAATACAACCCACAGAGCAGGCTTCTCAGTGCACGGGGTTACAGTCATTACCGACTCTACATAGACTGTCTATAGAACTACCAGTAACAGTACACTTTAAACCAAAAAGCACTGCAAAACTGTGAAAGTCATTTGGTCTTAGTGTTTGAGTAATAAAAGAAACACCAGAGATACCCCAGGAAAAAAACATAAATAAGAACACAATATGGGCATTCAAATTCAACTTTATTTTCAACAGTACAACTGATGGAATGCGAGTAGAGTCCTTTTCATTTGTAAAAACAAAATTAACTACAAAAACACGTAAACAATCATGAAAGAACTACAGATTTTTACTGAAAAGTGCTCTTAGGCTGATTAAAGTAGACGTGAACCGGATGATGCTGACGGGGTGACAGTTGAAGGCGTGGTCCCCAAAGAGCAACCTACACAACTGAAAAGAAGAGAAGTTAACCACTGCTAGATGGAAGCTGCCACAAAAATATTATGTTAAAGGAGACATTACTTCTTAGTGTAGTTTGATTTTACAAAACAGTATACACTGTGTCCACTGAACATATGTTAGGCTAAAATATAAAAAATATAAAAGAATGGTATCTAGGTACACTGTAAACTATATCTTTATGTAACAGATTATGGTGTGCTACCAAGTAACTCTAGTAGCAAATTCAGCTTAGTTTTTCACTGTAGCGATTGTGCATCTTTCTAACACTGACCTTCCTGCCTGCTCCTCTCTTGTCCTCCATCTCAACTCCCTGGGTTTGAGTTCAGATTCATATACAAATCCTTATAAAAGTATTTGGGAAATAGCTCACTCAAGATTCACACAAACTAAACACCAACTTTGGTTACCTAAAGAACCTATTTTTGTAAATGAGGTGTGGAATGGGGAAATGTTTATTTTTAAAAACCTCAACAAAGGGTCTAGGCTTTTGGAAGATTCTTTACTTATATCAGTAAAGAATACATTATGTCATGGTTCTTAAGGCCTTTCAAGGATCTTCACACTCCCAAATCACATTTAAAAATAAACAGTTACTTAGGATAGTTATGGAACTGCTTAAAGAACCATTTGTGGCCACAAACCTTTATAAGACACGCTTATGCACATTTCTAAAGTTTAAACATAGTAATGCAAAACATGGCCAAACATGCTGCAAGATCTAAGGGTTAAAGAGTGCAATAGTTTATTTCTAAGAGTGTGTCTTCTAGTAGTCCAGTGGCACCATGACAAACCATATAGTTCTGGTATTCTGATTCTCACCAGTAGATACACAGAGAGCAGGGCTTAGAACTCGTCATGGCCATGCAGCGAGGAGTCCACAGCAGCCAGCTCTTGACACACAGCAGGTGTAGTGAACTCCATCAGGTACTCGCAGCGGCTAGGCTCTGATGTGGAGGTCACTGTGGTCTCCTTCCCACAAGTCAGCTTCACCTGAGCAGAAGTATTTGCCAATTCTTAAAGTAGAACCCCACTATAAACCTATATCACGAATGTTCTAGATATTTTACCAGATACTGTAGGTCATGGGTAACCAGTCTTATCTGCAAAGGGGGTGGTATGGCAGGAGCACAATTCATATGGGTCATTAATTGTTTTAAGACAGAGACTAATTGAGCAAGCATTTGGAATCAGACAAAGCCGGGCCTGCTATGAAAACCTGTTCATGTAGAAAACACTGCTGTGAAATCTCTGTTGTCATCTATTATAAGCAATAATCTATAAATGAGAGAAACTACAGAGGATCATCAACATGAATTGTGACATATCCAGGTCAGCATACACAACATAGGCTGTGGTACTTATTCCCAGTTTTTTGCTCAGATTAATCACAGTCACGTGTGTGAACAATCAATATCTGTCTTTCTGTGCATAAATTTGTGCCCGCTTGGATTACATTTGTGCATCCTGGTAACATCACTGCAGCCTAAAACACAAAAATGACAGCAGCACCAGAGAAGGTGGAGATGGTTACTTACTGTAGTAGATCTGTTAGGACCCTGCCAGCACCCTGTACCATGTTCATACTTCATCACAAGGTACTTATTTTCTTCAGGTCCTGCCCACATTCCCCATGTTCTAGAGACACATGCACAAGGAGTGAGGCAAAAAAGAGACATTCTATATATAGCACTTTCCTTTAACTTTTTGCTCAATAATTCAAAACGAAAACATGAGAGTGAAACTTTCCTACCCAAGGTTGGTCTCTGAGCCTCCATACTTCGGTTTCTGGGACACGCGGTTAAACGGACATAGTCTGTAGATATACCTACAGAAGGAACAGGAGGACTGTATGTAAGGAAAACTCCACTCCACATCTATTGTTTTAACAGCAAGAAGAATTTGTGTAACCTACTCGCTAGTGGAGAGCTCATAACACTGGCTGTAAAGATGGGAAAACTCAGCATTGGGTCCAAAATCAAAGGAAATCTCTTTTTCAAGGTTTCTGTTAAAAGAGGTAGAGATACACCAACATTAACCATAGCAGTGCAGAATTACATTTACACAAAGCAATGAAAATGTTTATATTCTGTTTTGCATGGATTCCGTTTCCAGCATTTATGTACTGACTTTATCTGATCTTCCATATCACGTAGAGATCTCTCAGATTCCTCAAAGTTGTCCCTGGCTTTTTGAGCAGCTGCAGATCACAAAAGATCATTTTTGTTTAACCTATATTACTTTACTTTACTGTACAGTACATTACTTGTGAACAATAAAAATTATTTTTATGAAACATATCAGACACAGTTAGACTCTACTACAAGAAGCTTTGCTGATAAAAAGGAAACAGACCATCAATTAGGGTCTGAGTCACATCATCATAGGGCGGCATGGCTTCCTCATCCTCATCTTTCGCCTTTGGAGTCCTTGTCGTGGGTGGAGCCTGCACCACAAAATGCAATCCCCTTTACTATCAAAATCAGAGTCTGAATCAGAAAACTTTATTGATCCCAGAGGAAATTACTATGTTCACAAACACAGATTACAGAACAGGCAGGGATGACCCTTATATTCACCTTATCAAGGTCTTCTTCAGGATAATCATCATCTTCTTCATCATCCTCTTCCTCCTCTTCTGGGATGTCATCATCACTGGGATACGGCTCAGAGTCGTTGTCTGTGAGAGGCTCTTTGCTATATTCAGGTGGTGTATCCACTGACTCCACAGGCTGCGACTGTAACAGAAGACATTAAAGATCAACCACAGACAACATAAAATGTAACTAAACTATCCCTTAAGCTGTTACCCTGAATAAAGATCATGCGGAATGGCACAAAACTTTATAAATGAAAAATATTTAAGCAGAAAGATCTCACGCATCACATTTGTGTGGTTTAGAACTAAGGTAATATATTATTTTCATGATAATATATTAGAATATACGTTTTGTTTGCCAAATTGTACCCAGAAGATTCTCTTTTATGATCTTACTATAGTACTCTCCAGCACAAAGGTTAAAGGAAACATCAAATAACAAATTTCACAGCAAACTTTACGCTTTATACTTTCCTTTTCCTACCAATTCACTCCATTTGAGGGCAGTGTCATTTCTTGAGATTAACAAATATGACACTGCCCTCATATGGAGTGACACGGTATCACCGTCTACTGAACACAAAACTTAAACAAATGCATCTCTGTTTTGAACAATCCATCTATCTAAATACAATCCTTTGAGATGTATTAGCTTTGTACCTCAATAAATATTCTCAAAGAAAAACTAAAAGTACAAGTTGTTATGGGTAGAAATGCTGCTTTTTAATGGCTTGTGTCTGACTACAAAATAAACTCATCTGAGCATTCTTAACAAACAAAAATTATATAATTATAATAATATAGTTACACTATTTTATATGTCAGGTATTCCAGTGTGTGAGAAATCAGCACCCACCTCTGAGACATATTTGTCCTTAATGTTATTCCACACATTCTCAAAAGCTGCTGTGTCCACTCGCTCAACTCCTCCAAGTAGTGCCTGCGGGAAAAATCACTGTGCACTAAACAGAACCACTGGGAAACAGAAAGTAATAAGAAAAGAGGCTTTAATGCATTTACCTGGGCTTCTGTCTCAGAAACGGTGCCATCAGTGTCTGAGTCAAGCTCTGCATGAGTCTGCAGCTCTGCAACAGAGACACTGAAAACACAAATACATTATCAACTGGCCAAACACAACATCCACTCTACTTCCCTCATACCCAGACACACACGCCCCCACACTCAGCTGCACTTACAAGCCATCTGCATCATCATCCATCTCGAGAAAAGCCTCTGCCATTTTAGCTTTGTCTTTTTCCATGCGGATGACTGACTTTTGTTCTAAAACAATGGAAAGCAGAAAAGTAATATTACTCAGAGCTCCACTTAAACACAGCAACTGACTGAACACAAATTCAAGACAGCCAACATCAGTTTTACTATTTGGGTAAATGATCCATTGCAAAGCATAGATTGTCTGTACAACAATATATACAAATGGCTTGTGCAATAATAGAATAACCACTACATAGACACATAATCAAGTACAGATGAAAATATATGTGCACATTTCTGAAAAACTGTGAATGTCAATGTATTTTATCATTTATAGAAGTGCGCCAATCCAACAGGGTCAAAAATCAGTGGATCATATTTTGGAAAAGGCCTGTCCATCACATAAATATCACATAAAATGCGTATCTAAACTATAAGCAACACAAATGTGCAGCAAGCACTATGTAGTGCCCTATGCCTACATAGTGCACTAAGTTGGAATTAAAATACAGGTTCCTGCACCCAAATAGTATATAAAATGTCTAACAAAAAGCCACTGGCAATTTAGCCATGTAGGCAGAATGAAATTGGCCACTATATGAGTGCAGAATTAAAAAAAACCAGAAAAAAATAGAGTGAATAGGACTAGTATCAAGGTTGTGGTATCAGACATGAAAAAGTGGTATTGTGCCACCCCTAATTATTTTAGAAACTAAGAGCATGGTATTTCCATGGCACATCACAAGTCTGCATTTACCTTCCCAAGCCTTCAGATGGCGCTCTTTGGCTTCTTTCTCTGGCTGCTCTGCTGTCTCTTTAACGGTCCTCAAAGCCTCCACCTTCTCCTCCAGCTCCTTCTTATTGTTCTGCAGTTCAGTCAGCTTGCTCTGCAAGAGACACACAGCTCATTTGCATCAGGGGTTTCTATTCTTGCATAAGACAGGAGTCGAATAACACACAGACAGAGGGGAGAGTGGTACCAGACACAAAGTTTGCAATAATGTGTTTCTCGGTCATCTCTTTCTCATTAGTAAACAAATCTATGTAGGGAGGGGCTAATAATCTTGTTTCACCATTCTCAAAGTAGTAGTCCTTTTGGGTATTCATACCTGTTTTTCTTGCTGTCCATTCTTGGCTTCTTGAATGAGCTGCTGTTTTAAAAGGAATCCCTCTTTGGTGATCTCGGCCAACTTCTGCAGAACCTCCATTTCCTTTCGGCCCAGCTCCCTGAGAACAGACACGGTGTTCAATGAATTATTTCCATCAAAACACTAACGTGGCCATGCATGATTACGCTTTAATAATACTCAATGTTCTGTAAGAGCGTTCACTTATTATTAGCAATGTTCGTGATTAGTGCATCTTGGCTGAATACCAGTATTTTCTTTCACTGTCTACACCTGCTGTGATAGAGGTTATTAAATTACTAACATTAAGTAGGTAGTTCTAACATCTCCTTTGGGGAAAAGAATGATATGGAGTCAAACTTACTTGCAAGTGTTTTCACATTTGGCTCCACTGTTGTACTCATCGGTGGTGTCACAGCAGTCTTGGAAGGAACATATATGACTTACACAAACTGATGTTGAAGCCCAGAAAGTAAAAGGAAAAAAAAAATGGTATGCTAGAGGGTCTTACCACAAATGCCATCATTAATGCGGGAGGTCGGGATAAAGGTGGGCCGGTAGCCAGCATTAGTACAATGGAAGCTTCCATTTGGGCAGGCAGCAGTCCCTAAAAAAAGTATTTATAATAAGCATCATAAGTATTTATAAGTGCTCATAGATACAACATATTAAAAACACAGGATTTCTGTGTTGTCTAACCTGGCTCGTCTGAACCGTCTTTGCAGTCACAGTAGTCATCATTTACGCGGTCAAATGAAATGGTGCGGGACCCATCCAGACAAGTGAATGGCTTGTTCTCCTCATAGAACTGCCGTTCTGTTCACATGCGAAAAACAATGAAACAAAAACACACTTTACTGTATATAAAATATAGAAATATGTAGAGTAACACACATTGCATAAAGACACTCTTCATCTAACAGTTCTTCTGGGGCAGCAGATAGCCTAGTGGTTATGCGATCAGAAAGTTGTGGATTTAAATCCCAGGATTGTTAGCGACACCTCTGAGGTACCCTTGAGAAAGTTAGGATTCTCACACACTGCTTCCCGGGTAGTGTGTTCCTGGCTGCCCCCGTTTCACTTGGTGAATGGGTTTAATACAGAGGAAGAAAGTGCTGTGTGCTGTGGTGTGTTCACACAAGACAGAATGGTCATTTTACACTGATTTAGTGATGTTATTGTGAGGGGTTGACTGCATAAAGCCACAATTGCATTTAATAAAGTCAGGTACTGAAGTTGGCTGACTTCAGCTCATGACAAATGTCCCAAATGATGCTGCCCTCACTCTAAATTTCCACTTTTCCAAAGTACAGCGCTACGCAGGGGGGACTTGAAACCCTATGAATGACATATGTTAACCTTAGGCTCATGTGTATCCCACTCTACTGTTTGCCAGCATCAAAATGCTCCTTAAAGTAGCTGAATTCACTTATTAGAAAGACAGGTCTGGATACTTTTGCCTATGCATAGTATTATTAGCAGCATACAAGGGTCATTCTCTAAGAGAAGATAAACCTTTATTAGTCCCAAAAGTGGGATATTTGCACTGCTATGGCAGAAAGTATACAATACAAAGTTCAAAGAGCAGAAAAAACAACAGAATTATATAAAAAATACACTATAAAAATAATACAAAATATATAGGTACTTGTGTGCATGCAAATCTATGTATCTGTAAACCTGTGTAGAATTTTTTTTCTGCAAACCAAACTAATAATTGTTCACAGAAACCCTTGCACAAACACGGAAACCCAACATATCCTACTTTTTTATTTGCTTTGTGACGTCCGGGTCTCATCCGCCACACCCCTCGTCCTGGGTTTACCTTTACATTTTTAAGTGTAATGTATTGAGTTTAAATTGAAATGTAAGTGTTTGAGAGTATATTTGGGGACATACTTTGGGTTTATACTATAATAATAGGCATTTTAGGCTTTTTCAGTATATGAGGGTTCTCTTGGAATTCTGTATATGTGTATAAACAAATATACACATATGTAGGCTGTAGCCCAATTGCAAGGCTTCAGTATGTTAAATTAGACATGCCCATCACGTCAGATTATTAAACTTTACTTAGAAATACTAAACTTAGGAAATTAATAGTGCTATTAAGCAGTAGCAGAGTAAGTAAAGAGTCCATTTGTCATACATGAACACACCACAGCACACAATTTGAAAATACTGCATTTTACGCATTCACCAAGTGAAGCAGGGAGAATCCAGCAATGCAGTGCCTAGGGAGCAGTGTGTGGGGACAGTACCTTGCTCAAGGGTACCTGAGTGATGCCACTGGAAGTCCTGGGATTCAACCTTCTAATTGCAGGGGCAGCTCCCTAACACCAAGGCCACAGCTGAGTCTGTTTTTGTTTTGATTATTTCAGTATTCAGCAATTAATTACAATGGATGAAGAGTTGTGGAGATAGTATACCATCACTAAACAAAGAAAACATGATTTCACATACTTGACAGTGGCACTCCTCGTGGCCTGGGGACCTCCACGGCCACTGCTGAAGTGACAGCCAAGCTGATCAGGAACAGTATATGTGCACCAATCATCTTGGTGGAATACAGGCAATAAGGATGCCTGAGGACCTTGGAACCCAAAGACTTGCTTTAGATTTAGGGTTATATTCCAACACACATTACAGACATGGGTGTATTTAAACAAGTGTAATTACATTTGTGTTACACATCTTTAGCCGTCTTAGTTATTATTCAACCTGATAAGGTAATATAAATTAACATTCTACTGAAAACAGCACTCAACCACTCAGCAATGTATTTTAAACGCAGCTGACTATTTTTTTTGTTTTCACATAAACCTCTCGCTTTGTTAGCTACCTGGGCTTAGCCTACGTAGCATCTTGTTAGCTAGTGTTAGAAACGTTACACGAATTAATTAATAAGCAAACATTAAAAAGCATGGGCTCATTCAACACGTAACCCACATTACTCACGTTGCTTTACTTAGAAAAGTATACAAATGATTTATAAATTTAGCAAAATGCGCATAAATGAAACCGCAAGAAAATCATTCATTACCTGCTTCCGTAGCGAAAGCTAAAGGAGAGGCTAGGCGTTCTGCAGTGCACTGCGGTGGTCTGAACTGATTGGTTGATCATCTGGAAGCTTTCCGTTGCATTGTGGGTAATGTAGTTGATTGACGGTTGTCAGGTTTGTTGCCCTGTTAGCTCAACCTTTGATTAAATCAAATAAATGAGTTTTCTTTCATTTAAATAGCTTATCACGAAAATTGTTGACTCGTAATGTTCCATTTTCCTCTTTAGTTTGTTTAGTTTGTCAGTCAGCCAGGTAACCAGCTCAGCCTGGTGGGTACAGTGCTAATATCTTTTATTCGTCTAAGGAGATTGTTCTGCAATATATGGGCAAAATTTTTGGGACGCCTGTCCATTACACCAACAGGGCTACTGATGTTGGATGAGAAGGCCTGGCTCGCAATCTCCATTCCAGTTAATCTCAAAGGTGTTGGATTAGGTTGATGTCAGAGCTCTGTGCGGTCCAGTCAAATTCTTGCACATCAAACTCATCCAGCCATGTCTTAATGGACCTTGCTTTGTTTCCCCAAACTGTGTCCACAAAGTTGGAAGCATGGTGTTGTCCGAAACGTCTTGGTATACTGCAGCATTAAGAGTGCCCTTCACTGGAATTATTAAGAGGTTTGTTCCAATACTTTTGTGCATATAGTGTATGTACAGTTGCTACAGGAAGCCAAATCCACTGATGTAGATTAGGTTTAAAGCCTTGCATCATGGCCAGAATGGAGTGAATTAATATGATGTAATGAGTGATGTAATATGTGTTATTTGTGTTAATCTAATTATTTATTTATTTTTTAATGGCCCTCCATTAGATTGAGTCTGCCATGAGAGTCACTGGATATGAAATGAAAAGCACACCTTCTAGGTAAAACTGTTATTAATGGAGTACTCACTTTTAATAATTGTATGCCAAAAAGATTTATTAATTGCTTTGTTGCAAACAATAATATAGTTTTCACTAATAATAAACATATAATAATGATATATATGATATATAGAATATTTAAAATTCAATTTTTTTTAATTTTTTTTTTTAGTGTGTGTTTTTTAACTGTACTGCTAATTTCTGCATCTAGCCTGTTCTTTTGAGTGCTCATACTGTGAGGTGTCAGCCAAGTTTCACTGCACTAGTTAGACAAAAGGCTCACCTGGTTTCAGT
>JBBPDC010000141.1:7009465-7019512 GCA_037974485.1 Hemigrammopetersius urotaenia
GCTTCTCTGCCCGGGATCAACATGGTGGTGACAGACAGGTCATCCATAAATGCTCTTATTGAGGGCTGGCGGATTCCTGTTTTCATCAAGGGACCCCTGCATTCCACTTCTGCTGACTTGACTATCATGTTTATGGCGAGAGCGAAACGGATGACTGAGATGGTGCAGCCTGTTATTATGCCTTTTTCCAGCCTGTGTCTGATGTACCTGACCCCACAGTGACTCTTAGCCTGAATTTATTGTAATAATCCAGAATAAGGTCTGTGACTTTGCTAGGAACATGATGTCATTTAAGGGCAAGCTCGACAAGCTTGTGAGGTATGGAGCCGTACTCATTGGCCAGGTCCAGCCACAATACGGTTAGGACTCCTTTTCCTTCACGCGCCTTCCTGATAAGTTGTGTCACCATTCCTGTGTGTTCCAAACAACTGATGCACTCCAGGGATCCCACCCTTCTGAACAAAGGTGTCGATATAGGTATTTTTGTTAGTCGTCATGACAAGATGTTGCAGAAAATCTTGCCTTCGACACTTAGCAGCTAGATGGTTCTAAACTGACTGATATTTTTGGAGATCTCTTCCTTTGGGATTCACACACCCTCTGCACACCTCTATTGGTCTGCGACTTTTCCCCTGCTCCAGACCACCCTAATGATCTTCCAAAGGTGACAAACAAGTTGAGGGCAGCGCTTGTACACAGTGTATGGAACACCACTGGAGCTGAAGCTGTTCTGGCCCCCTTCACCACCTCCTGAATCTCTGTCCAGCTGGGCTCCCTCAATGTGAAGTCCACTGTTGGAGGTTGTGGGCTTATGAGGACCCACTGTGGCCTGAGCTCCTTTTCTCTCTCTGGGTCACTCAGGGTGCAGTGGAGAAAATGGAGAGTTTGCTTCCTCAGTTTAGCACATAAGGTTGCCACTGCGCTTGTCCCCCAGTAGCCTTTTGGTGAAGGTAAAAGGGTTAGTAATGAACGCAGTGCACTTCCTTGCTCTTTCCTTCCCCCGCCTTCGGTGCCACTCTGCCCAGCGCAGCGTCATAAGTTTCTTCCTCAAGGTGTTGCGAAGCTCAGCAAGTGGTTGTTTTTCCGCTTCACTAGCTACCTCGAAGTGTATTTGGACTTGCTGCTCTTTCTCTCAACGTGGCCAAACCTCTCGGCTGCATAGCTGACTATGATTGCAGTCATGGTCTCAAGCCGCTGATCCATCTCCCCTTTGACTGTGGTTTCCAAGATCTGGCTCATGTCGGTATCAATCTTTGACCACACTGCCTGACTCTCTGCAGGGGTTCGAAGGCTGTGCTGCTTGGAGGGACTGGGCTCTGTGGAGTAATTCCTGGCCAGGCTCCTCCAGCGTCTCACTAAGATCAGATCCTATGCGTTGCGGCACACTCTCCTGCTCCCTGCACTTCATCCTGGCCTGGTGTATTTTAAGGCCACGCAGGTTCTTGCACACTTTTCCGCATATGCATCTTATACTCATAGTCGTATTTCTATTTGCATGGGTCAATCCGGTTGGGTCTGTCCGGATGGGGCACTCATTCTCCCCCCCCTTCGGGCTCCCCTGGGGGTTTATCTCAGAAGGCTTTTCCATAGCAGTTCTTGGGTTTCTCCCCCACGGAAGATACAGGTTGGGGTGCTGGCCCTTCTCGTCCCAGTAGCCGTCTTTCCAAGCTGTCAACTGTCTTTCCAGTTGTCACCAAACTATCCTTGGTTGCCACCCAGTCTATTCCTGAGCGTCACTGGCTTGGCCAGATTGGGAGTTGAAAGATACATCTCACGGATGCGCTGGGACACATCATATGTTAAATGTTTATTCATAGGAAAAAAATGTGCTATGAATTCTTACTAGTATAGGATAAAATACTGTGCTAAAATATTATTCATACTAGGAAAACTTGAGCCGTTAATAACACTGATAACATTTTACTTTTTTTTAATCAAATTTCAGGTATCAAGAAAAATTTGGGCTAAAAGTTAAAATGGCCCGACCTAACCTCTGACTACATCCTGACCTAACATAGTAGAACAAACTCTGCTTCCGGCAGTCTGATCACATTTATTACAAAAATCCTTTATTTGTATTTTGAACACACTTTACAGTACTGAACAGTGAAAGAAAAGAAAAATATACTGATATATATATATTTGTTTTATATATAGCCATTTGCTTATTAAATGCATTTTATTCACAAAATGACACCTCAGTTCTCTCAGAGGACAACCTTTCATAAAAATAATATAATATAAAATAACTTGCACACATTATACACATTACAGCAATGTAATTTACAAATATTACAATCATTTTATGGTGTATATATTTTTTCTGTATGTAAATTATCATAATTTATGAACAGGTAACATATTAATTAAAGCCCAGAGAGTCATTCCATAAAGGATTCTCATGAGAAGAAAGTGACTTAAAATACAAATAAACCCTTTTTTTCTAGTTAAGCCACATTCTGTCCCAAATCAATCAGACTGTCACAGGCTGTTGCTTGAAAAACACTTGAAATATTTAAAATCCCATGACTATCAGGCATCACACTGTGGATTATTAATGCAGAGTAGCTTCGTCTTTGTCAGGCAACAGGGAAAGAGTGCCGGTCCGGTCAAAAGGTTTGGAACCAAGCCATAAGGAGTGCCTCCCCTGTGCAATTACTGTATCCCTCAAAAACACGAACCTACACACCGTTTAACCTAATTCAGCCACCTCACAACTTACAGCAAAATAAAGTGCTGGTACAGACGGGTTTTAGAATTCACCAAATGATAAGTCTTTTCTCAAATACAATCCAAATATACAGTAGTTCAAGATGGGGGGATTTGTACTGTAAACCTGAACAAAAGGGGAGCTAGGGGTAAAGATGAGAGAGAGAGAAGAGATGGGTGTCAGGAAGAAAGAGTGCAGGGTGCTTCTGCAAAATTCAACACTTCAACGACGCTTCATTACAACTAAAAGTTGTCAATGACAATGAATGATTCAGTGATTTCAAATTTACATTTTAACATTACAATATATACAAAACAAGCAGTGATAAGTCTAATATTTATATTTTCTTGTATTTAGTTCTTCGATATCATGACCAACGACCAGCATGATACAAAAATAAAAACTATACACAAACTGTTCAAAGAAAACACTTTCCCTTTGATATTCAAAAAAGAATGGCAGCAAGTAATTAATTGAATAATTTCTTAATAAGAAACGATTGCTACAGTATCGTGTTAAAATGGCAAATAGTATTTGTTTGCTTAAGAGCTTACATTATTAACGAAAAGCCTCAAACCAAAGCATTCTCTAGGCTAATGCATATGGGAATGGCATTTCTTACAAGCAGTTCAAGTAACCCTAGGTTACAGTCCTACCATCCATCAATTAAATGATAAAATGCCCAAGTAAGTAAACTTGGGCTGCAACTCTTCCATCCAGCAATTAGAGGACCACTGAAGTTACAGTTCTACCACCAGACTTCCAGGCTACACCTCATCTGATCTCACACACACACACACACACACACACACACACACACACACACACACACACACACACACACACAGCTTACTCACCCAGACTTTCATTACCATGCTTATGTTGGTGTGACTTCAAGGTTCTGTAGGAACAGGTGAATGACCTGAAGCTAAGCTACTGACCAGCAGAAACCAGCTTGTGACCAAATCTTTTGAGGATTATTATTTTTTCTCATAAAATACCCAGTGGCCCTATCTGCCCTGTCAACTACTACATTCAGAGACACACACAAGCTATTGTTTCCATGTATGCTAGATCCATTGCAGAACGAAGAGACCTGGTAATTATAAATATGATCCTCTCACCCCATTATTGGCATTTGTGAAAAGACAGCTGCTCTCCAATAATCATGAACTAGACCACCCTCCACAATAATATGAAATCTAATGAAAAGAGTGCAAAGGAGAGTCTACACTCCCCTGAGATAAATGTTTCAGGGAGTATGCAGAGTGTGTACATAGACAGACAGGGTATATGATGATATACCGTACAGATGAAGTACTCTGGGGCCTTTCATGGGCATCTCTTCAGTCAACATTTGACAAATACAAAAAACCCTGCAGTGTTAAGGCAAAAAAGCATCAAACGCAATAATGGCTGCATGTAACTCCCTGTGCTCAGTTTGATTGGTCCATGCCACTGACTGTGCTTTCTCTTCACCAGTCACATCCCTCAGACACTTTCCTCATCCAACATATTAGCTATCCACCCATTCCTTTGGCAAGACACAATGAAGAATGTTACTGTTTTAGATGGAGCATGGCTGCACTACATGAGTGGGTGAAAGTGAGACTGTCAGTGTGAATCTGTGCTGCAAATGAAATGATTAGGTAAGTTCCACTGTTTTCACAGGACCAGTTCACCTTGGAACTGTAATTCATTAGAAAGTAAATCAAAGCATCAGATGGCTTTTTGTTTAAAAAGTGACTATCCTTAGTTGCATGTAAGGTGATGGGAGATATCAACCCATGAGACACAACCATGGTAAGCCCCTTAATTCAAAGTCCCCTTTATGCTCAGCGACCGCAGAAACAACCAAGGAAGACTTTACATAAATGAAGTAAGGTTTTTAACCAGACAATGTGGATGCTCCTGACATACACACAAACAGTGAGAGAGAGATCTGGCAACTAGTGACAATCAATAAATGAAGACAAAAGCAGACACTCCTGTCCCACGATGCATTGCTTCACAGCAGCTCCAAAGCTGAAGCTGGTGGTTCAGAAAGGCACGTGGCCATCTTGCACCGGTAGCACTCCTGGTAAAGGGAAAAGAGGGGCCAGGACTCATACTGCAGGTCCAGGCAATGTTTCGCTCCCTCCTCTTTCCTTCTCACCTCTCCTGCATCCATGCTGTCCTCAGCAACAAGACGAGCTCCAGTTTTCCTGCAGCGGGGTCTTTAGGATTTTCTTTCCGACAGAAATGGAAAACAAGTCACTCTGATTGAAACTAATCATACGGTATTCTGAGGATTTCAGTCCCTGTTAGGAATGTGTTAAAAAAAACTGTTCACTATTGACACGGATACTAGTTGGTACTCCATTTGAGATGGTTTTTTCCAAAGAGATCCCTTCCAAATCCAAGCTCCTCCATAAACACATACACAGACACACACATCTGGGTGTGTGCTGAGACAGTTACCGGTAGAGTTGTGTTAATCTGCAAGTGTGCATGGGCATTCATATGACCTATACGTATGTGTTTACATGTGAATGCACATGTCCGTATGTGTATGTGTATGTGTTGAAACTCCAGAGTGCTACACTGTCTAAATGGCCCATTTTAAACTAGCCTAAAAATAGTTTTTCTTCACATAACTCATTACCTTCTCCTGGAAGGGCCCCAGCACCCGTTCCAAATCTACAGTTGCTGTGTTAGTTACTTTTCTGATAGCAATATTATTTTGTTCCCTTTTTTTAAAAAATAAAACTAAACATCTTATTGAGTTGGTACAGAAGTATTGTCTTGTTCATGGCTTGTCCATCAGATCCGGGGAGTGGACAGAACAGGTAAGGGGTAAAGGATGGAGACAGTTCTCAAAGGATGTCTTATGTTCTGTGCTCCACTATGATGAGCCGGACAATCAGCAAGCCTCACGTATCATCAGCAGGAGAAGAGGATTCCTCTTCATCCTCTGCCTCCTCCACAGGACTCCAATCTGAATGTCTCTCCTCGTCCTCCTCCTCCACCACCGACTGTACCTGCAGTCGTCTCCGCCCCACCCTCTCCACCGCCACCTCCTCTCCTCCTCCATCATCCTCACCTCCACCAGGCTTTGCCCCTTCCGTCCGCTCTTCTGGCATCTGCTGCACGCCATCTCCCACATGGTTGTGGTTTGGTCCCTCCTCCAGTGCTGTCTCCCCTTCCAGAGTGAGCTGGAACTGGAACTTGTCTATGCAGGAGTCAAGCTCGTTGGCAGGTAGAGGAGGTGGGGAGGGACTCTGGGGGATGGTGCTCTGGTACCAATCCCTGTTGTCCTCCAAAGTATCTAGGATGTCCTGAGCATCGGGGTGCACCAGGTCCCCCCAGGTCTCCCACAGTGGGTGCACAATGTAGTCGATAAAGCCCACCTGTAAGAGGACAAGAAAGAGGTCAAGAGGAACTACCTGTAGTTTAAGGGTGTTTTCACACTTGGTCCGTTTCAGCCCTTTAAGCGACCTCAGATTGATTAATGAGCATTGTTTAATATATGTGAACAGAAGTGGCAGGTTGGATGAGGAACTAAACTGAGTTCCCTTTCTGTTGGTTCACTTTTTAGACCACTATGTGAAAACAACCTGATATACTTTTGGGTGTTTTCAAATATAGTCCTCTTTAAAGGGACTCAGTCCTCTAGAAGTGGTCCAAAAAGTGAACCTACAAACTGGGAAGTCAGTTCTTTTTATGTTCACAGTGTGAGTTCATTTGAAAGGGGACTCGGTTCTCTTTCTGCTACACTTCAGCACAGATGGGGACTCTGTTCACACTTTTAGTTCCTCATCCAACCTGCCACTGCTGTCTCTTCACGGTCTCCATGATTGGCATTTTTTTTCTCCATAAGAGTAGATGGTTAAAAGCTCTACCAAACTTATTTTCTACAAATATCTATGCTACAATTCTTCTTCAACTGATAGAGAGCAAAAATGCTTTGAGGCTGAGCAACTTGGCAGAGAAAATCGATCTCCAGGTCCCTATTGGGTTTTTAGTTTTTTAATTATCATTTATTCGTTTATTCATATTTCTTAGTTTATTTCATTATTGTCTGTTGTGTTTCCCGCATAAACATAATGGTTTCCTGGGACTGTACCGCATGATTTACCTACGGCAAGCCTAGAGGGCAAAAACTTATCGATCTGAGTTCGTTTTAAGGGCTGAAATGCACCAAATGTGAAACACCCTTAGATGTGAATGTGCGTCTACCTCTATTGCACTTGTACCTGACTTTTCTCTACAGATGCAGTGTGTTTATCACACATGGGGCTGATCTCCATTCCACGTTCACGCTCCTTGTCTCCCTGCCTGAAAAACTCCTCCATGATGCGCTCCGTCCACTGCCGGTACACTGCCAGAGGCTTAGTAGGGTTGCTGAGATCAGCACAGTGCACCATATTTCTCAGAACCTGCATTTATACATAAACAAACACGCATAAGTATACATGCAACTTCCTTGTGTTGCAGGGCATTCCTTGTGTTGTTGATTGCGGCTCAAAGTCACACACTGTGTCTTCAACCGCATCGACCAGTCTGCACCTTAATGAAGGGCCGGCTGCAGTTTCAGTAGGTTGAGAGAGTATGTATGTATTCAATTTGGGTTAAGCTAGGCATACACAGTGCGATTTTTTCAGTCGCGTTATTCAGCTCCTGCTCAAACTGTACGACAGGGGTTACACTACACTATACTGCCGATGCTCTGATGCGACCTGACTGCTCACACTGTACGCCCATACATGACACGTGTAAGTAAATCAGAGACCAAAGATTTTGATTTTTTTTAATTTACTTAGAAACTAAAGTAGTAAATAAAAATAAAACCATCTCTGGTAAAATGCAAAAATGGTTTGCTTTATTAAATATATACAAAAATATCTTATTATAATATTATAGTCAGATTGCAATTTAGCAGCAATGTCCACCCAGCTCTTTTCATGGTTGTTGTGGTTATGATAATTTTGTGAGGCCACATTGAAAAGGTTCAGATGAGCTTGCCAAATTTTTACAAGTTGGGCCTCCATCGCTTGTGTCCAGATCACACGCTGCGCTGCCATGCTGCTTTTTCACTTCCAGTTCTGTGTTTGCGCATGCGCAGTGTGAAAGTTTGCGTTAAATCGGCTCGTGGCACTGCTTCAACCGTGCGATACCCTCACGTGGGGCAGCCAGGATTTCAAAAAGGTTTGATTTTCTTGTGACCATACGATTGCTGACCAGGAGCTGGTCATGAGGGGTCAGTCGCTTCTCGTTACCTCATGCCCAGCTTTTACTACATGATGCACGACACATGATTAAGGCAAAACTTGAGCTGATCCCCAAAATGGTTGCACGAGTGAAAAATCGTCTCAAAATGGGCCAAGCTTTACTATTAACTTCTAGTACTGGTTAGCAATATTAGCCTTATAGCTCCAGTTTAGAACTAATAAAGCGAAAACAAAAGATTTTTCAACAAACTATTCCCTTAAGATTTCACAAACCTCTTGCATATATTATAGACCAAACAACTGTCTCTAATAAAAATGATTCAATGATTTAAACTCCAGTCCAAATGTATGCTCAAATTGCCAGTATTATCACTGATTCCTATTGACACATATTATGCATTAATTTAACTGACAAAAGGCTCCTTTGTGTCACAGCCTTTGCACATGATCTGGTCTGCTCCCTAGAGTCACGCTGAACTTTGTTCACATGAATCTACTGTATCATATATCAAGCTAATGCACTGTCTGTATAGTAGTGTTTACTACTAAGAACTATCAGTGTTTACCTGTATACGGTCAGTGTAGTGATCAAGAAGTAGCACTCCTGAGCTGGTCACTTTCTTGGTCTCCACCATTGTCTTTAGATCTGCCAGCAAACTCATATGCTTAGACATGTCTGTTGCCAGTACCTTAAAAGCAAATAACAAGTAACAAACCATGAGTAAAAGAAAAGATAAATTGTCTTAGTATTTATGGGTCAAACTACTAGCAGGTGAACACAGTGAATAGGTTTTCACCATGTCAATGACAAGCTTGCGGAGGCTCTGTCGCTGCCTCTTGGTCAAGTTCTGGAAGATGTCACAGTTCTCCTCATGTAGCAGTTTGAAGCCTACAGCCAGATGGTGGTTCTCCAAAACGGACTCATCATTATACATCAGAGCCAGTTCAGAATCTGCGACAGACAGAAAACAGGTAAGATCAAAGGTCAGGCAGTACCACAGAAAACCATAATGCTCTCGGAATATTTTGTAATGATGATCTTGTCTTACAGCAGTGCTGTTTCAGCTATGGTATACGTTTCATTATTTAGAAGATGTATGAGATAGTTTCATAGTTTTTCATTATGAGGACTTACTGGTATTGATGAGGAACTGGTTGGAAACGCCAGGATGATCCACATCATGAATGGCAGCAGCAAATAATGCAGCCAGTATTTCCAGGTCAGTGAAGACAGCCTATTTTAAAAACATAATAGAATAGTAAAAGTGCCCACACAGTTTGAGTCATGCAGGAGGATTTGTGTAACTTGTAAGATAAGTAAACTGGAGGTGAGCTTAACTACATGAGAAACTACTCACGTCCAGTGCCGGCGTGGACAGCAGCACATGTGTTGACTGTGTAACATCAGCTGCATGCAGACTGTTATGGTAGGCCACGTTGGCATGGTAGTGATCCTCTAGCGTCATCACATAAGTAATGAACGTGTCAACAGGGATACGAAACGTCTTTAACAGATCCCTCTCCTTTGGACAGACAAACATATGACATGAAAAGATTTTCTTCAAGATCCCCTATATAAGATTTCCTACATAAATTTCCTACATAAAGATGCATTTCCCCAAGATAATGCAGTGGAAACATTGTTTTTATGGGCAAAAAACCCCTCACAATGTGGATCAGAAACCTTCATTCGGTACCCAGCACTCTACTGCTGAACCATCAAGGGGCCATGCACTCGCTGCATACCTGCATTCATGGCCTGATTATCTTTAATTAAACTACAACAAATAGTGACACATCTTTTTTTATAACTGACCTGAGCTTTAATGTCTTGAAGTTTGTTTATGAGTCTGCTGTGGGTTTGTTTCCCTGCGTCCCACGACCATACAGACTCTCTCTGATACATATTTTGAGGGCTACTCAACCGTCCACTCTCGCTCCCCATACATTAAAGCTGACTCGACACACAAAAATGCATTTTTTAAACGATCAATACTTGGCCCATCTTAATACATGCTTAATATATGCCCACTGCACTGGATAGGACCTATACCTCTCCAGAACCAGGAAAAGGGCAGGCAAAATCATCACAGACCCCTCACACCCTGGACACAGACTCTTTAACCT
>JBBPDC010000141.1:7028715-7039905 GCA_037974485.1 Hemigrammopetersius urotaenia
AGGTGATTGTATGAAAAATAATTATTTCTTAGTCAGGGAGTTTTTTCCCCCTTAAAATTCACTTGAAGTTGAAGGTTACATTTTTCTACAATTTTCAGTGTGAGAGTATGCTTCTGAAATAAAAATAGACTTTGTTTTAAGGCTTTTAACACATCTTAACCAGGGGTGTCAATAATTATGGAGGGCAGTGTACTTGTGACGCATGTGATATCGCCATCGCAACACTCAACAACATTATCGCATATCGCATGTTTTCCTAATATCGTGCAGCCCTAAGAGAGACCAAGGCAGTCTCAGTTTGGAGTCATCTCACTGAAGCTTACAGTCTTCAGCATCATACTGTAGTTGAACCTAATTGGCAGGAACCTTGCTATTTAAAGTATGGAATGCCATGGGGATCAAACCAGTTACCAACCACAAACACCAATATAATTTGATATAAGTGTCCTGACTAACCTGAAAACAGGCCAAGAAAGCTTAGGTTTGTGTTATCACACGTGATGATAACACTTAAGAAACGTGTCTTGATCTGGAATGGGATAATGGGAAGTATAGTTTGGTGGGGCTGCGAAGAAGGCAAAGACGCACCTTGTTGGAGGCCATCTCACTGACTGAGCGATGTGTCTGAATAGTCTCCAGCTGGTCTAAACACCAGTCCAGCTCCTCCAGAGTCTCCCGTGCCAGCTGCTGATATGTTTCCTCTGTACAAGCACAAAAGAAGACATGGCTGTGAGTAAAACCTTAGCAAAACATTTTTTCAAGAGTTATCACTGTCAAAGTCCCTTATTAGGGCACCATTTTCAACCCCCCTTGGCTCCTTCAACTGCTAGCTTGTTATTCCTTTATTCTGACAAACTATTAGTCAGTAACCACAAAAGTGTGATTATTGCTTCTTGTTAAAAAGAACCCATAACATTGATTCAAAAATGATGCTTCAACAAGATCCCCAAGGTCAGATTACTAAAACCTGAAAAAAATGGAGAAATAACCTGGGCTCATTTATTTTTAAATTAATCTAGTCGCATGGACTATTTCCTTACATCATCCTCAACTTCTGGATATCCACCAATATGGGAACTGGGGACAGATGCAGATATTATATAATTTACCTGATAATTAAATTTACACCTTTTGCCCTCAGAAGTTTCTAACTTCCTTTCATTTGCTGAATTTCACTCATAACCCTCCCTGTTGTTTCCAAATTTGCCAAGTGACATGGGAAACATAAAATGGCATGCTGCTTATGGAATATCTCACTCATGCACTCATGCACTCACTCACAATCTGTAACCACTTAATCCCTACTAGGGTCACAGGCACCCAGAGCCTATCCTGGAGCCAGAGGGCTCAAGACAGGGACTCACCCTGGAGGGGCGCCAGCCCACTACAGGGCGCACATACACACACACACACACACACACACACACACCATTCATTCACACACTTACGCTTACGGCCAATTTAGACTCCCTAGTTCACCTCCCGAGTCTTTGGACACGCATGTATTTTGCCACCACAAGGAGAATATGCAAATTAAATATCTCGTTAAATATAAAATATATTTTGTGGAAACGTTACCCAGCTCTAATAGAGTACTTAGAAACTTGAGTATCAGCATTATTGAATCAGTTGTTCATGAAGAATGACATAATCAGATGATTTGAACCAGCAGGAAAACTAAGTAGAGTGCTGTGGATTCCCAGAGTTGGGACTAAGAGCCACTCTTCTGATGTATATTCATTTATTTCAATTCATGTGAGAATGAAGTAAGCTTTTTGTGTTGTATCAAAAATAATTAGTGAAATTCATATCATGGTTTTCTTCTATGATAATCCATCTGGCCCATAGATTTACACAAAATCTCATTTGTCTTATAAAAAGTGATATATTAAAAAAATATGGTTATTTTCTGCATTATAATAACTGAACATTGCATGAGAGGTAGTGTGGTAACAAAACTTTCATTAGGTTTCCCATCAACATTAAAAAATATAATGAAATAATGAAATATTAACAAAACAACAAGCAAGCTATCTGAGGTAAAGTGTTAACTGTAGGTAAATAAATAATCTAAGATAGGGCTGCAGATAGTTATTTCCTCAGTCATCATAGCTAATATAAAATATGTAATTATGGATTATGTAATTATGGATTTGCAGCAGGTGCCTTCTCTTAAACAATTCATTTGTGCTTAGAAACCCTTACTGAATGTTAATGAGGTATGCCACCCACACTTTAGCTAACTAGAAGAATGCTATCCAATTGGCTAATGTCCAACAGGGCCTGGACTATAAGGCTGCAGTTAGGTGTAACTTCATACCAGAGTTTAGAATAGGAACTGATCGTCTGTACAGATTCAGACAAAGATAAGATTAATGATTAAAATGATAATTCATTATAAAAATTATTATATATAATTATTGGTCAGAATAGAATAGAATAGAATAGAATAGAATAGAATAGAATAGAATTTGGCAGCTGGTAGCCTAGTGGTTAAGGAGATCGCCCTGAGATCAGAAGGTCATGGGTTCCAGGACTGCTAGTGGCATCACTGAGGTACCCTTGAGCAAGGTACTGACCCCACACACTGCTCCCCAGGGATTCCTTGTGGTGGCAGCCCCTGCTTTATGTGGTGAATGGGTTAAACGCAGAGAAAGAATTTACCATTCTTCACACTGTGTGATGTGATGTGTTCACATGTCACTATAATGTAATACTACTATAAACCAGTTACTGTTAGAATGCTGGTGCAGGAGACTGTTATATCTTTACAATCCTCCAATTTAATTGAATGCTTAAAAGATACTAAAGACACCAAAAGATCTTTTCTTTTTAGAGTATCTGCTGTCAGGCCAGTCGTTATGTGATGAAGTCAAACACAGAGGTGAATTAAAGAGACTGATATGGACCCAGGGTTAAAAAGTCCTTATATGCCTAAAGCAAATTCCCTGGAACACCTCATTCATTCCTAATATACATCAGTCCTCCACGTCAGTTAATTATCTAGTAGTAGAATGCCAAGGTGACTTATATGATTTCAAAATGTTTTGTCACTTATCCAAAGGACTTCATTGGTTCAAATTTCTGTTCAAAGCCTTTTGCCACTTTACCATTTGGGTGCCAGGGACAGGTTAGTGTGACCATGTTAAAAGCAGTAAATGGGAGTTGAGGGTACCCTTGAGAGAAATACTCAGTCTGGTTGCTGACACCAAATGATTTGTAATTCATTTTCATCGTACGGGCTAGCCATTGGGAGCTGTTCTTGGCCTGATTAAAGAGTCTGGTAGGCCTCCAGCCCCTGGCGCCCATATGGTTCCACCATGTCCGGTGATATAATGCGTTTTGTACTGGCAGGAGTGCCTACAACAGGAAGCGTGGTGCAAGTAAATGTGAGAGACAGTGTGTGGGAAGAGTGCTAGTGTGTGTGTGGGAGAAAGAGAGAGAGAGAGAGAGAGAGAGAGAGAGAGAGATGTTCGCTGGTGACTAAGTTTTATTACAGTAAACATACCGGAGAGCGTTGCTGGGGGAACGGTGGGTTGGCTTGTCACTGGTGACCTCCTGTGTACAAAAAGAGAATCACAGTCAATGGAAGCACCAGAGGGCACCCTCTGCTGGCATCTCAGCTGATGCACACTTACAGCGATCATGTCTCTGGCATCTGACAGTAACATAATTTATTTTTTATTAAGGCACTACCATCATCTTATCTGTGCAGCAGCTATATGATTCATTCTGAGATTTAAAGCAAGCTGCCAAAAATGAACAAAGTTCTTTTTGGATGAAAAAGGAAATCCTATTGGGAATAAAAAAGTCAGCAAAACTAGCATAACTCATGGCAATTAACTGTTCTCTGAGTCAACATTGATGTATTATTTGTACAAGGCAAAAACAGAAGGGAGGGAGAGTAAAAATCATACTGAAAATTCAGAATGGATGTCTCCTTGCTTGGCTTAATCTTCCTTGACAAAATATCTCAGAATGGCCTACTTTCCATAAAACAAAAGAAATGCAGACTGCCTTTATGAATAAGACACATCTGCTGCTAAACTCTCAGCATATCATAAGGGTACAAAACGTGCCCTTATGAAAGATGCATCAAATCCAATGCAAAAGACATGTTGGTGTGCTGCGTGCTAGTGTACAGAACCTTTTCTACATGGGTGCATGGGTGGCAGTTTGAACGTGGCAAAGGGGCAAGTGATACTGTGGAGAGGCACTGACTTGTTAGTGGGTGTCGTGACATTGGCAAGAATGGTGAAGTTGCTTCTGACAGTTCGGAGACTGGCCAACACCTAGAGAACAAGAGAAGTGGGGGAGGTTAAAGAGGCAGGGACAGTGAGATGTTAGCTTCATTTTTCCAAGTCTAACACAATTTATTATGCAGTTCAATGCAGATGCATCAGGGCTGCTTACCTGAGCAAAAGGGGTGACAATGAGATCTTCTGCATGACTGAAGATAGACAGGAAGACAGAAAGAAATAGTCAAAAAAACATCGAAGAAAGAACTGCTCTGTATAAAAACACAGAGAAACCTGTTATCCCATGTACTTTCAAAACAATCACATGGTGCCTCTCTTTTATCCTACTGAAAGCACCAGAGAAAAGCCATCTGTGCTTGAAATAAAAAGACTTAGTGCCATATCAAAACACTGCCTTTTAATCACCATAATCCAAATGCTCAATTGGCTATGGTCTTAGTACAGACAGGAAAGGGGCACCTCCAGGAAAGCAAAAGAAATGCAGTCAATGGGTGATTTATTTTCCCCTCCCAAAATGATTTTGTGGTTTTTGTCACATTGTGTGGCAGCTTAACTTACTGAAGGTTCATTTTGACTAAAGTAAGATCACACAGATATTTCAGTGCTATCATGGAAACAATACTAATGCACATTCATTTTATTGCCTTGTTGTGATGTTAGCCCTCAAACTTTCAAGATAAAACATGTTTGATGTTGACATGTGTACTGCAAATTTTACCTACAGCATGAGTACATGGCTGTTACGTTACTTAACTGAAGACTAACAGTGGCCCTCAGAGGTTACTCAAAACATCTGAGAAAATTGTCCCCCAGAATTTTAATTGAAAATATACTTAAAGCTACAGAGTGATTCTGGGTGTTTAACAGAAAGGTTGAGTGAGGTGAGCAGTGAGGGGTGTGTGTGTGTGTGTGTGTGCAGTGCAAGTGGCTGTTTACCCCTCGCTGTTGACAGAGGAATTGCGAGACATGGTCTTGGGGGACATGTCATAGTCTGAGTCGGAGCGGTAAAGGAAGGACTCACGGCGGCCGCTCTGAGGGAAAGAGGGATGCAGCACCAGACCGGGACTCGCCTGTGAATCCATTGGACTGCGACCGGGAGATGGCCCATTCTCCCCATCGAAACTAAAGAAAGAGAAAGAGAATGTGAGATACAAAAAGCAAACAAAAAGAGGGGGACAGGAAGGAGAAGAGAAACAGAAAAAAGAAAAGAGAAATAAAGAGATACAGATTAAGAGAAAATGAAAGGGAAAAAGAGAAAAGATGGGGTGGACAGTAAGAGGAAGTAAGGAAATAAAAGGGAGAAAGAAACGAGTGGCGCTATATAAGAGAAGATGAATAAGAGAAGAGAAATAAATGAAAGGTGAAAAGAGAAAAAGACACATACTTTATTGTTTAGATTGACCATGTGCACTCGTTTAACTCGAGCATTTGCTTTTGCTTCTCAGTTTGTCAGAACAGGACAAACAGGACGACTCTTTGAGTCGTGCGCTCAAAGAGTCGTGATTTGCTCCCAGACACACATATACTAGATACACACACACACACACAAACACACTGAGAGCCTGTAAACGAGCTGCGACAGACGCTGCCCCAGCCACTCAGTCCCCTCATTAGCATAACCATCAGACTAATCAGAGAAGAATCCTTTAAGTTAATAACTAAGACATGTGGCCATTAGTTTGACCATAAACAATGGCAACATCCTCGAGGGTTACGTGATCGTGCTGTGCTGCGAGTGGAAAAACACTGGGTGTAAATATGAGCCGCTCGATTGCTGCTCCCAAAGTATATTTGTACAGTCATGCTACAGTGCTGATGTGAACAGGAGAGCTGAAGGGCACTGGTGATAGTGCAGGGCTTTATGGCCTACCAATTCAATCCAGTCCCACAACTCATTCACAACAATCACAGCTTTTGCATAAAGAGTAGAGTGGTAAAAACACCTACCTACCCTACTGAGAGGCTGAAAGCTACCATGTGCTACTTCCAAGAGGCAGAATCAATCAAATGGTTGCTAATGCACCACTGCTGGTTGTGATGTCATAACTATGAACACATTAACAAATGACTGCCCACACTATTCAAATCACAGGGAAAACAAAGACTATGGGACCTTTATTTTAATTGTTACCTAGAAATCAGAAACCAAGTAAATACTAAGTAAAAACGACGTAAATAATGAATCAATGCAAAGCAATATTAAGTTTTTTTTCAGTGTTCCTTTTCTGCATGTGGCTATTTACTATTGACAAGCTACCATGGAATTTGGTAAGAAAGATCTTGTGGAACCACCCAAGCAGCGACTTGAACCCTGGACCCTCAGATAAAAAATCTGATGCTCTACCGAATGAGCTATACAGGCCCCATGCTTGGAATGGGTTTTGGCTATGAAGAGATTATTAGATCAAAGAGATGCATTCCTTTAGAAGTCAACTGCAAAAAATGAAAAGCCCCAAAAATGAACTCCAGTTGCTTGTCACATGTAGGAGGCATATTGATTCACTGAGGCAAAATGCCCCCAGTAAATAGTGCAAAGCTTCACTCAGTCAGCAGAATCAGCTAATATATAGTGTTTTATATGTGACTGAAGTGTGCTGTTTTTTATATTTTTATGTAATATGATGTGAAATGATATCAATTGTACGTGTCATTCTGGGATAAAAGCATCTGATATGCTGATTGGCATGTGATACTACTATTCGGTACCACATCATTGTATTCCTCAACCTTATTGTTTTGATAAAATTCCCAATGTATTGTTACTGTGTTTTTTGGCCTTTGGTGTTAATATAATACCCAGTATGCATTATGCACATATATCATACACCCACAGGGAATATCAAATATGCACGACAAATCCTGACGGCTAAATAGCCATTTATCTTTTTTTATTAATAGACTATTCATCAATTCGTAAAATTCTCATATATTTTACAAATGTGTCTGAGCCTAAGAGTGTCAAAGTAACATGTTAATTTCGACCAATTAATCACAGACAAAATAATGCATAAAAAAAAGCTGATTAGTCACACCACGTGACTTTAACCTGTTCCGATGGGTAGCATGTTTTGTTCTGTCAAAACATGCTACCCATCGAGATGTGCTACCATGCCCTTCTGCACATGTGCAGTTCAACTGTTCCAGTGCCACGGTCATAAATCTGTGCTACCTTGGGACACTGACAGCTGTATAAACTTCAAGGGAGCATTTTTCCACAGAGTAGCATGAATCGCTAGACTGCTTAGAAAATATATAATTTTTTTGCCTATTCACATCAGTTTATCAGTGTTATAAACTGACTGTATAAACTGTATGAATTGTATGAAGGTATCAGTTTTTGACAAGCAGCACAATTCATCCGAACACCTGTGTTTGTATGTACATTGTCTTAAACAGCACCTTAGTGATGGACCTGAAGTTTTATGTCATTTTTTTTATTGCTGTCACCATTACTGCACATGAACAGTGCAGAAACAGTTATTAAATAAAAAAGACATTGGAAGTTTGTAATGTTAATTATTAATTCACTTAAATGCCAAAATTCATTTATATTTTTAAATACTTCTACAGCAAAAATGTGTATGATTAATTTAGAAAAGTGACTTTTTTGGCATGGTCCCTGGCTGTTAGAACAACATTTCATTAAGTGTCTGTGATTTATTTGATGAGTCATAATATGAACAAAAAAATCCTCCACACTATGTTTACAAAGTTATTCAGACAGCCTATAGCTACACACTTCAATAACACACATTCCAGAATCTTACACTTCTGCATCCAGTGGGAAACAAATGCATTTTTATTTAAGACCACCTTTCTGAGATATCTGAGATAAGTCCAAGTCTAAAACCAATGCAAATGAGAAGGACAGAGACTCCTCTTAGACTTACTGAACCTGTTGATAATGATTGACAGTGACAGTGATGTGTAACATGGTAATTTTGCTCTATGATTTATATTAGTCAAAAAGCAGTGTAACAATACTGTAGGATCAGATTAAACCGTTTACCTTAATTATACCCATTTTATTTGATTTTTTGGGCTGACCAATAGACATTTCAAAATAAAAATGAGTATGGATGCTTGGTCCATACTGATATGAGCTTTTTGTGTATATCATTGGTTACCAGTTGGTCAAGGGCAATGTCTGTTCTATATGGCTTTTGAAATAATTAAACCAGTGCTCATATTAGAACATGAATCAATTATTTTGCTGGGAACAATGGATAAGAGTAAGGCAAGTTCAAGTCATGATAATACAAAACAGAGACTTCAGCAAAAATGCCTAGAGTCCAATACTGGACTTAAATACTTAAACCCTTTAAACAAATGACGTGCATCAACCTAAATGCGCAAAGAAAGCATGTTATTCACTTGAGCCTTTCAGAGCAAGAAACAGCTTCTAGACGACATTTACAGCATTTCCCTGAAATTCTTATCCAGAGCGACATGCATCAGTGCTCAAGCAGTCCACACCTGTTTCGGGCTAATTCACACTTTTTAAAACATGACCCTTTGTTGTTGCCATGTGAGCGGTAAATAGTCTGTGATTGGCCAGTTCACAGTTGTATCCCTGTTTAAGCAGGGGGGCTAGGAGACTCTGTTTCTGCATTATTTACGCATTTTCCTTGTAGTACTTCCACACCAAACTTTTTTTTATGAACCTTCCATCTCTGTATACACATCTCTGCTGTTTTTTTCTGCAACTTTATTTTAGACATTGACCAAGACTAGTTGACTATTGCCCACTGCATTGACTAGTGGTAATAAATTATTAACTGTAGCACAAGTCTTACTAGTCATAAAACATAATCTACCACATCACTGTAGCCTTCGCTAGGTAATTCTCCAAACCTACAAAGTTTGGTTGAACAGACTTTTCACACAGCTTCTCATGTAGTATTTCCATTTTAAGTTCTTTGGGTTTTGTGTTTAGAAAAAACCCTCCTGGGTATGCACACTATTTATAATATGCCTCGTAATTTGATCCCCTTTATTATGACTTTGTTCTTGATGGTATAGAGATTTATACTTCAGCTCTTCATCAATCTCACGCTAATTTTCTTTACCTTTCAGTTTCCCACTAATCATTTAAGAATAGTGAAAGTGCACAGGATCTGCCACCAGAATGGGTTCTTATTTAGCAACCAAATGCTTCAAGATTAACAGCAAAGAATATTTACAATTTATTCACATCATTTTTCAAAGGTCGATAGAGAAAGATCATTAAAACCTGTGAATGTCATCAAACCAGCAGCTTTAGTCCTAGTTTTTAAATTGACTCCCCTGCAGCACTGATCACATATTAAACAACTGACTGCTTTAAGATGATGTCAGTCATGTACATTAGTGTTGCCTTTGAAAGAAGCCAAGCTTCCAGGCAGAACAAATAACTACATTTGTAAAAGCCTGCAGTTCAATAAACAGTGAGGATAAATGTTTGTCAGATGTGAAAAGCACCCACAGCCTCATAGACTACCAGTGAGGGTCCCAAAATGACATTGTAAAAGCTTGTTGCCCAATAAGCGTTTATCTTTGCTTGACTAAAACATTGTGTATTTGACTAAAACATTTGTGTATTTGACACTTCATTCTATGTCCTGTGATTCCACAAACACAATCATTAAGATTGTGCTATCTATCAAATGCAGCTCACGTTAAACAGACAAACCGTACCAGGGTGCAGTGATATAGAGTAGATATTTCATTTGTTTGTGATTCATCCATAATGGATAACTTTCTCCAAAATAAATCTTTTCAGAAAAGTGTAGGTGTTTAATATGCTGCGTAATTTTTCTGTAATTTGTACTTTAAAACTTGGTAAGAAAACGGCAAATCTCTCTGTCCTAAATACATAATTGGTGCCAGAAACAGTTTTCTTATTCAGATGCAAATTATGCAGCTTGCTAAGAGGCTAAAATACCTTTTACCTTTACCTTTTAGTTTGTGATGATTCTCATCTGACAAGTCATTTCTCACTGTAATGATGATTTGAAGAGAGTAAACAAATCTGTGCGAATGCAATAAGATATTCAGTTTTCTAACATTAAAGTTAGCTGGTGTTCTTATGAGACCTGCCCTAAATTGCCTGTAGGGGAGAGTTGGGTGATTTGTGCCAGGGGGGAAGTTGTGCCACCTCCTGTTTCTAGTGGAATCATAGAAGAAATTGGTCATGTTTGCACACATTTTGAAGAGACAGTCATTTTTCTCATCCTGCAAAAAAGAGAGCCTTGTTGCATAAAAGATAAGCACATTTAAGTTCAGATTTGTTTTTTGCCTTTTAAAGCAGACTTTCTATGATCAAGGTTTTTTGATCGATGTGTCTGAAAAGTTATAGACAAGTTTGAAAACATTTCACACATGTTTTAGTTTATACAGCTCAAAACTGCTGGATATTTAGAGCATATGGCTTCAGCTTATGTTAATCTGAATGTAAACTGCAAAGGGACAAATTAAGAGATATGCTAATAATGCTAAGAAACTTTTAATCTTTTCTAGGACATGATTGGTTTGCAGCCTTTAAAGCACGCCACCATTTGGTGGAGCTACTTCCTTTAATAGGCATAATCTGGGGAGTTCTTTGCCTTTGATATTGTAAAATAACTTTAAATAAACCTTTAATGAGCAATTTTGTATTGAATTTGTCTAACTTTTATATAGAATTACAGTCTACTGTTTTATTTCAATAATCAATGGCACAATTTACCCCAATGTATTCTCTCCAACAGCACAACTTAACCTGCACCAGGGGGCAAGTTGTGCCACGAGACCACTTTTTTTCAGTAAGCTATATTTCTTAAATACTATATTTCAGTTCCAAAGTGATTGTTCCTAGGGATGCACCACATTCTGAAATACACTCACCTAAAGGATTATTAGGAACACCATACTAATACGGTGTTTGACCCCCTTTCGCCTTCAGAACTGCCTT
>JBBPDC010000141.1:7040005-7069554 GCA_037974485.1 Hemigrammopetersius urotaenia
GAGATTTCTACTGCGACGCCGGGGGAAGTATCTTCTTGGGCCAGAAGTTATGTGAACAGGAATAGGTGTGATGCACATTCTTACAGAGTTTAGAGTAAAAAGGAAGGAGAGGATACTTAGCCGAAAGTAGTTTGCTGAGACAGGAATCCTTCTTCAGAGATGCAAACCGCTACTGTCTGTAGGCCTTCTTAACAAATCAGGAGGGCAGAAGCCACTCCTACCAATTGCCACCTGAACTACCTCAGACCTGAGTGGTGCCTTTGTCTAACTGGTATTACAGTCATGGCCTCGCTTTAAAGTCACTTTAAGTAAAAACTGGCACAACTCACCCCAGTCTCCCCTACACCTTCAAAATGTACAACAATAGAAAAAAGCCAGAAAGTTTTAAGAGGGGACGAAAACAGATGTATCAATGGCTAAAATTTCTAGTTTCCGCTGGATTGTAAATTCAATGATCTATCAGCATAGCGTCAGAGCATTTGATTAAAAATAAGTATAACAAAGAGCAGCTTAGTGTTTCTAGAAGCAGAAAGAAAACTGAGGGAGTTTGATAAAAGCCAGCTGGGAGGCTTAGCTACCTGTAGCCATGACTGTGGGAGCGCCAGTGTTCCGTGATGCTGCGGTTGAGGCGCATGCGCCGGAAAAAGCAGCTGCCTGATGGCCGGCGACTGGGGTCAGGGGTGTCCGGGCTCAGGGGTGAAGAGAGGGAGGAGAAAGCTGGAGGAGGGGAAGGGGGCCCGCCGTACTCCCCCCATAGTGTTAAATCATGCTCTGACCTCCTCTGAGTCATCGCTGGGAATTCTGGGTACACAACGCAACACCCTCAATCCTCAAATGCACACGCATATGTTAAAAAAGAGAGGTAAAAAACCTACAGTTGAGTGTTCAGCATCAGAACTCATTGCCGCTGAGATTTCGCTCTCTCTCTCTTTCTTCCTCTCTCTCTTCTCTCTTCTGTATCTCTGTCAGTCAGACTTCCTCCCACTCACTCTTTTCTCTCTATGTCTAATACCCCCGTTCCTGCATGAATAAAAAAGGAATGGTGGCAGATGCGGTATCCAAAGCCTTGCTCCTAGAGCTAGCCGTAGTGTGTGCTGTGAGTGCTAGCACTGAATCTGGACTGCAGCACCCCCCCACTTGCTTGTTTATGCTTGTCCTGTTTACCAAAAAGAGGCCGGCCAAACTGTGGCTCCATTCTTTGACCCCAATGCGGCGGGCCTCTCGGGGGAGCTTGGATGACCCAAGCAGTGACTGTAAAGTTCTCCAGTTTAGCTTTGCTCACCCTTCAGTCCCTAGGCTACGCTTCACACCCTCAGCTTAGTATTAACCCCTCAAACTCTAGCTTTAATATTCAGTTAAGTTATACGGAGTCAATGTCAACAAATCAATTATGCAGTAACTTTATGAAAAAAATTGCAAAATGATTGATTTGTTGCTAAGATACAGGAATGGGGTGAGGAATAGAAGTCTGGGCCCACTAACAGGTTTGTGAATGTTAATGTTTAGACTATGATTTGAACTGTGCCATGAATTATTCAGTAACTGCTGTGATTTGCTAGCAACCGCTATGAATGAGTAACTAACTACTATAGTAGTTTGTAGTAACATGATTTGCTTAGCGACTATTATAATTACCCAGAAACTGATATTAATGAGTAATTTTTCAGTAACTGCCATGAATCATTTATTTATTTATTTGTTATTTGTTTTTAAGGCGATTAAGGGCGAAGCACCACAATATATGAGTGACCTGATTCACCCATATAATCCGCAGAGAGCACTTAGATCTTCAGACCAACTCCTGCTCACGATTCCGAAAAGTCATTTAAGAAGGAGAGGTGACCATGCTTTCTCTGTGTCTGGTCCCACCCTTTGGAACAAGCTCCCTTTCCATGTCCGATCTGCTCCCAGTACTGTCATTTTTAAATCGAGTTTAAAAACCTTTCTGTTTACAGAGGCTTTTAAATATGTGCTATAGTGGTATGTTTTAAATGTGCTATATAAATAAAATAACTTAACTTAACTTAAATGAATCAATCAATAACCGCTATAAATTATGCAGTAGCGACTATTCACGTCAGTTAATCAGTAAATACTTTGAATTACCCAGAAACTATATACTTTACATGTTAAACTGTTACTGAGTAACGAGTAATGAGTAACCAGTACTTACTATACATTCTGCCGTAACTACTATGAATGATTTAATTAATACTTTTAATTACTCAGTAACTACTATCAGTTAAATATGTGAAGTATGTAGTTATGAGGCTTAGGAATGGTTCTCTGGCTCTGCTGTTGTTAGAGAGTAAATGATTAATAGGACTTGATATTTTAATGTGAACCCAAATACAGCCTGAGAAAATTATTTCCGAGTTTCAGCACCATGTTTTGAATCTGAACCCAACTGTGGGCTGACAAAATTAACCCCACATCCACCATCTGGAGATCAAAAAACGGTTGAAGGTGAGAAACAGGCTGTGAGAAACCCTTAAGAAATTTGAGCAGAAACTCAATGCCACAATCTTTCTGAAATTATGTGTGAAGTTGACTGTCCTCCTTCTTCAGCCCTTCTCTCAGCCTGTATTCCACCTTAATGCTTTCTTGCTACAGCCACTCTTTTCGTCTCTCTCTCTCTCTCTCTCTTTCACTTGCATTCTCTTTACTTCCACCCCTCTTATCTCCCAACGCACAGAGTTCCACTTGGAGCAACAGGAAAACAGATTGATGGAAGTAAGCAACCAAAGGCGCTTCGCAGCGTATCAGAGAAGATGGAGAGAATAAGGGACCCCGAAAAGCGGGGAGGGGTGGGGTGCGGGTGGGTGAGTTAGAGAGAGAAAGACAGAGAATGCACGAAAAGAAGCAAGGAGGAGCACCGTGGTGACTCATGGCCTATCTAAATGTTTACATACCCCGGGAGCCTTAAGCATGCAATGTTTTCTTCCAAAACCATTTTTGTTTTTCCATCCACAGCCATGGCAAAGGAGGGAATAAACAGACGAATGACCTTACAGAGTGAACTCCCCACTGGCCACTAATGTCTGCATAAGTACAGCAGTCTGGCCTTACGGAGGATTAGCAACTGTGCCGAGCCACATTATAAACGTAGCATTAATATTTTATATTTGACTTAATAGGTTCAAGTAGAACATGCTTTTGGTCTTCTTCTATTCCTCTTGTACCCCCTGCCATTTCTTACTGCTATGACTTTCCTTTCACCATAGAGATTGTTTTTGTAACCTTACTGAGAGATTTTTGTCAAAAAGTCACAGATTTTAGGACTTTATTATTGTAATCACTCTGTTGGTGCATAGCACAGGTTCAGGTACAGGTGATCAAAAGGTCATGGGTTTGAAACACCACTAAGGTTTCCTTGAGCAAGGTACCCACACAGACTGCTCCCCAGGTTCTGCATTGCTGGCTGGCCGCTACCTCACTTGGTAAATGGGTTATATATTCAGCAAAATTGTCTCATGTACAATTCATGTACCACAGATCTCATTTAAATCAAATATAGTTATATCATGTTGACATTTGCCGTTCTACTTCACTTCACAAAATAAATTGTATTTATATTGTATTGATTTACCAGACATTTTTAGTTGCTGTTAAGTAATTAGTCATTGGAAGTGCTTGGAAGTGCAGAACGCTCACCTTATGTGGACATTCTTTAAACTATGGAGAGCTTATTCACACCTCATTTACAAGAATAGCTCTTTAAAGAACCATCCACCGAAAGGAACCAAGAATGGTTCTTCTATGGCATCACTCCAAAGAGCCCTTGCTTGGCAACTTTATTTGCAAGAGTTCTTTGCCAAATTGCTTTTTTACATGTGTGTGAGACAGAGACAGACAGAGTGAGGGAAGGAGAGAGAGTGAGTGGGCGCACACGCAAGCTCCTTTCTCGCTAAACTCACGTTCAACCTTCCTGCAGTCAAGTGACGTTTCAGAAAAGAGCAGAGAGAAGCCTGGCACATACATTTGCACAGGCCACATCACCTGCCAGTCAGAGAACATCCACAGAGGAACTATTATAATAATAATAATAATAATAACACAAAAAAAACAACAAGCCTTAGCAGCCTTCTCCTCCTCCTCCTCCTCCTCCTCCTCCTCCTTCTCCTCACTCTCTATCCCTCCCGCATCCCATAACCCTTCCTCTCCTACTCCTTCCCTGACTGTTTTGCTGTCCTCCTCTGCTGTGTCCTGTCTCTTCTATCTCTCAAGATCCCCTCTCCTTTGCTATCCTTCTCTTTCTCTCTCTTTCTGTGTCTTCCTCTATAATTTGTCTCCGCGGCTGTGAGTCAGCGCTGAAGAAAGCATCCCCACTGTCGCACTGGAGCAACCGTTCCCGTGGAGCGCCCTCACTGAGTCACAAACGAAAAAGGAACGTTTTTACATATGGAACGTGAGTCAAACAACATGCAGCATACACACCGCTGGCGGAATACACAAAAACACACACCACCATGTACAGTGTGTGATGTTCTGGAACCTTTTTGAAACCCAACCTGAGAGAGCGCAGCTGTGAATATCAGATCGCTGAGCTCTGTACAGGGCAGGGCAAAGGCTCTGCAGTTTATGCAAATGGTACAATGCACTAATGCGCTGGATTAATACACCTGGAAAATGGCCATTAATATGCATCAGTAGGCAATGGGGTGGGGGGGGGGGCAAATTAAGATAATGCAGGAGAAACACACATTGTCTCCCTCTGCCTCTGTCTCTAACACTCACACACACACACACAGTGATTATAGGATATGCTGTTGGCAGCTCACTCTTTCGATCAGAGGGTGCACGAAGGAAAAGATTTGTGCCAGCTGGGTGCGTCTCTCCCTATAAAAGATAACACGCTAACGTCAGAGCTTCCCCCAAGCCGCCAGAAAAAAAACAAAACCAGTGCATTGATTGCCTTGTTTATGTACCTGCTCTGCCTCGCTGTGAATTACTGACCTTAGAGTGACTGTAGAAAGCCACAAACCTGACAATAATTGCAGCAGACAAGCACGGCGATAAGTGCTCCTATTGATGTGGGTTGGAAGCATGTATGAGAGAAACAGCATGAGTAACCCAAAAGAGAATTAAGATTCATAATAGCTTGCATCAAAGGCCTACGGAAGCTTTGGAAGGTTAAAATTCTTCCATGTTTGTCACATTTTAGAAAAAAGTTTTTTCCCCGTCGTCACAAGCTGCTGCATTTAGCTAAGCAGCATGCGCATCAGTGACGGAAAACAAGACTATGTTCACTGGTAAACTCTTCTTCTCCATTCCAGTCCTGGTAAAGAAAGGCTTTCCCAGACTTCCTGTCTGCACACAACCTCATGGGAATCCCCATTGCCTTCTTGAAGGGCATCTCATTCCTCAACAGGAAAAAATTGTCAACAGCCTCTCAAAACCTTGGTTTGGTTTAAGCGAGAGAGGCTGTAAAATTGTACTCTCATCCTGTGCCACATCCTGTGATTCATTAAGATTTTTTCTTTCAGCAAACACACATCAAACACTGTTGAACAGCCTTGTATGATCATTTCTTTCCCATGTTTAGTTTCACGTGATCTTAAATCTCTCAAAACTAAAGTAAATATTTAATAACATTTGTTTTGAGGGTAGAGGGGGAATTGAACGAGAGATAAATCTGTGTGCATTTTCCAGCAATCACCCTAACAACAGCATGGCCACACCCACTGGTGACCATGCGCACTGCCCACACCCACTGATAGCAATTCAAGCTGAAGTCACCCACTGTTATTAATTGTTAGTTAATTATACTGAACAGTGCTCAATATAAAACTGTTTTCTGTTGCCTCTTAGATTATATATAAAACATAACATTAGTCAGAATCAATGGCTTGAATGTTTCTGGTGGGAAAGAACTTAAATTGGGTTTGGAAAATCTCCCCCTTTCTTAGAGGGTCTCAGTGTTGGCAAATATGTTCTAGGTTATTCAGAAGGCTGCCGGGATTCTCCCTTTGGAGCTTTTTGGCTGACAGTTTGAAATTAATTAAAAATAAATCTGAGCATATGAGTAATGCAGCGTGGAAATGTACTCAGAGAAGTTGCAGTGAGTCACATGAATCTGGACTTGAACAGCCCACCTCCTACTCGGCAAACGTATGCACTCTAACCATTACTGCTATTCATTCTGAGATCTTCTGTGTGTCATCTCCATCACCTTCACCCACTCCAGCAGTCACAACTACTGGTCCTGAAATCACATCTATTACAGAGACAGCCTCTCTGCTCTGAAAATTACCACATACAGAGGCTGTGTGTCAAATTGACCTCTTCTTGTGTATGTAGGAAACCAGGGGTATGAAAAATGATCCTGAACACATCAAGCAAATACCTAACCCCAACAGAAGTCTACAACCTGTCAAAGATGAACTTTTTGGATCTCAAAATGTCATTGGATGAGCTTTGACTACTACACACGTCCAATATTAGGACAGCCATAGTCAGAAATACTTGCGTACAGGGCGACAGCTTCCATTCTAGAAGTCTGATTACTGATATTTCTTCTGGACAGTTCCTAAGACTACACAGAATTTGAGAATCTGATGCGGACTTTGACTCTCAAACTAAAGACGTGTGCCAAGTCTCTAGAGAGAAGTATACTAAGAATGGTCTCATAACACAGTACAGTTCGCTAGTCCTCAACATCAGACATACTTTCAAAGTTCTCCGCATGTTCTCATTTTATGAAGAATTATGACATACCGAGGAGAGTCTGCACTGTAATGCTGATGGAAACTGCAACACCACATTTGTTTACAGATTGGAGTGTGAGTGCATATGTTTCTACACTAAACACAGACTTTGTGATAGGCTGGCAAAGCACAAAAATGCCATAAGAACTGAAAACCCTAACTACCCTATGGCACAGCATTTTGGAAAGTCCGGCCACACAAAACCAAACTCCTTTAAGGGTGATGGCCACTAAGGTTATATCCCAAAGAAGGGATGGGAGACCTGGTGGATTATTACATTAAAGGCCAGCACATTTTCAGGAATGAATGAGGATGTGGCCTTTTCGTCCATTGATTGTTTACATGAATTATTATGTTCAGCACGGATTCTTATTTTGTACCTCTTGAGTGAATGTGACTATTCAGACCATTCTCTCTTTTCGTCAAATGAGCACCTATGTATGATTGGCATACCCTGATGAAGACTGTGTAAATGCACGTTGAGTCTATTAAAGGCTTTTTATACTGATTGTGGGAGTGCTTTAGGTTTTTTCTTCTTTCCACTCTGGAATGCATTTGCAATCAAACCAAATGACAAACAAAAATTGAACATAATGACAACACTGCCAGCCAAAGTACTGGTAAAAGTACTACATTTTAGAGGTTCAATACTGAAATCTGTTTGTGCCTTTTGTTATAATAATGCACTTTTACATCTTTACTTTCCTTCTTAATAGTTTTAAAAGGTTCACTCTAAAAGTCAATCTAAGCACAGCAGCAACCAGCTGCTACAATTCAGCCCTTGGGTGTTCAAAGACGTCAAGTAAATTTGCTGGAGACAGACTAATAATAACAATAATAACCTTAAAAGCACACACGAGTAACATACTTTGCCCAGTTTGTCATCTTCATTTGTGTTCAAATGAAAAGAAAACAACATTACTACGAGCAGTCAGACATTCCCCTTCGAATTAGAAAAATAATATTTTCTTCTTACTTTGTTGTCTTAGAACAACAAGTAAAATACCTGTCATTAAAGCTATAAGTTATTGTGTCTTTGTTTTATTGTGTATCTGTTCACTAGTAGCTAGCTAATTTAGCTTACACACACACACACACACACACACACACACACACACACACACACACATATATATATATATATATAAATATATATTAGTGCTGGGCCGTTAACGGCGCTAACGGCGCGATATTTTTATTGTGCGATTAAAAAAAATATCGCCATTAACTGCCCCTCCCCCCACCCGGACAGAGTGAGCTGGGTCAACACTACGCAAGCTGTGATGAATTTCAACTTGATATTTCAGTGACTTGTCCGGTTCACGCATGTTTTAAACCTGTCTCGGTCTCTCCCCCGGATAGAGGGAGCTGTGTCTATACTATGCAAGCTGTGATGAATTTTACCTTGATATTTCAGTGACTTGTCCGGCTCTATGCCCAACTCTAATATATATATATATATATATACACACGCACACACATTATATTTTGATCATCTACCTGTCAAATGCATATATATAGAAATACTGTACGTGTAAAAACTGTGCAGAACAAACTGCGATCAATCCCAAGACTCAAAACATTTTTTGTCATATACCATTTTTTGCTGTAGTTGTATTTGTACAATATATTTCCACCAATATGTGTATATAAATACTAGTTTATATTTATATTTATATATATAAATACATATATATATATATATTTTAAATTATCATTATGGCAACATTATTTTTACCTTTAATTTTCAGTACTTGCAATGGTGATGCCACAGAAATTAGTGGGGTCACCAGCATATGTGGCATAAAAAAACAAATATGTTAAATATGAAATGAGGGACGTGTGGTTGATCTGTCCAAAGGAGCCACACATTAATTACAAGATCTGCAGAAGAGTCACGTTTACAGCAAATTAAATGTCTATCCATTGAAGAAATCTGTTCATTTATATTACGTTGCTATAATGCAAGTCAGTACAAAGTGATGTATGCAAAGCCTCATTTGTTAATTGATGTAGATTTAGTACTCTAGTGCAGCATGATGACAGGATGGTGGGGCACTGGCCAACTACATGACCTCCAGATGCCAGGCCTTCGTAATACTAACTGGTAGTTATATTTTAGTGATCTGGTCATTTTCTGACCTTGCAATTTCACAAGGACCATCTGAAAGTCTAGCCCTGTTGTGTCATAATCAGGTCACTCCCATGCAAGTGGAACGAGGGCTCAATTTAAAATGCAGCCGTTACAATTACTGTATAAGCAAATGGGAATCTACTGTGCACAACGCTCACACTTTCCTACAGCAGAAAAGAAAAGAATTTGATTATGTCCCGTTAATACCATGGGTTTTAGAGGCTTTGAAGTCAGAGTCAGTGAGCTGATAATGATTAATTGAATCCAGGAGGGGTGTGCGAATGGTGCGAAGAATTCACCGGCCGGATCTTTGCCACGATGACCCCCTGATTGATTCTTCATTAAAAGCGAACATGGCAGCTGAGTCCCAGAGGCATTGTGCTGACACATCAGGCTGGACCGCACTCCATCACCATGCGCTGAGTGCTTTCGCTGGTCCTCTACTGGGAGAGCGTCATTTAAAATTTAAAAAAAGAGAAAAAAGGGCCCCTGTGCAAAACAAAATCCTTCATTCTCCTCGCCCGAGTTAGTGCTTAACCCCTCCCACACACGCACACACACGCACACACTCTCATCCTTGTACAGCCCAGCTCTGCGGTCTGAATAGAGAGTGACAGTTATTTCCTGCCTCCGCTTCCTCCACTGCCAAGCACAGATGCTTGTTTCCACATGTGCTGCGGTATCCCACCCACACCCCCCTTTCTGAGCTGCACAGCTTACGGGGGCATTTAACACCTGCCTGATTGGTGCACTTGTGGGATTGGAGGGGGTTAAAGTAGCTAGAGAAGAAACTATATATCTATTTGACTGTATGTATGAGTGTGTGTATGTGTGTGTGTGTGTGTATGTGTGTGTGTGTGTGTGTTTTGGGAAGTGCACAAACACATTCCCTCTTGCCTCAATCAGCAATCATGAAAGTAACCATCTATTTATTACTGTCACATCACTCATGCTCCAAACAGCAACTGATCTGGACCAAAAGGGGGTGGTTCATTGAGTTGCACTGTCGCTTTAGCCCTACATTACATCAAGACCACATCTCTTCAGCCTTGCCGCTGACTCACCAGGATATTTTAGGGTGTGCATGGAAGTGCTTGCTCTCTCTCTCTTTCTCTTTAGCCCCCAGGAGCCACAAAACAGCGAGCGCAACCTGCACCAGACAGGCCCAATTACCCGCCCTCCTACCCACCTGCACCGAGGGCAAGGTGTACAACAGGACCACGCCAACCTGTCAAATGACAGCCCACCTCCTACACCAACCACACTCATACACATAAACACAAAGTTCACTTCTATGCACACCATACTGATCCAGGCAGGCTGGCCACACAACACTTCAGTGCGGGTGGTCAAGCCGTTAAGGTTGTGCATTCCGGTCAGATGACAGACTGGGGGGATTACAGCAGATTATCCAGCAGGCAGGATCAGAGACTGCCCACTGAAAGTGGCCCAACACTGAAGGCTTTGCGCTCCCAGGCAAGCCCAAGCCCAGCAGAGGCCCTGTGCCAAGCAGCTTTAAGCCCATGAAACAACTGATTCTGGTATTGGATCGTTCACCCGAAAGATAGCAGGTGAGAAGCTACACACTGTGTTCTGATGCTTTTCAAAAATCTTGTACCTCCTTGTTTTTCACACTATTAGGAAGTACCAGCTGCTCTTTACATTGGATGAAATTTCCACTGAAAATTGACCAACTGAAATGAACCAAGTATTTTTTTTGTAATTATGTTAACAGATAATACACTAAGAACCCTCTCCTGCCACAGTACCATTTTGTAGACAGAAAACTTTGTTTGGATAGTGACAATAGCATCTAACAGCAAAAGTCTGCATTGTGGAATATCTCAGGCACTGGCAGCTGTAGTGTTTAACACTCACAGTCATTTGGCTGTGGCTGCTTTGGCTCCCCAGAGTAAGCCTCCACCAGTACCAATTGTGTGCCTGTTCGCCTTTCTCCCACTGTTTTACCATGTTTCTGCACATGCCGCCGGGGAACACCCATCACTTCACATTACTCTTACCTTTTTGGAGCTCCCTTAAACCTCACAACTGAAACTTGTCTTCACAACAAGCACACCTTTTTTTGTGGTCTAAAAAATCTTAATCTCATAACATCATCTGAAATCCCTGTTGAGGTGCAATGTAACCACCACGCCAGGTCCTTGGTATCCACCAGGCGATCCATATTGTACACCTCCTCAACTCCAGTACACCAGCATCGGGTATTAAATGTCCTTAATGTTATGGCTCAGGTCTCTTAGGAGCCTGGATAGTGCAAATAATTGATCTGTTAGTTGGCCAGGGGGACTGGATTAGGAAATACATATAGAGAACATACTGATTTCTGCACCATGATTGATGTGATGTCCTACAATGTCCTGATATGCTAGTCTGCAGCAATGCTGTTATGCTCTGACCTCACTGCTGTGAATCCCACACTGTAAATACCATTGTCCCCTCCCTCCAGCTGTTTTCTAGCAGCCTGCTTCAGAAAGTGCTGCCGTGCAAGCGTCTGCTCCAGCAGCTGCCAGCAGCTCCAGCCTGGTTCCACCACATCCACAGAACACATCCTACCAAAAACCTGACTAATTGCTCCTCACACATTGACCAGCATGCTAAAGATTCTCTTCCATCTCTCTCTTTCTTTCTCTCTCTCTTTATCTTTTTTTCTCTATCTCACACTTTCTTTCTTCCTCCCTCTCTCTATCTGTCACTTACTTTCTTCCCCTCTCTCTCTCTCTATCTCTATTTCTCCCTTTCTCTCTCTAACCTGTCACTATTGCAAGTTTTCCTGATTCCCTTAACCTCTTCTGTGAAATTCCCTCTCTGCGACACTTGGGCCCATTTAGCAGAAAATGAAACAATTAAAACCCACTATTTGACATCAACATCTTTTAACAGCCTATCACGCATTACGGTATCAGGGGAAGTCTTGGAACAAGTGTTGGTTTTAAAGAGGGCTGCCTGTCTTTGGCATCCGTTCCCATCTATGAGTTCTGGGAACAAAACCAACCGTTTCCACCCCTAAAGGTCTTTAGAGGCAGGATATGAGGCTCTAAATACAGCAGCAGCTTGCCAGATAGATGAACTGCCATAGAAAGTGATTGGGAAGGGGAAAAAACAGATGGAGAGGTTTTTTTTCAACAGGACCATTTACTGCAATGGTGTAGGAGCACATTAGCCAATATGAAAATGTGACGGCATGAGCTACGATCCCTGCCTGGCTGAATAAAAATAAACATTTAGGTGCACCAAAGGCATTCAATCTCTCTGAAAGACGATGCTCTGATTTAGTAATAGCGGCAATCGAACTTCATATCCCCGTGTAATGAGCAAAACATATAAGTTTTTGGTTAATGGAGCTCTATAATAAAGAGGGCAGGGGTCCTATTGAAGTTTCTGACAAAGGGCAGAGCCATTACTGGAGTCATTTCAGGAGCTACGGACTTTGCGAAAATCGAAATCACAGGCAGAATTAACATCCGAAGCCAGGTAATGAGACCTTCATGAAAATGGATTTTTTTGGTGCTGGCACGTGGTGCCTCACAGCATATGACTAGTAGTGCCTCCACTAGTAGACATTACACACAAGTATGGATTTGTGCTATACTGTATGTCAGATGGGTAATGTGGAATGCAGCTTCCCAAGCCTGCGCCCCTGTCCTGATCTCCCAGTTCAGCCCACACAAGGAGGGGTATTTTTAGACTATCACCCTGTCTCTGAGATGGAACACGTAACTCCCTCTCTGCAGGCTGGGACTGCCTAGGCTCTGTTATTTTAATCCAGACTGGAGAGAGAGAGAGGGAGAGAGAGAGAGAGAGAGAGAGAGAGAGAAGGAGAGGGAGTGAGTCATCAAGAGCTACCTTTGTCTCACAGTAGCAATGCCTTCCCTTCCACCACCGTCTCTACATGTTTCCGTGTATCGCTCTCTCCACCACGTCTAACACTCATTTCAACCTCAGTATGTGTTGCTTGCCGCTGCTTGCTTTCTGTATCTCATATCTATCTCTCTATAGATCTAACTCTATATTATATTTATCTGGGGGTATTTTCACCCAGACTGGACTAAACACTGGACAATCATGACACATCTTTGTCATTTTTGTCTGAAATGGTAGCTCAATGAGGAAGGAACAAGGCTACATTGTTTCATTTGTACTTTTGGACCATTTTTATTGGTCCAAATAGTAAAAAAAAACATTGTGGAATGACAATGCACAGATACATTTATTAAAGGAAAGGCAGGTTCAATGCAGCTAATTTACAAATCGTGACACCCCAGAGCATAGTAATGCAGAAATATCTCTGAATGTTTGCCCTGGTAACATTCTGCTCAGACTGTAATGCCACCTTTATTCTTATTAGGGTCACTTGGGGCCTCAACCACAGCATAGGAAAAACATGCCGTGCAGAATTTAGATGGGGGATAAGCAGAGCCTTGTCACTTTATTCTTGAGGGAAAACTTTGCCAGAGCAGAATGCTTTGTATGTAGTTCAAATTTGAGTTGTATGTAAAGAGTTTTGATGCATTAGGTTGTCCCTGAGCAAACATAATTTTTTTCTGTCATTCAGAATTCATTGTGTAGCTGGTACAGGTATCATACTTAATATCACCAGGATGTGAATCATAATTAATATCACAGTAAATTTAAAACCAGTCAATTTTGTATTATGCATAATAACACGCTCAAGTGGTGGGCACGTTGAATCAAAACTCAAATTACAGTCCCACCCTTCAGTGTTCTGTCTGAAGCCTGCTGTGACGTCCCAGTCAGAGACCACTAGAGGCCCATGTGGGGTTTTTATTGTGACAGAGGTGTGAGTGTTTCCTGGTCGGGTTATTGGTAAGGGTTCTCAGCTGCCTGGGATATAGTAATAAGTGATGTGTGGGTGTCATTGGTTCCTCTCTGTATCTGTGTTTATTCATGCCCCAGTGTCAGTCCACCCTCACTCAACCCTCATTTAACCCTCACGTATCCTCCAGGTACCAGCTGTCTGTTTGTTAATGTTTTGGCCCTCAAGCCTTATTTGAGTTTGTTAAATAAAGTAAAGTCTGGCTGAAATGTAAAACTGCAATTGCGCCTCCTTCCCTTACTGGTACAGACCCTCCATGAGAGATGGACTGACCCTCTACAGTGGCGCAGGGGATTTCCCCCAAATATTATCCAAGGGATCCCGGAGGACATGGAGGGGTTTCTCGAGGGGGCTCCACCCCGCTAGACATGGAAGGGCTATCCGGTGGGACTTTGACCCGTAGACCGCATATGGGTGAAGAGAACAGATGCCACTGAGAGAGCAGGCCTGTGGGACCCTGCACCTCACTGCACCAACAACCAGCACAGAAAACACCAAAGGGAGGCGGTCATGTGGGGCCCATCATGTCCGTGATTCCTGCCCCCACAACCCCCGCCCCCTGCCTTTGTGTGGGCCTGGTTCCCCTATGGTGCACTGGAGTGGCACAGGTGTGGGGTGGGGGGTACTGTGACTCCTTCCCTTACTGGTACGGACCCTCTATGACACCTGCCCCCCAAAAACTTGTGTATTGCTGTTGAAAATAAAAAGTGCTACATAAAAAATGTTAAAAACTCTCTTGCATGACTCACATATCGTTACATATGTCCAAAACGGCTATTTTCCAGGTGTCACGGTGAAGACAAGAATATTTGGTGTATTGTGCCCGGTTTGTACCGTGGAGGAAGACATGATAGACACGAGAGAGCAGGTAAGCCACGCAGTTAATCTCAGAACGCTCCCAAGGGAGTTAGAATTCACACCAAGATGAACTCGCATTCTGAACACACACACAGACAGGTAATAACCAGACTCCAAGGAGTCAGAGTACTCACGGTACCGGAGGGACTGGATGAGTCGAGATGAGAGGGCGACGCGTATCATGGATGAGATCCAAAGTCAGTGTGCAGGTGTACTCTTACTTCCTGTTTATATACCTGTTGTGACATCATCTCCGAGACCTCGTGACGTCACGTGACCTGGTGCGTGTGACGGTACCCCCTCCTCTAGTACCGGCACCCAACGGACCAGGAAGGGAGGACACTCGACGACGGTAGTCCTGGATGATGGTCTCGTCCAGGACGGGCCGGCCGGGGACCCAGGACCGTTCCTCCGGACCGTAGCCTTCCCAGTCGACCAGGTACTGGGTGCCACAGCCACGGCGTCACGAGTCCAGAATCCACCGGACCGTGTACGCAGGACCACCGTCTGTGATCCAGGGGGAGAGGCGGGGCAGGATCCTGGGGAGACAGAGGAGAGAACAGAACAGGTTTGAGCAATAAAACGTGAAACACAGGATGGATCCAGAGGTGGGCAGGCAGCTGGAGCTGGTAGGTGACAGGGTTGATGCGATGAGTGATCTTCCGTGATTCAGTGTGGAGGATGACGTGCCATGCAGATAAGTAAACCCTGTCTCCTACATGGAACAATCGTCCTGGGGGGTGCCGCCGCCGATGCTGGGTAGTATAATGGACATTGGCTCGGGTGATGGCATTCCGTGCTTGACTCCACAGTCGGCGACACCTGCGGACCAACTGTTGGGCAGATGGTACATCAACCTCCAGTTCCTGATGGTCGAAGATGGGAGGTTGGAAACCGTGACACACCTCGAAAGGACTGAGGCCAGTGGCGGAGAATGTGAGGAGGTTGTGGGACAACTCAGCCCAGATGAGGTAGTCTGCCCAGGAGCGCTGAGGATCCGCCACGAAACATCGAAGGAAGCGCTCCAGCTGTTGGTTGGTCCGCTCCGTCTGGCCATTGGTCTGAGGGTCGTATCCGGAGGAGAGGCTGGTGGAGCCTGGACCAGACGGCAGAAGGCTCTCCAGAACTTTGCCGTGAACTGAGGCCCTCGGTCCGAGACGATGTCCTTGGGGAACCCATGCAATCGGACTACATGCTCGAGGAGAAGCTCCGCTGTCTCTTTTGCTGAGGGGAGTCCGGGAAGGGCCACCAGATGAACAGCCTTGGAGAACCTGTCGACGAAACTCAGGAAATCCAGTGACAAAATCCATGGTAATATGTGACCAAGGAAGGCGAGGCACAGGCAGCGGTTGAAATTCGCCTGTGGCAGCAGTGTTGGGTGTTTTGGCCCAGGCGCAGGTGGAACACAAAGTCCATGGTGTCTTTGTTGATAGTGGGCCACCAGAAAGCCCGTTTAAGAAGACTCAGAGTGTGCGCGACGCCCGGGTGGCCAGCCAAAGCCAACGAATGAGCCCACTGGAGCACCTCCTGGTGCACAGAGGTGGGAACGAACAGTTTCCCCATGGGAGTCTTGGGGGGAGGAACCTCCAAGGCCTGTTCACGATGCACCCTCTCTTCTAACCGCCACCGGAGAGGCGCGATGATGATGTCAGGCGGCAGAACAGGCGCGGGATCCGTCCGGGGGTTATCCGCCTGGACCTGGTTGAGAGAGAGCGTCTGCCTTTATGTTCTTGGACCCCGAACAGTACGAGATCTTGAAGTGAAATTGTTCAAAAAAACGCGCCTGCCTGGGATTGTAGATCTTTGTCTGATGGATGGTGGTGAGGTTCTGGTGGTCCGTCCAGACGGTGAATGGGTCACTGCCGCCCTGGAGCCAATGACGCCATTCCTCCAGCGCCCACTTGATGGCAAGCAACTCACGGTCCCCCACCCTATACTGTCGCTGTGTGGGATTGAATTTTCTGGAGAAGAAGCAACAGGGATGTTGCTTCCTATCTGGACCCTGCTGTGAGAGGACGGCCCCTACGCCCACATCGGAGGCGTCCACCTCAACAATGAACGGCTGATCTGGTCGGAATGAATGAGAACTGGAGCAGTAGTGAAGAGCTGACAGAGGTGACAGAAGGCGGAGGTGGCTTTGGAGGTGAAGATGAAAGGGCCGGTCTTGGGTTTGGTGAGGGCAGTAATAGGCGTTGCAACCGAACTGAAGCCCCGGATAAATCGACGATAGAAATTGGTGAACCCCAGAAAACGTTGCAGCTGTTTCAGCGATGTGGGTAGGGGCCACGACCGCACAGCCTCCAGCTCCTGGGGATCCATGGCTACCCCCTGGGAGGAGATTATAAAACCAAGGAAGGTAGTGGAGTGCTAGTGGAAAGCACACTTTTCAAACTTACAGAACAGTTGGTGGGCCAGCAACCTCTTTAATACTGCCCTGACATGCTGGGTATGCTCCTCTAAGGTCTTAGAATAAATAAGAATTTCATCCAGGTAGGCAAAACACCACCGACCCAGCATGTCACGGAGAACATCTGTTGAACTGCTGGAAGACTGATGGGCTGTTACACAATCCAAAAGGCATAACCAGGGTTTTGTAGTGGCCGGTGGGGGTTATGAAGGCCGTCTTCCACTCATCTCCTTCTCTGATGCAAACCAAGTTGTAAGCGCTCGGAAGGTCTAGTTTGGAAAAGACCGTGGCACCTGACAGGGAGTCCAGGGTGGTGTTTATGAGTGGAAGCGGATGACGATTCTTGATGGTTATCTCGTTCAGCCCCCGATAGTCGACGCAAGGACGGAGGCCCCTGTCTTTTTTCTTCACGAAGAAGAACCCCACGGCCGCAGGGGATTTAGAGGGTCTGATGGTCCCGTGGCGAAGACCCTCTGCAACATACTCATCCATCGCCCGCTGCTCCGCCTTAGACAGGGAGTAGAGGTGGCCGCGGGGCGGTACCGCGCCCGGCTGGAGGTCAATGGAGAGGTCGTAGGGGCGGTGAGGTGGAAGTTTCACCGCCTCCTTCTTACAGAACACCCCCGCCAGGTCGCGATACGGGACGGGAATGGCCTCCAGGTCGACTTCGGAGGCCTCAGACTCCCCAGAGCATGTCTCAGCCGCAGCCGGAATGCAGAGCTCGCTGCAGGTTGGACCCCATTGAAGAATTTGCCCACGTGACCAGGAGATGGGGTCGTGTCTCACCAGCCAGGGATGCCCGAGGAGGATGGGAAGTGAAGTGAGCTGAGTGACGAGGAATCGGATGGGTTCGGAGTGGTAATCGATGATCATAGCGATGGTTTTGGTGCGGTGATTGATGGGGCTGTTGGCAAGGGGTCGACCGTCTACGGCTGTGATGTTAACTGGCTGAGATAACACCTCAGTTTTGAGTCCCAGTTGGGCAGCATAAGCACGATCAATGAAGTTCCCTGCCGCCCCGAGTCAATGAAGGCAGAGGTTCTGATCTGTTTGTGACCCAACTGGAGACTCACCTTCACGATGAGCCGGTAAACGGTCAACTGGCAGGAGGTCTGAACCGGCGGACCAAGTGGGAGCCCCTTCCTTTTCACTTGGTCACTCTGTTTCCCGGCCTGAGAGAACAGACGGCCCTATGGTGGTCGGAAAGCGACCCTCCTTCTCAGCTGCCGAAAGAGAGGTGTGTCCTATCTGCATGGGTTCCCCAGCTCCGAGGTAGTGGGCCTATGATGCGGGTGGTGGGGCCCGGTGAGCCGGAGCAGATGGGACAAGGAACGCTGGTTCTGGGAGACAAGGGCGTGAGCTGGTCTTCGGTAGTCCCGCCAGACGGAGCTCCACCCGGAGACACATCTGAATCATGCCCTCGAGGGTCACAGGGAGCTCACGTGCAGCCAGCTCATGCTTGAGGCGAGTGGAGAGCCCCTCGTAATACGCTGTCCGGAGGGCCGCATCGCTCCAGGTGGTCTGGACCACCAACGCGCGGAAGTCGGCAGTGTATTGGCTCACCGGGCGTTTTCCTTGGCGAAGGTGGTACAGGCAGGAATCAACCACCACCTCGCTCTCAGGATGTTGGAATGCGGACTTCAGCTGCTTTGTGAACTCGGCGTACAGGTGGGCGGTGTCGCTGTTGGAGCAAAGAACTGCTGCAGCCCACTCCTGCTGCGGTCGGATGGATATCTTGATGCCTGGATCTCAAACAGCAGGTCGAGATTAGTTAGGAAAACCTCCACCTTCCCGTCCTTACCATTCCATTTATCAGGAAGAGCCAGTTTGGGAAGGGGAGCCGCAGCCGGAGCCGGCGGAGCAGGAGGAGGTGGAGAAACAGCCTGTGGAGGGTCCTGTGATGCGGTGGGTAGCTGCTGTAGCATCTTCGTTACTTCCTGCTTCAGGTGTGCTATCTCAGCCATATGCTGAGTCACAGTCTCACACAGGTGGTGTTTCTCCTCTGGGTTCCAGGACACTGACATTCTGTCATGGTGAAGACAAGAATATTTGGTGTACTGTGCCCGGTTTGTAGCGTGAAGGAAGAACTCAGACATGATAGACATGAGAGAGCAGGTAAGCCACGCAGTTAATCTCAGAACGCTCCCAAGGGAGTTAGAATTCACACCAAGATGAACTCGCGTTCTGAACACACACAAAAACAGGTAATAAACGGAATCCAAGGAGTCAGAGTACTCACGGTACCGGAGGGACTGGATCAGTCGAGATGAGAGTGCGACACGTATCATGGATGAGATCCAATGTCAGTGTGCATCATCTCAGAGACCTCGCGACGTCACGTGACCTGGTGCGTGTGACACCAGGAAACTAGAGCTGAGCGATTCACGACTCATCCGGGTGAATCACCCGGATCCATTAATTAACTCATGAATCACGAATCTGAGGTCTCCATTGAACCGAATCTGAACCGCTCAGAGACAGGTCGGCCGAGTCATGAGTGAATCCATCGGTTAACTTTCACCACACAGAGCCGGATCTGAACCGCTCAGAGAGGGGTCGGCCGAGTCATGAGTGAATCCATCGCGGGGAACCAAGCGTAGCACAAAGCACATGAGTTCCACAGACTCGTTCTTACACTGGTCAATAATAGACTTCATTAACCTAAATAAATATAGCTCAATCATTTATTTGACCACACTGCCTTTCTTTCACATTTCAAAACGGTTAAAAATAATAGTTCAATAATTTACGCATATTTTATTTGGGCTATAACCCTGGTCACAAAAGATGTTATGTTATATTATATGTTATGTTTTTTTATTTGTGTCCAAATAACTATAGGCTACTGTACAGATTTGGAGGAAATTTTCAGACAATATTAGATTAATTGTTGATGGTGATACAGAACATGATGGAATAATATAAATGATAGGTTAATTATAAGGTCTAACATTAAAACGTTTATAAAAATCATTATTAGACCCATTATAGGCTTGTTGGTCTAATATGGTCTTGGCCATTATCTCTTTCACTTGAGAGTGGATATAGGTCTACTAGGTCAGGATGCCATGGTAATTTGACCGGCCGCTGTCAATTTGGCAATAGTGACTCCAGTGACTCAAGTGACTCGCAGATCCGGATCATTTTACTGAGTGACTCAGAGGGAGCCGAATCCGAAAAAGGATCCAAGTCTCCCAGCTCTACAGGAAACGATGTACATTCTAAATAAATGAATACTGTGTCATCAAAAGATTAAGATATGATTATATAACTGTGTGTAAGGTTGTATTGCCAATATTTTTGCAAAATCTTTCTTAAATGAATTTACGTGGATTTTGACTGGCAAATATGAACATAGGAATTTTAGCGGTCACGTTGTGTCTAAACAGAGCTTCTGTACATTAGTTGGCTACCATTCATTGTATTGAGATCAATTCACAGACTACAACACTTTATTAAAGCCTACAGCTTGTCTAACGTGGTTGATTAGCCTTTGTTCGCTCAACACTTGGACCAATGAACTGACATACATATCAGAGGTCTGATGGTTATAAGAGAGAAATGTTTAACTTGCAAACTTACCCAGTTACTCGCACTCCTCCTCTGCATCAACATCTCAGGACCAATTCAGTCAAAATACTTTTCTTTAAAAACGTATTCAGATGTTGTCGCTATACTTTACTTGCAAGGAGATCATTTTGAAATACAGCATCACTAAATGTCTTCTTCTAGCTACTAACTGGCACAATAGTGCCATCTTCCTGAAAGGAGTAAAAAAAAAAAGCAGCTAGTCTTAACAATAGAACAATGAATAGATTTTTTTATTAATACAATAAATAAAATAGTAAATATTAAATTCACTTTATAATACACATCACAAGTAGTGTACAGGTATGAGATTGTACATAAACTCAGGCTAAATAATGATGTTGTAGCTTTTTGCACTCTTACGGCTTCTGCTGTGCGGCTCCGCTGGATGACAAGTAGGTGGAGTTACAAGGGTTTGGCGACAGCTGTAGTGTCCAATGGAGGTAAGATATTTAATCCCAAGCTATTTTCAACACTTTTCATTGGTTAATAATTTCTATATTTTACAGACCCACATGGAGACTGACCAATAGTATCAATTTATGTAAAAAATCAACAAAGACTTAAAGTGGAGTTACGAGGTTTCCACCACACATTGATGATGTAAGACTTTCATGAATCATCTATCCATCCATCCACCGTTTAGTCTTCTGCTAAATTTCTTAAACTGTTTATCTGCATCCAAATGTTATACAGTAACCTCCGCTATCTCTGTTTTCATCTATATTCTTCTCTCCCATCAAGGCCAATTTATTAATGAGATTTATCTAATATGACAACCTTCACAATCAATTTGTCACAATAAATTTGGAAGACAATCTGATATGGTGCCAGGGTATTAAAGATACATTATGGATGCTAACTGATACAATATAAAGAGGTCTAATGATGGGAGTGGATATGAGCTAAATGCAGAAAATAGAAGGATAATCAAGTGGGTGTTGTTTTCATTTGTATATTTTGTTTTGTTCCATCTGATTACACGCCCATAATCAGTCTCATAGGTTCGAGAAGCTGTCATATGACATCAGCATGCCCTAGAAAGCTACCCCAAAAAACAGCCTGCAGTGCTGTGCACAAAGAACACAGCCTTCCATAGCCGCAGGCGCAATGAGGTAAAATATGCCATGAGAAAATCCATGTGCACTCCTACACAAGTATTAAATATATAGATATGGATTAAGAAGAGAAACGTAACAGCACAGAAATTATCCTTGGTAATAAAGGAAGTATAAAATAGTCATTAGTAAGAGAAAGGAGAGGTGTGGATTGGATTGTTTTGCAGCATGTAATCTACCCTCCCTCAGGCAAAGAGGACCAGGCGGTAACGGAGTGCCTGTGAAATGAAAAGGGAATATATATATATACACACACACACACACACACACACACACACACATACACACAAAGTCACACACACAAGGGGTTCATTTTTGAGGGGAAATATTAGTCATGTCTATCTCTAGATCTAGTCATGTCTATCTCTATCTGTCTCTATCTGTCTCTAGCAAATTCACCAGTGCCAAAATCCATCACACACTAAAAGGTCTTCTTAAATCTGTTCTTTTTTGTACAGCAGTCATCCTGGCCTGGAATGAAAGGACTGACCACAGTGTGAATGATCACATTCTTGTCACCAATTCTGATTTTCAATCAGTTCCTGCAGTATTGTTGTACAGGTTACACCTCACAGGTTTGTTGGTTGGATTGTAACTATAAGGCTACATGAGACTCCGCTTTTGTTTCATTTCTAAGTGGAAATAATAATCACGAAACAAACCTAAAAATTGTATTTTTCATGCATTTCTATTAATCACATACAAAAACCACACAACAAAATAAAACATAAAATATGTGTATCACATTTTGTACAGTGCACATTTTATGCTCTCTGATAAGTTAATATAACCACATAAACAGTAGCTCTGTATTAAAATGTGCAGAAATGTCTTTCTGTAAAAGAGGTGCATTTTTCATTTCAATTTCAATTTGCCCATTCTGCATGACTGTATATTTGCTGGCTCAAACCGGAGTATCAAAGAGTGTTATTTTAATGGTAATGAGGGCAAATGAGCACCAGCAGAAGAAATGCTGGCTATGACGTGCATCCAGACTGATACACTAAAAATGGGTTCTCTTTTTATAGACATCATATTTGTCTTGGCAGCTTCATATCTCATCCCTTTTGTCTATTCAGGTGTCTCTGTCACGCTCTCTCTTGCTTGTGTATGTGAGCTCTTCACATCTTGCATATTTCCTCCATGTACTTCTTTGCTCTCCATCTTTCACAATTTATTCAGTCATTTGCCAATTCACAGAAGGTAAACTGCTATCCTTTCCTCCATCCATATCTCTCTCTCCGATGATGGGTGGCCTTATAAGAAAGCTCAGCCAAGCGCTACATTAATACTGATGTACATCATGATTCAAGTGATATATATGATGAGAACAGAACTAGCAGATAACACAGTGCGACGGAGCATGCGAGGTCGCACTGTTTGCGAGCGGGGGGGTGGGGTGGTGTATATAGACGGGCAGGATTAACAGCAGGCTGTCCTGCTGCTTTATTCACAAAGCCCATAACGATCTGAGAAACAAGAAAAGTTCAAACAAAATGGAGCTCCGGATGAGCGTCAAACAAACTTAAAGGTTAAAGCCTCCTGTAGCTGTCAGACTTCAGGAACATGACTGACCACTCTCATGGGGAGGAGAAGACATGTCACAGCTGAGTGCTTGCCATTTTCCTAAGGCTAGTAAGCTGTCTCTGTGGGTTGGGGGAGACACCTTGGTAGCTTCAGTTATTGCTATCTTGAGTGCTGCAAAGATGCCTCGATATGCTGCAGTTTCACTGGGCTATTGATTTGGTTCCAACCAACATGGGGCAATAGCAGCCAAAACCACTGACTAACATTCTTAAAAATAACTTGCCAGATTTTTTAGGGGAGCAGTGCCACAGACAATGCATTTTCTTTCCCTGAAGACCTTTTCAAAGGCTGGTTCTTAAAGAGAACTGTTTTACTGTGTTTGTGAGAATGACAGTGAAGAGGCTTTTTTAAAGTGTCAAGAGTCTTCAGTTATGAGACATAACTAAATACACAATAAAAATTAAGCAACAGAGTTAGTTGTGTACAATAAAATAAAATGAGATTTTAACAAAATTATGAGATATAAAAACTTGCAAGTATCTGATCAAACGTAAAGACGCAACCAACCTCAACACTGCAGTGCTCAGTTCTTTTAACATGTTTTTTATTATTATTATTATATTCTGAAAAGTAACCATTATAGACGTCAGGGCTGAACTGGGACAAGGCTGACCCAGGGCCCCTCTCGCTGTTGTTCCGGGCGGGGAGGTGGGGGGGTGGGGGATGTGGGGCGCCCCAAAATTACTATCGAACCCGGTATGACTGATGGCCAGTCCAACAATTCTGACAAATTGTTATTCCGTTGTCATACAGTGGCTAGAATAGAGCCTTTATAACAGGTTTAAAAGGGGTTTGTTGTCATTGCACAATGTGCAAATATGAGTGATCACCGGGGCCCCTGAGGGTGCACCCCTGCATCTAGAGTTAGTCATAGTCACCGCTGTGACTATGAAGTCTTGGGGCAAACAGCCGCACCATCATCCACCGGTGAAACCTCTATGGCTGTAACTGTGTCTTGCACCTTCTACTCATGAGACTGTATGTCACTGCCAAATACACCATTCTCTAGTTTTATTTCCTAGCTAACAGAGATATTTGCAAAAATTAGTGAGGGATAGCTTTTTTGCAGACTAGATATGCAGTCATTTCTGTGGTGTCTCATTTGCATACAGGGATAATGCTTTAAATCTAAAAAGGGAGGACTGATGCCAGCGAGGTAGCACAGTGGATCCAGACAACACTATGGCCTACCTGTTTGTTAGTGCTCAGTGAATTTGGCTCATTAGAAGGAACTCACACGGTGGCAATAATCCAAGCTTTAAAAAGCCTTACTGTGAGCAGCGTTCGGTGGCCTAGGAAACATTCTGTTCTGGCCAGAGCTGTTGTGCTTTCTCCATACAGCCCTAAAAATGAATCAGCTTGCACAAAAAGTGCCTGTGAGCAAGGAGAAAAATGTCGGCTTGTCTGTGAAAACATAAGAAATGTCAGAGGGAACAGAAAATGAGCTTTGTGACAAAGAAGAACGAGTATTTGAGATGAACAAATGGGACAAACACCGGGAGTGGATGGCTGAAAAGAAAAAATAACAGGTGAAAGTGCCTCAAGGTGCTGAGAAGCAGTAGAAATATACAGGATCTCTGTAACAGCGACCACTTAAAACGGAGACAGTATATAAATAAGTAGTAGAGCCATTAGCATTTTTTTCATTAATTAACAAGACGAACACTGAAAAATAATATCTTGTCAGCAGTAAGTTGCTAAGCAACATGGCTAAAACGGTTGTTTTGCGGTGATATAGACATTATGTTGCATTTTTTTACATTGTACCCACCCAAAAATTGACCAAGAAGAGGAGGGACAACTGAGAACTGATACTCAAGCATGGCAATTCCATCACTTGTAGTTACACACGGGTCTACACGTGTGCCTATGTGTGCATTTGTGTATGTATGTATGTATACACTTTTGGCTAAACTGGTGCAGATTTATAATGTACGCACCTTTTTCCACCTATTCAAATCTTTGCTTAATCAGAATGACATGGTAGCACTCCCACTCAATTAAGTGTACAGTTGTTAATGACTAGCCAGAATTGGATGCACCCATGGAACAGAGCATCTTATACTACTTAAATAAAAATAACTAGAATGCAGTAAGAAAATATTTTTTTTTGATTGTCACTGTGTCACAGTAAGTGATTGGCTAATGATGCCCAGCCAGCAGAGGGGAACCCCCCAATGGGACAGGCTGGCTCTGAGATTAGAGGCTCTCTACTGCCAGGCCGTTCTAGCATGTAGTCATGGGCAAACACGGGCGGAGGACCAGCAGTATGGCCAAACAGACTGGATGTCTCCCACTCCATCCCTAGGCACATGCAAATACTCAGTACCACACATTGTCACACACACACACACACACACACAACCACACACACACACACACACACACACACACACACACACACACATACACTTGTACATTCGTGCTCTCTGAGGACGCTGCTTACACCCTAATGAGAATTGGCAGTTCATGATTAAAGGTGAAGAAAAAAAACTCAATTTATTTAATCACCCTAATAGCATATTAGATACGCATTCTTCTTGAGGTCTGATGACAAACGCAGCCCTGCTTCAGTAAAAGCGCTATAATAGTTAGACAAGTTCATTATTCTGAAAAGGAAGACGTGCAAATCAGGCACCCACCATCAACCAACAAAAATAATTAGCTTGCACAACATTGAGTGCCCAAGATGAACGAACAAACAAATAACAATTTACAAAATACATTAAATGAGCATCCTGAAAATTAAGTGCCAGGTGGACACATCTAGGTGGGCTGCCAAGCTCCAACCCTGGTCAGATCTACGTATGTGTACTGTCAAAAATAAACGGGACCAGCTACATGTAAACAGGGTGGATTGAACAGCAATAGAGGAATAAAAGGCAGCTTTTTGCATGAATGCACTGCTGAGAGAAGGATTTGGTGAGTGCATTGCACGTGTGTTTGCATGAGAATACATCATTCCCTGGAGACAAATATTGTAAGCTAATATACTCCCGATGGCTGTACGCTTATCAAATCTACATCCAACCACACATCAGTACACAAACAATCTCCAAGGCATGCACGCTGTGGCAAATGCGTGCACTGCACGTGAATGCAGGCACCCTTGACGTTGCCCTTCGCCGGCAGAGGAATGTGGCGAGGAAGCTGAAATCATACTCGATACAAGTTCAGAGCTGAGGCTGGTTGGGTTTAATCTCATTATTGTGGGAGCCTGGGGCCACCTCTCCGCCTATTTATAGCACCCTGACGGGGAGGCGGGACGGCCCACGCATATGCTCCAATGGTCCGCGTGGCCTTCGGTCACATGACTGACAGCAGGCGGGACCAATCACAGCCGGGGTCCTACTCTGATTTGATTTGGCCAAGTGAGAGATTGCTGAGAATCGGTCGTGACAGTGGCCCTCGCCAGTGCCGCTGCCTCCTCTCAGCGCCCTCACTCCTTCTCTTCTCTCTCTTTCTGTCTCTCTCTCTCTCTCTCTCTCTCTGTGTTCCCTCTTGGTTGTCTCTGCTGTCCTCAGCCCACCTGCCTCACTCCATAAAAGATCTGGGCCCTTGCATCACCTCCCGTCATGGCCGACAGGGTCTAAACACAGACGACGACAAGTGCCCTCGTCTGTCACAACCTATGAGCATCTCACCAGCAGGACGAGAGGGGGCGGGGGTGAACTTCAGTGCCACGCCTGTCACTACCACCTTCAATTCCATTCATTCAATTTCGGGCCCCCATATCATAGCCATAATTGTAAACACCTGGTGTGCAAAGACAGTGAGTGTTATATCTGAATTTGAGTACTACATTGAATATATTGTTCTCCTGCTTACTCAACATGGTACTGAAATGAGTATGAGATTTTTTGGGGAGAGAAGATGCGCACTTATAAAGCTAGGCTGCAGTTGAGAAAGATAGCACTGTGTTATGAAGGTTCCTCGTTTGTATTACATAATGCAAAATGGAGCAGTCTAGCAAGGCCACTCATTGGAAAAGAGTCAGTGTAAAATTTGATGGAAAAATACTGCAGATGTGAATGACAGCAAGCTGACAAGCAAAACACTGAATGCAACATGGCAGGAATTTGTTGGTAAAAAGCTATCCTGCAAACTAAAACTATTCACAAAACGTACTGAAAGCAGAGGCTGTTTGCACCCTGCATTCAATTTACAACCTCTAAAAGGGCCCATATCACTGAAAGGAAAAATGGCTTCCCATTTTTTAAATCAAAGAGTTTGATTAAGAATGGAAACACTGTAAAAAGATTCGAAACACATCATTTACTCCCCAGCTCAGTGCATGCATTAAAACAAGCTGCAAAAGCTGCATATTTTGAATTCTTTGTTTTAATGATGTCACAAAAACCAACTCATTCACACCCATCCACCTATTCAGTCTAAATCCTTAAATTCTGTTCGTAAAGACTTGGATTATGTGCATCTTCCTAGACTACTTTTTGTCTTCCTAGACTACTTTGTATCCTAAATGGTGCCATTTAGGACAACCAATTACAGTGCTCACATATCAGTCTTAAAAACAAAATAAACAAAAAAAAATAACTTTTTTTCTAAGAAATACAGAATGATTGGGAACAGACAATGCACCAGACAAATATATTATTATTAGTAGTAGTAGTACTAGTAGTAGTTGTTGTATTGATAATAATAATAACAAATATAAATATATGTCAAATATATCCAGATGTCTATAGAAGGCTAGCGCTTTCTGTTACTGTTGGAACAAAGTCATTTTTCATTTATTTTCTTTAATTTTCTTTATTTTGTTTTAAAATATCAATGTAAACAATTTGTGCACACACGAAGGTATTATGCTAATACAACAACCAAAACTAGCATTTGTTTTATAAAGTACATCCGTATCTTTCCTCAGGAGGCATATTATGAGACATAAACAAAGTCTATAATCAAATTCATGGCTATGAAGAATTACAATCAGACTTAACAATTGCCTGCGTCTTCTCAGAGTTAAATGAAATAACATAACCTATGAAATAACAGCCCTCTATATAACTGGAACTCTAGGACTGACTGACGTCCAGCTTTCGCACACTTGATTGAATGTAACAGGGTCTCCAGGTACTCATTTGCTGAATACTGCAGTTGTGAATACGCTAATCTTTCTGGGGTTCAATTTGGCAAACCATTCAGAGCACAAGTGCATGAATTTGGACACAGCTCAAAACTGGCATCCAGCTGCTTTGGGCCTCATTATAAGAACAACAGGGGCGCACACACATGCAGCGAAAAAAGTAGGATGAGGGAAGGAACGAGGAGAAAGCTGTGTGAGACAACTACAAAAGGCTGAATTTGAGGGACATGGAATGATATCAGTATATGTAATGAAATTAGGCTGATAAGCAGCAGTGTGGGTAATGAATTCCCCTTGTCGGAGTAATCGTGTAACGCTAGGGCCTCTGCTGGCATCGTAAAAGACATGCAGTCAGCATTCTCCACAGATGTCCAGACTATTGCTGTCAGTCAGAGAGCAGTGAAGCATGGCCCCTGCTGCTTAAACCTCCAGCTCACTGGCCTTGACCCAAAAGCCAGCCTGGGATCCTTCCGCACAAGATGGAGCTGCAGCTGAAGATAATAAATTCAACCCGAGCGCAGCGGGGCACCCTGGGCCACACAGGGGGATGGAGACTGCTAAGTGGCGCAGTCGGGAAGTATCATATGTTAGAACTGACAATAGCGGATGAGAGGAACCCTGACTGTGCCATGAGGCTGGCGGGTGTTCACACTTTGATCTCGCGGTAGGGAGTAAATGGTATCATGTCCCTAAGGATGGAGCACTGTCTTTACAATGTCCACGGGCCTCACTTGTTGCCAGCAGAATATTGTGTCAAAAAAAGGTTTCGTCCTACAATGGAAAGACCTTGAGAGCTTCTTGGGACTTTGATGAGGTTCGTCTGCTGTGGTGTTATTGCCGCATACCTTCTACATACTGCATTCAGGTTTAGCTTTAGCAATTTTAATTGGATTTATAGTTTTTTTGCATTGGCAGACAAAGACCATGCTTGTAATCTTTGGTAGCCGGGAATCAACATTTTTCTGAACCAAATGTTAGTCGTTATGTAATGTCAGTGACTCAGAAACATCAGTTTCCAGTCCAGCTCACATACAACCAGACCACAATCTACGTCGACCAGGCCAGGCAGTGCAATCCTCTTTGCTCTCTCTCTCTCTCTCTCTCTCACACACACACACACACACACACACACACACACACACAAACAAACACACACACACACACACACCTCCTCCATTTCTTCACAGACGC
>JBBPDC010000141.1:7079696-7091909 GCA_037974485.1 Hemigrammopetersius urotaenia
TTAAAGTACCGAACCGATAAGTGGTATCGATAGAAGTAGTAATACCGTTAAAACCTTAACGATACCCATCCCTACACCATAGAGGCTCTTCCACAAAAGGACAGCTAGTTAAAAAGATAAACTGCATCCAACAGTGAAAATTTATTGGTATTGCAATGTTTCTTTTCACAGATTTCTTTTCACAATGTTTCTTTTCACAGATTTACAATGCTAAAGAGGCTCTTAAAATTTTCCAACAGACTATAGTTTCACTTGGCAGAGACTTACAGCCAACATCTGTGCTGACTAATAAATTCTAAAAGAAGTCCTTGATGGGGATGTGACAGCATGCTAGATGGGTGTTGGAGCTAAACATGACAGAAGAGTTGATCTCCCTTGGAGGAGGGTTGGTGACCACTGCTTTAGAAAAAGGGCTGATTTTCTAGAAGTGGTCTGGATTTGTAAGTTAGCTCATTTTGTCAGGTTCTATAGGGGCAGCTGGTGGCCTAGTGGTTAGGGCATTCGCCCTGCGACCAGAAAGTCCGGGTTCGATCCCCAAGAACGCTAGGCACCGCTGAGGTACCCTGAGCAAGGTACCGTCCCCATACACTGCTCCCCAGGTGCTGTGTTCGTAGCTGCCCCCTGCTTCACTTGGTGAATGGGTTTAAATGCAGAGGAAGAATTTCGTGCTGCTCACACTGTGTGCTGTGGTGTGTTCACATATGACAAATGGTCACTTTCAACATTTTTTTTTTCAACATTTTATATCTACTTCCACACAGTGGCCTAACTAAGATCTTTTAAAAATTAAAAAAAGATAAAATAAATGTAATTTGTTTGGTCATTTGTTATTGTTATTAATTTATTGTTAATAATGTCAAGTTACTCCACCAACTAAATGATAAATAATGAATTATGAGTAAGAGAGAAGGTTGAAGATTTGTTTAGTATTGATGGAAGCTAACTGAATGAGGTGTATTGTTAAGAAACTGGATTATGAGAGTATAACTCTTTCTGTATCCATCTTTGCATCATAAAGTACATGTTAAGTGAAAAAAAATCACAACCTCTGCAGCAAACTATTTTTACAAATTACATACATATACAGACCCACGCACACAGTGTGCAATGTTCCTAGGCTGCTCTGCATGCACAGAATGCTTAAGATTTAACTCAGGTGAGTGCGATGGACATTTCAAAAGGAATTGTCACAACTGCTTCCAAAAATTTCTATTGATACAATACATGCACCATCACTCATGGTCAGTGAAATCTTCCTGACAGTTTTTGCTTTGCTTTTCTGGCCAATGTACAAGCAGTTTGCACTTTTCCTACACCTTGCTTTGAGTTACTTGCAATAGGTGGTGTGTCCAGATTCATGCTTACACTAAAATGCTGTACATATTTGATCTAGAGGTTCAATTTTCACCTCAAAAACTTTGCTGAGACTTCTACATACACATCATCATGTCAGTATCTATATGATAGGAGCAAAAAAAGATGGGCTCCAGATTAATTTCCTCACCTGCCCCCACCCCCACACCACACCAAATATTTATTTCACTGATTCTTTGGTCGGAACAGCATTAATTGACTCACGCTGTGCTTGCCACCTCCTGGAGTGAAAGACAGCTTTATAATGCCTCTTATGCAAATCCTGCTGCCAAATAAACTGGAGTGCGGAGTGGATATGGTGATGACCTCCTTTCCTATATTTCCAACCAGTCAGTACATCATCTACTCCACAGACTCTTTTTGATTTGCTGGTGTGTCCCTTCAGACACGCCACTGCAATTCTGTTGTGAAAGCGTGCAGCTGATTTGTCTGCATTTTAACTGCACAACCATGTCTGACTGTAAAACACGCTGTGAACCAGCTTTTCTGTCATTTGTGTATTGTAGTGCAGAATAACCGAGAGATGGTTTTAATGTAAGTTCAGCCCAAGTCCATTCGTTCAGCTGAGGATCAAATAAAGTAGAGTAGTCCAAACAAATAGTGCCATACATTTTTGCATTCATTCATTGCATCATTAGACACAATAATAATCCAACTGGACTGTAATTGAGAATTGATTTACAACAATATCTTTTCTTTTGAAGAAGATGATGCAATGCACTTGTCCATGCATTTGTTTTTTTCCTTCCTGCTCTCATTATTGCTTGGTATTATTGAGTGCATTCTACTTTCCGGTCCTCTCCAAAACACACCGATAAACATGAAAGCAAATCCACCCGTGCGATGCCAAGAAAAGCCCTGAGTGTCTTCTCCCAAACCGTAGTCTCAGCATCAGGGAATGCTAGGAACCGGAGCCTCCCTCTTTTCCCAGGGGAAGTGGGGGGTAATGAAATATTAATCCTTACCTTTCTGCTGACAGTGAAGAATGGGCCACTGTGTAAGAAGGTGAAAGTGTGTTTGTGTAAGACTGTACGTGCGTAACTGGGTGTGTGGTTTGTGTTGGAGTCATGCACTCGTGTCTCTAAGTCAAGTGACGACAGCGAAGGTTGAATGCGCTTCTTCTTCATGCATGGGCCACATTCAGCACTGCCCAGCAGGCTATCTGCAACAGTTTAGTCACTAGGCTTTTACAGAACCCGAAAAGAAGTCAAAAATAGCCCGTGATGGAGGGAGCCTGCATCTCCTCTAGTCGTGAGACTTCAGTCAGGCTGGAACATTCAGTTCATCTCGGTTGCCAGTCCATTAACTGCTTTCACCACTCCCCACTCTCCCCTCCCATTCCCAAACTAATCCTAGACTGTGACTAGTGTCTGCGTGCGTGTGAAGAAGCAAAGAGTGGGCCTGATCGAACTGGGGAACCATCAGGCCATCTGTGGTTTTCAGACAGAGCACTCTAGAGCAGTCTGAGCTCTCTTTAATTGGATTGGAGGACGTGTGTAAGCCTGAGTGTCAGATGCTGAGGAGATGAGATCTGATGGAGCTGGAGACAGGGGTCAGGTGTCAGCGTGACCGCACGCCTGGCCCGTTTCCCCACAGCTGCCCGCTCACCCAACCCCATTAACATCCACTCTCACTCACTAATAGTCCGTCATCATCTGGGCACACACTGGCGCTGAGGGCAAAATGACCCTCACCAGCATTAACACATGTATTTACCATCAAATCCCTGCAGGCGAAATAGCCGCAGCTTGCCAGATGATTCATGCGAGGCGAGCGTTATTTTCCATAAGAATAATGATGTAGATTATTCCGGCACCTTTTATAAGTTTCTTTCTGCGGCAGCTCTCCTCCGGTGGGTATTTTGGAAAATCACAGGTTTCTGCATGCAGAGTCAACACCAACGGTGCGGGGTGACTGCGTGGGTGGAGAGAGATAGAGAGAAAAAAAATACGAAAGGCAGAAATCTAAATGTGTCTGACAAATCGTCCACCAGGCTGCCTATGGTTCCCCTCCGGGAGCCCCCAGGATACAAGCAGCGAAGCTCCAAGGTCCAGGAACACAGACATTTATAGCAACAGGGATCTGAGCCGAGTACGTGCCTCCTCGACACATAATAACAAGGGATCTGTTCTGTGGGGACATGCATTTCGGAAAAAAACCTGTCCCCCACCCCCTCTACTTCCTAAGAGTCTCTACTGGTGGTCAAAGAGCCGGATGTACAGTCTTATTTTCCTGAGTCTGCTAAAACACGGTAACATGGTCCATTTCTGTTATGGTGGTTCTCAGTCTTGGTCCAGGAGCCACCCAACTGTCCTGCACAATGTTCTATTTTAACTCAGAAAGATTTTATTAATTATCCATTAAATGAAGTGTGTCAATGCAGGGAAACATTTATTGAGCGAAGAAAGGGGATTCCAGGGCCAGGACTGAAAGACCACTGTGTCTCTTTGCCCTTTGGATCCTTTGTTAATTTGTCTCATCTTCTCTCAGCCACCTCCTTTTAGCCAACATCAACAACTGTCTTGGCAGTGGTCCACCAATCACTGCAGCTTATTAACCTCATTAGCCACGGAGCTACGTAAGTGGCCCTCATCACCCACCTTTCAGTGTTATGAAAGGAAGGCCACAGGCAAAACAACAAGCAAATGTCACTGTGAAAGTCAAGGGATAGTAAACAAGGTTCACACTGCAAAACCCCCCAACAAGGACAGATAATGGTCTTGCAAGACCCCTGGGCACAAGCGTCTATGGAGCCCACCCCTTCTAACAGAAACACAAAAAATATATATTTAAACAAATAGTGACATTAAATGAGTCATGCTTAAGACCAATGCAAATTTGCATTTTCCAGCTTCTTATTAAAGAATAATATTCTCTAATGTCTACATCATATGTTGATGTGTGGTTTACACCAAGGCCTGTCCAATATAGCTGAGTACACAACAAGCACAGTTCTCTGCAAAAAGAAAAATAATAGACATTTTGGCTTTCCCCTGTTCTCAACTGATAACATCAACAGCTTCCCCCACCCCCCCTTCCAGCCCCCTCACTTCAAGAGACCCGTTTAAACTCCTCAGTGCAACGTTCGTTTAGTGAGTTCTCTATGACATTTCCGTAGTCTGTCGAGACTGGAAATCTCTGCGAGTTCGCCATTTTTATCAACGAAGAAACTTAAATCTGGAAATCTCAACCTTTGGTGCTGACAGCATGGGTGCATGATGACTTTTTCCAGCCAGCCTGGTCTTGCTGTGATGGCCTTTCTCAGCAGCCAAATCCAGCTCCCACCTGGGCCTGTCGTCCTCAGCACAAAGCGTTCAATACTCTTAAAATATATATCCTTTACTCAAGAAAGAAACTCCACATCTCCCAGCAAAGAACGAACAAACCTTACACTGAACAAAAAGTTTTCCTTCAACCCCTCACCCCGTTCAAAGATGCCCCTGCGCATTAATTTCCCTTGTCGATAGTTTGATTTCACACCAAAGTCACCCCTGATGAGTCACTGCACCAAGAAAACGGAGAAGTCAGCTTTTCCATCGGAAAAATAATTTGTGAAATTTTACGTTATGCACAGATGACATTCCCAAATAACGGTTTAGTACATTGGGCTAAATTAGGATATGTAATCTTACACTGAAAACTCGAAATAAAGGAAAAGGAGCAGGGAACAGCGGTTTTAGTTTGTGAGTTTTCATAACTTGAGATTGTGGTGCATGACAGAGGAATCAGATTAAAAATTAAATTTTTATATATTTAAAGTATCTGAGAAAAATCTAAAATGATGAGAGTTAACTGATTTCATGACTCATTTATTACACTTAAGAGTGTAATATGATTCAGCTGATGGAATTATGCCAAACGTTTGGTTGTCATTGTAGTGAATTGGCGACCCAGCAGTACTCCTCTGTGATGCTAATTCTAGGACTTTTTCCAGACCAGGATTAAAGCTTAGTCTTGGACTACAGTGGGTGTAGAAAAGAATTACTACCTTCAAAATATTTACATTCTGTTGCTTTGTACTGTAATAAAGACACAAAAATCCAGCAGTAGTTACTCAAAAGATTTGATACCCATTACACATGTTTTAGGGTTTTTACGTCTAGGCCACAGGACATTTACCCTTCAGCCACAGTGCGGTCAGTTTTGTTGTGTGCTTTGGGTCATTGTGATGTTGAAAGGTGAACCTTCTTCCCATTGACAAATTTCTGGCTGAGAGCAGCTGGTTTTCCTCGAGAATCTGATTGTATTTTGCCCCATTCACTTTACCTGCTCTCCTGACAAGTGACACAGTCCCTGCCACAGAAGAACATCCCCACAACAGGATGCCACCACCTCCATGTTCTTTGGATGGTGAACTGTATTGGTCTTATTGCGAGATGTGCCATTTGGTGTTGAGGCCACATAGCTCGATTTTCTGTCCAGAACACCCTTCTTCTACCTGACCTCAGAATCTTGGCTTTTGCAGACCTCCCATAAATAGCTATATCTGTATATCTGATCCAGGGTCAGTCCTAACAGTACCAAACACTTCCCACTCCTTTATGATAGACTTCACTGTGCTACTAGGGATTGATAAAGCCTTTAATTTTTTTTGCATCCATTTCCTGCCTGTCCAAAGCTTTATCCCCAAGACTAACAATTCTTACCAATACATGGAATACAGTTAGCTTGAGGTGCAATGAAAAAGGTGATACCTGATTGTGTTTACAAGATTTTTTCCAAGGAGGAAGTGGTTCTTTATACAACTCAGGGGCTTTTTAAAATCTAAAATATTACTTTCAAACCTTGTACTTAATGTTACAATTGACAAGCTGGGAAATCATGAGCATTTTCATTTCAGGCTACAAAGCTACCCCACTGTACATTAATCTTTAAATTCAAAATTTTTATATTTTATGTAGTGTTTGTATTAACAGTCTGTATAAAACTTCAGGGGTCCTTCATAAGGCATCACCAGGCGATATGAAGAATCTAGAGCAGGAAAAATATACGGAAATGCTTTAAGTATTGAGTAATCAGTAATAGAGTCTGAATGAGTATTAAACACAAGAGTAAAGACCACAGGGAGACATGGGAGAAGTTAAATAACATTTACTTGCTCATATACAGGTCACAAAAAACAGCAGTTGCTGAGCAATCATTTAACAGATGGTCTTCAGAAGCTCACTGTACACAGCAGCACCTCTTGGTCCTTATAGCATATGTAAACTCACTTGTCACAAGATAGATGCTGCACTGCGCAAGATCACTCAAAGTACACACACACACACACAAACAGCAGCATTTTCAATCTCTTTACAGTAGAAGAGGGGGCAAAAAGGGGGAACTCGAGTTCAGGACTCCATAGTATAATCATGCTCAAGTATGTACACAGCAATTAAACAGAGGTTATATAGAGTTCAGCCTCACAGTGGGGGGAGAGAGAGATTACAGTTGGACACATCCAAGTTTTAGGCACAAGAGCAACTGTAGGAACCATAGCGAGCTGCAGCCGAGCCAGAGGTATTGAGTTATCACAATAAAAATGTCAAATTAGATTAAATCAAGTCACACAGATCTAATACTCAATCATACACCAATCATATTCCAGTCAGTGACAGCTCCCTCACAGAACTCACAGTGGAGAGAAGGAGCGGTCACAATTACAGCTGAAATTAAAACGCAAATAGGAGGAAAAAATATATATATATATATGTTCAACACTATGTTTGAGCATAGGTCCGGCCTGCTCCAGACTGCCAGTTCCAGCTCAATAGCAAACGGCAGGCAAGAAAGACTGAACGCTTTTCCAGAAGCTAACTGGCTCCCTCTGCTGGCTTTAAGGGAAGTACCACATCATGGGAATTTTAATAGAACCAGTGGTTTTCATTCCAGCAAAGCAGGTGCACACCTGATGAAAAAAGTCAAGACAAGCTGATTTAACAAGTTGAATCAGATCCTCCTGGTGCTCCTGGTTGTTTAGAATGAAAAGCCATACTGAAACCTTGCAGATAAGATTGGACCCCCTGAGACAAGCAAATGGTTGGATGATCTGCAGTCCACTGAGAACAGACAGGTGCTCCATGCTGGGCTCCCCCAGTCTAGCTTTCTGAACACTTTCACATGAAGAAAAGGGACCCGTGAGCTAGAATGCTAAGCAACAGCAAAACAGCAGACTGAACAAACACATGGCAAAATGGTAGACGCCAGGGGGAAAGACCCAAAATCCTAGACAAGTGAAGAAAAGGACAGGTTGAGGAAGAAAAATACCTCAAGTGCAACACACAACATTTAGTGCAGAAAACCTGGCCTTGTGACAGAGGAAGGTGGGAGGCAGGTGGAGAGAATCAGTTGGATCAATTCACAAATGTGGTGCCTAGTGGAGGAACAATCAGAGGAGCTGACGTTGGTTGGAGCAGAGCATTTGAGCTCCATGAAAACAGACAAAATACAGGTTACGTGATGAACAACAGACAGTGACACGCTTGGGCCTAAGAGTACTTCATATGCTGAGCTGAGGTTGCCAAGGTTTTGAAGACAAATGAGAGAAAGCAGGAGTCCAATCATGAATGCTACACAACTATATACAAAAGTCAAGAGGAGTCAAGAGGAGCAAGAGGGGATAGGAAAGGGGGGTGGAGGAAAAAAAAAAAATTAACAAAAACAGACCAACAGAAAAAGGCATCTCTGCTGCTGTGTCCAAGCATTTAACAAAAAAGAAAAATTAAAAAAAGCTAATTAAAAAAAAGAAATTAAAACTTAATTTACATACGCACTGAAATCATATTAACCAAAAATTTGCCATTGACTGGCATGCAAAAGGCTGGCTGGGCTCCAGGGCTCCTCCCAACACATGACCCTCCAGGGGTTCCCACAGAGCTTTCACACAGCATTGACTAGACGCTGGCTTTTATTTTGCCTAACTCTGTTCATATCCTGACCAACAGACAGCAGGGGTTCCCAGGAAAGCCTCTCAGCTGTTGCTAAAAGATGCGCTTGCGTTTCAGGTAGGAGTCTGCATAGTGACCCCCCAACCCTTGCGAATGCTGGCCCACGTAGCCGCCCTCCGGACTTGGCTCTGGAGATGGGATCAGCCGCGAGAAGAGACGCTTCTGGCCTCCAATGGGTGTCTATGGCAGATGAAAGGTGTCAGTAAGGGTGAAGTAATGCAAAGGTAATCACTGTTAAGGGCTCAAGAACAGTACTTTGACACAGAAAAAGCATACATCCCACAGCTTAAAATAAAACTACCTTCAGTCCAGTCCCAGATGCAGCAGAGAACAGACTGGAATGTGGAGGCATTCCCACAGCCTAGTGAGACAGAAGCAAATCATTCAACTCTACACACTGCAATAAAGAATATTTTTGCATTTTTTTTTTATTGTGAGTCTACCTCCGCAACTGGGCTGATAATTATAAAGGCCAACTCATACCCTTGAGCTAAAAGCCAATTTAATGATTTATGTGGTCCTTTATCCTTAAAACAACCTTGTAAGTTGAAGTCATTCAATGTAAAAATCAATAAACAGTAACAAGTATCAATGGAGTAGCCAGTGTTCTACAGGGCAGCCTTCCCTTCAATTGAAATCAACATGGCAGGATGTACTGTTGGCAGTTGTAAATAGTTATAAGTAGACTGTACTTTATTGAGCTGGGTGGAGGGTATGCTCCCAGGGGCACCAAAGCTGAAGTAGGAAGGGCCAGGAGGGCTGGTGGGGTTGAAGAGAGATGCTCTCTCGCCAAAGCATGAGTGGCCAGAGTGCTGCAGATAAATAGAAACAAATGCAATCTCGTCAAAAGTACCTGAAAGTTAGGCTGCAAGCTATCCACCTTTTACAGTGATGTCTTAACAAAAAGAAGGTTCATATTTACTTTAATACTGCATTTGCAATCAGGAAATTTGAGTTTCCAGTTACATGAATGGATGGAGGACCGACTCTTTCTACATGCTTGTTGTGTATTAAACCACTGAGGGTGGTGTTTGACACAGCAAGACACAAACGCAAAATATATTCCAAGTTTAAATAAAACTTTGTGCACATCTGTTGTCACCAGTAGATTAAAACTATGGCAGGAGCCACTTCTGCAGTTCTCTCAACGTGGTCGTGTTCATTTTGGGCTAAATCAGAAAAAGTAATCAAAGGCACCATTCATGCAAGAGACACGTTGGCTCTGATCTGTACCCTAGTGGATACAGCCGTTAATTCCTCAATTAGACAGAGTATGCAATCAAGGATGCTCCCATGAACTCAAATGTGAGGGGGTTTACGGTTATACTTACTCCACCACCACCACCTTAGTCACTTTAAAGAAACTGAAGTCAGTAAATTGGACTGTCTTATATCAAACCACTGACGAGGGACAGCCATACCTGCACTCCATAGCCTGAGAGCCCTGAAGTGTCCAAAGCCTCCTGTTGCTCATAAAGATGGCCGAGAGGGTCCTGCAAAAAGGCCCAAGATCAGTATCACACCCAAAAATTCAATCAGATTGAATTTAATTTAAACTTGAAAAATAAAACCCAACCCGACAAGAGCATGCATAAGAGGGAATCTCAAGATCAGATCTGCCGAATGTGTTTGGCCACTTGCACACTGTAGTATTCAGTTCCGAACATATCTAATTGAGCTCTTTAGCTAAAAAGAAACACTAAGCTAGGCAGAACAGTACTATTTAAGGACCAAGATTGAGAAGCAATAAAATGTGTCCACTAACCTGGTGTAGTGATGGGAACTCCTGTGCAAAAGAGTCCTGGCAGCGCAGGCTGTAATTGGAGTGAATGCTTTGGAGAGGTCGCTGGTTAGACGCACCACCTAACGTTGCTCGCTTTCTATAAGGGTGGGGCCTAGAACTTGCAGCTATGGTGTAACATTGGACACACAGATTTAAAAAATAAATATAAATAAAGGAGCATTGCTATAACATACAGCAGAAATAGAATGAAATACCAACCTGAGGATGGGAATATACTAGGGGAATTTAAAAAAGGGTTTGAGGACATGCCAGTCTCTTTGGGTGGATCTCCCAATATGGATGCCTGTACAGAGAAAAAGAGGAAACATTTTCTATAGCAAACTGTCTAAGCAAGGTACAACATCCCACCCTGTTTCTTAGAGTGACGAGTTGAGCGGCTTACTGTCTTTAAATTTCCCAATAAACCAATAAGTGACCTGAATATAAACGACAAATTTGGCCAAAATTCCTTTGGGAATGCTCAGATGTTTATTAAAAATAGTAACATTTAGTATTGAGTGCCAGATGAGCATATGCAGTTAGTCAAAGACAAAAAAACTGGATCCTTGGGCTAGAAGTTTACAGTGCTCACTAGCATAGCTCGGTCGAGCACAAAGAAAGAATACAAAGTATACGCAAAATACGCTGTAATGCAGTATATGACTGGGGAAGCTGACGTTCCCAAGTGCGCCAAAACACACAATTTAGGACTGTTAAAACACCCATTGGTCATCATTTCTTCCAGTACATTGTACATCTATGTCCTTTTCTTGTGGCTCATTTGTGTTTTTACGTTCTAGATTATTATTTTACAACTGTTAGGTAAAGTGACTTAGGTCACCAAAATTCGGGTTACATCACTGATGAACAGATTTGTGTCGTAACTCAAGGACCCCCTTTAAAACACTACACATGAAGAAGTAAAAATTACTCACTGCTGAAAGTGTGGATCCATCAACCCCCAACACATTTCCCAAAAGGGGCAAACTCAAACCCTGGAGTACAGGAGAGGAATTGGGGAAGCTAACTGGTGTGGTTGGAGACTCTAGCTCCCTCCCTAGAGATCGGCCCATGGACGGAAGCTTTACTGGGCCTAGAGGCTCCGTTTGCAGGCTCAGGCCAGGCCCCATAGTACCTGGATTGAACACAGGAAAATTAATATTAACTAATAAATGTTCATCCAATGCCCCACCCCAACCCCCAATCATATTACACGTTTACTACCTTGCACACTTGTCACACCATGAGGGAGGTCTCCCAGCATGTTGATGCCTTGTAAAGGGAGAGCAGCCAGAGGATTTTCACCCAACAGTCCCACCTGGCAAACAGAAACCACATCATTAAGACCTTAAACCATAATGGACAGCACAAGCTACGATTCTAAAACAAAATTACAGATCAACCTGAGGGCAGGCACACCAATGTTAACAAGACAAACAGTTGATTCGTGGGGAGTGTATTCTAAACACTGACTGGTTGGTGGATAAAACGGCATAACACACCTAAGCTTGCAGCAAGTTTATGCTTGTTAGGTCAGATTCTGCAGTAAGGAAGAGGGAGTTAATTAATTGTTAATAGCACATCATATGCACACCTCTGAGAAAATGAAGAAATGTGGTCTGTTGACCAACATCCTGTGGACACTTGGATCTGCCTTGTCTTTGATGATGCATTGGATGCATTGAAACACAAACGCTTACCCCTGATGTGATGCTAACAGTACGCAAGCACACATGGAAACAATGAGCTGTGCTGCACGAAAAGACATGTAGTGGGGTCTGTAAAACAATGGTCGGACAGATGACGAGACCCTGAATTTTTAGAGGGTGTTGTGTTAAAAAATAACTGCAGTGACCAATGTAATTGCAGCAAGGATAGATCTGCTAATAATGAGGAGTCTATGAGTAGATTATACTTTTGTAAGTCTTTTTTGTTGTGAATTTTGCATCTTCATGCTCAGTTTGAGAAAACGATGAAAAAGGTTTATGATTAAGCCTGGACTGCAACAAAATATATTAATAAAAAAAAAACTGATTATAAACTGATTTCCAAAAAGCATTGAATTACCTGAATTGCCCTGACTGTCAAGTTTTCTTGTATATTTACTTCCGATGTTAAATATGTTTA
>JBBPDC010000141.1:7092009-7124967 GCA_037974485.1 Hemigrammopetersius urotaenia
AAAAAGCATTGAATTACCTGAATTGCCCTGACTGTCAAGTTTTCTTGTATATTTACTTCCGATGTTAAATATGTTTATTTGTAGTAAAACAAGCCACTCTTTACTAGGTGTTTAAATTAATCACAGACACTGACGATTCTGCATTGATGCAGTGGCAGAACGTAATCGACTATATCATAATGACATTACTTGATTGTCTGGCGGCAGCTTTTGAAATTTAGTTTAAAAAGTTATCCTGGTAGTGACTGTGGCTGCCTGATCTGAGTACTGACGTTACTCACCACATGTGCGCCAGCCAAAAATGTGTAAAAGCATGTCACACAATAAAGGTTTCCCCTACAACCAAAGATGTGGTCACTGCAGAAAGGTCCACTCAAACCATTTATTGTTTACATTTTCTGTTCAATAAAAACGGGGAGGTTACAGCTCACTGCTTGTATCTGAAAACAATGTGGGGCCGGCTCCACTCAAGGCAACATTAAACAAATGTTGAGAAAGAAAAGAGATTACCCACAAACTGAATATGGACAAGATTTACTACAGCAGCTGAAAAGTCCACAGGAAAAGGCATAAATGAGATGATGGCTTTCCCCTCCTGTTCACTCGTTCCCTCCGTGCCGTTTGTGTGCAGGCTAAGACAGCACTTGGCAGAGACCCCTCCAATTACATGGCAAACAGTTATCCAGAGCTACCCCACCCCACCCCTGTCGCCACCATGTGCCCCCTTCACATGTCTAGAACCGGCCCTGATGAAGCAATGAAGAAAATTCATGGGATGCATCTGGATGCCTCCAGATATTGAATTAGACCAGTGAAGGTTCACACCTCTACGCTTCACACAATTAGAAAACAACGGTCACTTCACAGCATCAGTCTACCAAAACCGTGCCTCCAAACCACCCGCAAAATAAGTTCAATAAAGTTGAAGGAAAATACCCAAAAAGTTCAAATTACTCAAATAGGCTGAGAAGCTACACAAGTAGATAAGGGTGTTAAATCTCATCCATAAAATGTTTCAAATGACTGCAGGCTTTCAATGTAAACAAGCAAAAACCCACTTGATTACATTTGTGGAATCTGACGGTCTCAGACGTCAAACAACTGATCAGTGGAGTTCTTGATTTGCTGCAATGAAAATATGCAGCTACACTGGTCTTTTACAAATAAACTTCCATGAATAGACTTGATCTACATGATCACCAAAATTTCATTTTAATGAATTTCTTGAAAATTCCAACCAGTTATATGTTGATTAGCCATGAATGCAACACATTAAAAGGTCCAAGTCAAATATTTCTAACAAAGTTCTACAAGTTGCAGTTAAGCAGCTATAAATTTGTAACATTAAGATTATAATGTATGGCAGTTACTGTCTTGAACACAGTTGTCTGTAGTTAATTTCTGAGTGCCCATGGGGAGCTAAAAATAAATAAATTAATCCCAGCTCAAATGCACAGGAAGTTCTGAATGACTTGTAGATACTGTTCGATGATGAATTGCATCGGCAACAGAACATCCACTGGCATTGGCTGCCTAAAAATGTAAATACACATGGCGTAATTCTTTATCTAGACATTGAGCATTCTCTCACACTACTTAGGTCATTCTCACCAGACAGACAAGCACAATGATTTTGTAGCTTGTTGTAGTAGTAAGCCACACACCTACAGATGGAAGACCTGGCCTCCAGGAGCCATCTCTACACACTGACTGGGGCATCTTTAAGGGGGCCGCAACTCACAGCTCTACCAACGTGGAGCAGCACCATCACATGGAGCACTGTGCCCTTCAGGGCTGTGTTCTCTGTGGTTCATGCTGAATGACCCATGACTGTCCAGCAATACAGTTCAAAGCACATCAACTTTGCAGATGACAACTGTGGTGGGTTTGATCAGTGGCAACAACAAGGTGGCATACAGAGAACAGGTGCAATGGCTAATGGACCGCTACAAAGTGAACAACAAAGCGATCTCTGAAAGTGGACAAAATGAAAGAGGTGATTGACTTCAGGAAAGTACATGACATCAGGAAAGCCACTGAACATCAATGGATTCTCAGTGAAGATCAACCAGTGCACCAAGTTTTGCAGAGAACATCACATGGACACTCAACACAAGCTCCATCGCCAAGACCGTCTCTAGAACCCCCCTGCAAAATCCTCACCGCATTTTACAAAGGGACTATAGGGGGCATTCTCTGTAGCTGCATCATGACTTGGTACGGGAACTATTCCATTTTAGGTTTCTACAGCTAGTGAGGACGATTGAGATGATCATTTAGGTCTCAGACAGAGGAGACTGTCATGGGCCACATACCACCACATACACTAAATGAAGAGGCAACGGTTCTGTCTGAAACAATCAACACCAATTGCCATTATAAATACCAATTTATTATATTCTGCACATCCTGCCATTATTTGCACATTCAACTGCTTCTAGTATAGATGACAGATACTGTATTAATCAAACTTGAACAGTAGTTACTTTTCTCTGTGCTAAATTATGTCTTGTGCCGTTTTGCTGCCCTTCTGCATTTCTTGAACTCTTGGGCCTCATCCACACGGACATGCAAATCCTGGATAAATGAACGGCAACATTTGATTGACTTCAGTGAGGCGTTACACTCTCTCTGGGTACCCACGAACCTACTAAAGATGAATAGGTTACAAAAAATGAATATTATAGACTCATGGAACATATGTGGCCCTCCAGAACATCAAGCAGACACCATGTAAATGAGCTTTCTTTGCGTTAGACTGGTATTTTAGCAGAAATTGATGCGAAGAAGACATTGCCAGCAACGCTTTGACGCCACTCGAGCGTGCAGGCGACCAAACGCAGGTGCTAAATGTCCGTGTGAATGCTTCGATTTGCTCCAATGAGCAGAAAAATGGTCTGTGCTCAGCTCACGCTCATCTGGATGAGGCCTTACTCTTTCTCTCACTGCAGCCTATGTATTCTGTTTGGTCAGCACTTATGTAGTCATGTGGTATTCTGTTTCTATTCGTATGTTGCAACATCGTTCTGGAGGAACACTTTCGTTTTACTGTGTATGACTGAAATTACCTATTGGACAACCCAATCCCAGATCTCTCACACAAAATATAAATAAATAAATGCCAGTGCCGCACATTTATGTCAATCCTGGACATATTGGGAGAACATTTTGTCGAAGATGATTGTCTGGTAAAGTCGTTTTAAAAGAAGCAAGCTACCCTTTAATGCTTTCTATACCTAGGACCACACCACACCACTCCACACCACAAAAACACTGGCCACTCACACAAGGTGGTAGATGGCTTTCTTTACTGTGCAGAATGTGTGCCCAAAGGAGAGGATTGCCAAGAAAAGCTTGCTGGGAAGGGAGAACAGGAAAGGAAAATGAACACCAGGGAGTAATTTTAAAACTATTAAAAGAAAAGGAGCAAAAAAGGCAGGATGACAGAATGAGAAGGATGAACGGCCAGAACATACCTGCTGGACTTGATTCTGAAGAAGCATTTGCACAACAGCTGCAGAGAGAGCTGGATTAGCCAGGAGTGGCATTGCTGGGGCTGCACCAAGCAAACCTGCATGCAAAGACCAGTCATCACAAGGCTCATTCCCTGTACATGGGAGATATACTAGAGGATAAAATGCACCATGAAAAATTACCCTGTTTGTGTCCCTGGTTGAGAGAGGCAAGCAGCATCTTCAGAGTGGCGGGGTTGCTAAGGCCAGAAAGAATCTGCATGGCATTGGGCTCTGGGAGGAGACCCTTACCCCTGTTTAGAGCCTGAGGGCCGAAACAAAAGGTCAGAAATGCCCCTGTCTCATTGATATTGGATGAGTAACTTAATGCACTAAAGTCAAGTACCATAGTCTGGGCAGCAATAAGAGCCGCCAGCATACTCCTGCCTGGCGGACCAGGAGCGCAGAAGGAGACCCGAAGCTGAGTGCCACCTAGAGGCCTTCCGTCAGTTAACCGCTGCACCTCTTCAGCCATCTCAGGTGTGGAGTACTCCAGAACAGCAAACCGCCGGAAACTGCCATCTTGTCCCTGGGCAAGCTGAGGAAACAAAGCATAAGTACTGTCCATATTTCCCACAAAATATTAAAAAGCCGAGTCATAAACAAACTGATCTGAATCATGCTCACTCACCTTCTGTAAGTCACATAATTATCATAGTATTACACATTCAATATCATTTGCATGTACAATAGCAAAAACACAGATTGTCTTGAGCTGTGTCCGAAAAGTACACTCGTTCACTATATATGGCACTATGTAGTGAGTCAGCCATTTTGTAGTGGTGTCCGAAATTTCAACCGTCAGTTTCACCCACAAGTTAGTGCACTACAAAATCGGCGCCTGACATGCAAAAATATAGTGTACAGACACTGTACACTAGATGAATACACATACCATCATGCACTGCGGGTTTTTTTACCGTGCCCTACATAGTGAACGAGTGCACATTTCGGAAACGCTGCACACTACTTTTATCGCGCAAAAGTCGGAGGGAAGAGAGAGATGGGGGGAAAGTGGGGCTTCAAACGGAGGAGATTTAGTCACACTTTGAGCTGCGGTACAGGGTGGTTGTGGGACGTGATCCAGGCCGACCCAAAATTATCTGGGCGGCCCAGGTAATTGACATTGGCATTTACCCGGTGGGCTGATGTGAAGTTTGGGCCGGCCAGGTAACTTAGGGCCGGCGCGGAATCCCGTCCGTCGGCCCGGATCGCGTACCACAGCCCACACACCAGACACAGTCCCTGCACATGAAACCCCGCCTCCTGTGCACGGCTGTGTCTGAACTAGAGAGACGAGATGTGCGTTTATGCGACAGAGATAAATTGCCAAGATCCGGAGCACTATTTAAGCAACAGTTAGTAAAAACGTAACATCCTGAGTGTCCGAAATTAACTAAACATCTCCTCCCCCTGTTCACTAGTTAGCCCTCTATATAGCAAACACAATATAGTGAACGAGTGAACAAGTGCACTTTACGGACACAGCTTTGGGCATTACTCCCATCTCCTGGGCAGAGTACCACCCTTTCTGCCAACCCGACTAGTAGTAATGGTGAAACCAGTATCAATGGGGTATTCTGTATGGAAAATCAATAAACATGCATTTTAGATATCTTATAAAGCAAATGCACAAATTAGGCTTCTAACAAAATAAACAAAAAAAACCTTGATAGCCAATTTAAACAGTAATGGCGCACTCACATGATCACTGTACTTTCACAAAGCAGGTGGAACATGGAAAAATAAGAAAATAAATACAAAACTAAAAGTACATGCAGTGGGAGACCTGAATGCAGTCAGAGGAACACTGCCTTTTTACAAATGTCCGTTATTACGGGGGGGGGACTTGAACTTAAGGTTTTCATTCTTCCTCAATCTCTCAAGAACCTCGAGGAACTATTCTAGTCAACTTAAGAGTCTAATTCTTCTAAAAGCAACAGAGCAAGTTAATACAATCACCTCTGACCTTTACGCTGTTCAGCAGTCGCGGCTTCAGTCTATCGCAGATTTTTTCTGCCAACTGAACTATTGTTTGCAGAAACCCCTGCACTATTGTGGAAACAGCCAATATTTTCTGCATTTTATTTGCTTTTGAGCATCCCCATGTCCTTGTGCTGGGTAGTTTATGTTTGGGCACTGCAGTTAGCAAGGTAATCAGATGCAACTTAATGAAACAAGACTCCACTTCTCAGCACCTGAGCACCTTACCAACAGCCACGCCCAAACAAAACAACCCAGCATGAGGACAAGGGGGTGTGGCGGACGAGGCCCAGATGTCACAGTCTGTACACCTGTACTCAGGTGAACACAACAGTGCATACCAAAGAAAAAGGGTGTGTATTAATTACAGTACAGTCTATACAAGGGTAACATCTATTTAACATTCTAGCACTGTGGGCTTCAGTGTAAACTGTACAGTACAGTTACGGGTTTCCCTTCACATTTTCTTTCAGGGAAATGCATTACGCTGAGTAAAGTTAAAGTAAAGTGTTTTGGAAGCATATTTGGTGCATACTTGGGGTTTACACCATAAAAATAGGCACTTTTTAAACGACATTACAACCTTTTTTACAACCTGCATATAGTTACAAGAACACTACATACAGGTGCTCTTGTAACGTAATCCTTGCAATAAGCACTAGAGCAGCTAACTGGCTATACCTATAATGGCTGCGTGCATCAGACACACAGCCGCAAGCTGCCGCCAGGAAAAATACAGCAAGTGTCCAGTGGATTTCGAACCCATAGTCTTGTCGCACAGCGCCAGTCGTGAAACCAGAATCACATTTATTGGCAGAGTGAACACAAAGAATTTGTTTCCGGTTGACGGTGTCTCTCAAACAGTATAAAACAACAGTATGTAAAGATATGCGAGTACATGTTCCAAAACCACACCCATATGTCTCTTACAGAGCATGTTTGCTGCTCGAATAGGCAAATATGCGCGATCGACACCGTTATAGTGTAAAACACACACCTGCTAGGACATGTGTAGCTTCTGCCAGGACCCGTTTTTAGATTCACTAGGCTTGTAATGAAAAAAAAAAAAAAAACATTGCTTTAAATTATGTTACTTTCATCAGTTATTTAGTGTAAAATTGCTAATAATTTTATTGTTAACAAATCAGTTGACCTTTTAAATCATTCTGAATAAAATTGTTTTTTTCTTTTCATTGATAAGAACCAGAATCAATTAAGCGGAAACGGAATGGAAGAAATTCAAACCATTCCCATCCTTGGTCTCATCAATGTTCCAAATGTTTTCTTTGAATAAATCCAATTCCACAAGCACACTAGGCTAGTATTTATAGAAGTTGGGAAAATAATTATATATGCAGTGTTCTAATTTTAGAAGTTTTTCTATCAGTCAAGCATTTCAGATCAAAACACTGACCTTACATTTCAAAGACTGGTTACACAGGAGGTGAAAATCCCCCTTAAAAGACCAACACAATGGGAAAAACAGAATAAAACATGAGGCTTTATTAGACAGAAAAGTATTTCTAGTAACTCTACATCCAAGGTAACCATGGAAAAGAATTCTATTTCCAAACATATGCGTATGTAGCCATGTATGTGAATGGGAGCTGCTCTTTCTCATTCCAGAAAGGCCCACAGGCCAGAGACCTGCTGACTGACAGCACCTGGCTCAGTCAGGTGGTCATCACCATAGAAACCATCAATGCTCATTGCAATAGAAACCCAGAACTGCCTTAGGAAAAGCAGGGCAAAGGTGAAACGACTAGAAATAAATAATGCGGGGTCAAGTGCTGCACCTGGACACAGTACAAACCGCAACAAAGAAGAAAGTGGTTTAGATATAAAGAAAAGTAGTATATATTTGGTATACATGGCCTTTTTAATAATATCCAATATAACAATTAGTAAAAACATTCATATTAAAGATAAATTCCCTTATGGAAGATACTCTAAATAAACAAACAATGCTGCTCTCAAAGCAATATCCTTTTTAAAGCAATATTAAGCTACTGAGCATTAAAAATAAATAAATAAATAAATCACAGCATCTTTAAAATGGCAAAGAAACCAAAAGACGTCCCGACGTCTACGAACCAGGGGTGTTCAGTTCTAGTCCTAGATCAGGGGTATTCAACTAAAATTTAACGAAGCAAAGGTCCAGAAGATCATAATGTATAACTATTTAGTGTGATATATATTTAAGTAGTCTATTAGTATCAACATTGCATGTAATCAATACCTGACTGTCAAGTCAAATGAATTCAGTACAATTTAAAAACATTTTAACAATATTTACTGTCACGTTACATAGAACTGAACATACATGCATGACTGCCGATATGCATGTTCTCTTATTTACTATATAAAAGTAGGGCTGCATTTCAAAATAAGTGAAAATAACTAAAATGTGAAAATTATGCATTTTAACTTCAGAAAAATACAGGGAGGAAAGCTTGAATTTCCCCTTTTCTGCATCATATTTTGACTCAACAGTCTCAACCAGTTTTACAGAAAATAAACCTCAACACATCAACAGTTGAACATATTTAGAGGCTCACTTTCTCCCCCTCTTATATTCAACTCCCCCAGTGAGAGAATTGAGCTCTAGCTTGTCCTGGCAGGGACCTGGGCTTGAATGAGTCAGAGCCATTCTCATACGCATGTGGAGGTGCTCATTTGTGAGCCTGGAACAATATTTAGTTTTAATTATGTTCATTGTGGAGAAAGCTGCATCGCAGTTGTGTGTGGAGCCAAACATGGTCAATATTAGGGCTACTCGGCTCAGACCTGGGAAAGCACAGTGGTTTAGTGCTCCCAGAGGGAAGTATGAACAAAACTGAGTCTGTCCATTCCGGGTTAAATGCTCTATTTTCGCTGCCGACTTTTCTTTTTTCGGACAGTGCCATTTTTCCCTTATTTTTCTCTCTTTTTTCCCGTATTCTCCTCAACTTACTGCGGCTCAGTCGTCCCTTTCTCTCGCGTCTGTAGCTCTCCCTTTCTCTCACTCAGTCGTCTGTATCTCTCCCTTAGTTTACTCATGTATCGGCATCTTTCTGTTTCTTTCTACAGTCTTTCACCAGTTTGCCTTGCCTCTAACTCTTATCTGTCTTCCCTCAGTGTAAAGTCGCAACATTTACCGCCTGGAACCCACACATGTGACTGGCTGAGTGGCGTTACGTGGGATGGCTTAACTTGCATCCAATTGGTCCGTGCGTTCCCTCAGCCGCTAAACCACTACCGGAAAGACCATAAAAGCTGCACCGGTTAAAATAGACGCGCTCTGTCAGGTTTTAAATTATAACGTTCTGTTTTGGCTATAGGTACGGGTCCGTATGGGACAGCTCCTGGGTCCGGACTCAGACCGCGGTCCGCCTGTTAGTGACCTCTGTCCTAGAGGGTTCAGGGGAGGGAGAGCACTGGCGGTCTGGACTGGAGTTAAACTCTACTATTGGAGGAGAAATTATGTAGGAGTAAAGTCAATTTCTTTTTATGTTGGGGACATATTACAGAAACGTCCTACCTTTTAAGTTAAGACCATTTTAATATAGGTCTTCAATTTGGTATTACAGAAGCAAATCCTCACTGAATTTAGGAATCCCATCCTATCTCAAGTTAGGAATCCTAAATAAGCAATCTAACACCTTGCAACTAAGTAACTTACCTGCTGCCACTAGTAACATTGCATCGTCAGAGTATTTGTTACCATCTTCAAAATATGGATATTCAACGATGTGCTCTGAACTTTATGCCAGACAAACAAGGACAAAAGTAATGGGACATAAACACGTCACTTTGAAAATCACCTTTAGAAGAAAAATAGAGAGAAAAAAACAAACAAAAAAAAACAACCGGAAGAGCCCCGTGCCGATAGGCCAAAGTATTACACTTCTTAATTTAAGTTAGAATAGGAATGTGGACATAGGAACTGTTCTGTGATTATTCCCCCCTAAATAAGATCCTAAACTGCTGATTCCATGGTTACCAGACAGTTAAGATAGGATTTTCAAGTTAGGAAGTTTCTGTAATACAGCCCCTGGTCTCTAACAATCCAGCTAAAGAAAATGAGGGGGAAAGGGACAAAACCAATATTCTTGGGAAACTAGACTGCAGTTTTTTATTTTTTTTTTTACCACCGAAAACATTTGTGTACACGCAGTAGTAAAAAAACCTGTTCCATCAGCTTTCATTTTTCACAGGCTTCATGCACCACTGCGGATTGTTGGGTTCAATTAGTTGTTTCCTTTTTCCAGACCATTTAGGCAAGCACAAGAAACAACTGACAATCTGCTGTAAGGCAAATCAAGAAAAATATGAACATTTTAGGAGTCCATGCATAGTGGACAATGTATGCAAGTAACTGAAAGGAGGGGAGCAGTTCCTCTCCTTGCTCCCAGAAAGCTGCTGATCATGAAAAACCCCAAAATGTTTAGTATACTGCAGCTAAAAACTATGGCCAGTGGTGTCCTGCAAGGTCCAACTACATTATAAAATGCCAATTTAAAAATTTATTGAACCAAATGTAAGACCTAAAGTTCCAAATTTACACGATAAATAGGGCAGTAAGCATTACTTGTTTTTAAAAAAATTATTCCGTTAAATGAAATTATACTTGCAATGTTTTAAAGGATTTAAATTTAAGCTCACAGACCATTTCCCAGCTTTTAGTATGTTTAGTGATATTTGTGAGTCATTAGAAAATCACATTTAGCGGGGGGATGGGTCCTGGCTCTTTGCTTCATTTTTTCCATTTAAATCTCACTGAGAAATTCTCAGTTAACCTTTTCAACTTTAGCCCAAGCTGTATTTGAAGAAAGTGTCTTGGATCAACACAAAAAAAAAGCTGAGAAGAAAAAGACACATTTGACAATTTCATACAACTCAAAAAGGATCAGGACAAAACTGACCAAAATGTCAGTCTGATCATGACCGTATCTTTTTTGCCCTGTAAATGACGAAATCACACCACACACACAATTACAGTGCTGTGAGCGTGCAAAGCAAGATCAAACAGATGTTTAGTCAGCAGATAGATTGGCAATCAGGCACACTAAAAAACACCCACCTGACAGAAGACTGGAGCAGGCGTGTCAGCCAGAGCACTGCGAATGTCCTGAGCAGTAACAAGGTTTTGAGGTAGGCGGTCCACACAGAGGCAGCGTGAGTGCAGCATTGGGTAGGTGAGAGAGCCAACTTCCGTCCAATGTACGTACAGCATGCGTGAGCCGAGCTGCTTCCCCAGCAGCTCAGACTTGGCACGGGCAGCCGAGTCTTTCTTCATGTACTCTACAAAGCCATAGCCCTTGGAGTGTCCGGTAACAGCACTGTGCACCAGGAAACAGCGCTCTAAATTTCCAAAGGGCCGGACCAGCTCCTCAAACTGCTGCTGCGTAAAGGCTCCGGGCAGGTTGGCGATGCAGAGCAAGGCGTCCGTGGGCTGCAACTGCACAGAGATCTCCCGATCGCGCAGGACATGTTGGTGGAACTCCTTGATCGCAGACTGGGCCTGCTCACCATTGAGAAGCGTGACAAAGGCTGGGGGAGGGAAAATAGCAACTGAGCAACAACAGTACAGACCAAAATCATCAATACATATCAGTGCAGTTTGGGACAGGAGAATTCAAGCATTTTTGGCCCATAACCTACTATGGTATGAAATGGACTAAAGCTCTTAATCCAATGATTTTTAGCTCATAGCAGGTCAAGTTGATTGACCGGAGTTTTACAAATAGGATCTAATGTAAGTGCATTTCATTTCAGAAAGCAGTTTATGCATTGTGTAATAGAACTAACATATTTTGGACAGAGCCAAGACATTTAAAAAATGTCTATGTAGCTTAGCATAGCCAGCTCTTGTTCTTGACCAAGAGAAAATTCAACACACAAAATCCCACTTGATCAAGAACTGGTCAGCCCTAACTGAAATGAACTGCCCAGTCAGCTCAGCAAGTGTCAGAGAGGGTCGTACCTGTTCCTTTGTATTTGTCAACAAAGCAGTACTTCAGATCATAGCTGCTTAACAGCTCATGTACTTCCTAAATAAAAGGAAAAAAGTAATTAGGACAATATGCTTCAACATTGTTTACACTCAAATACACTAGGAATGCTTCAGTGTAGATCAGGTTATGTAAATATGTTAACATTTTTATTTAACCCCAAAATGGAAAGGGATCTTTAATCATCCATAGGGAAATTCTTGTCATTAGCATGCTCAGTGCAACAAGAATGAAAGACATTAAAATAGGGAATAAAAATAATGAAACACATGGACAAGAACAAAAATGGAACGGAAGATAAGAGGTTAAGATTTGTTAGAAATAAACGTTTAAAAGCTTCCTGTGCGTGAACACAAGGCCTTCTAGCACTTTCTTTGTAGTGTGGCTAAAACATTGTTTTTGTGAAAGAGACTTCAGCCTTTTGTCATCCTCCCAGCTCCCATTCCCACCTCGACCCCCCAAAGAGTGCGACCCTCGTTCACATTAAATCAGCACTTCGTCTCGTAAAACACCTTCACAGACAAGTTAAACTTAATCTGAAGTCAGTTTAGAACATGTATTTACTATTAAATTTACCCCTGTGCTAAAGACCAAACTTGGCCAGCAGGTTCACCTACAGAGTTACTGGAAAAGTGTGTTTCACAATAAGTAACAATAACAATGACATCAGCAACACATAAATCAATAACGTGCCTTGATTAAAGAACATCTCGATTTAAGTGCTATAACTTGCTAAAACCTTACCAAAAACACAAATTCCTTGGATGCCTGGTGGTGGGTTGGTCAGCAAGTCATTTAACTTTCAACAACAACAAAAAAAAATCAATCCCTAAATTAGCACAGGCTAAACAGTTTAGCATCAAAATCAGCCTGCTCCACACGAGGCCGACAGATCCCGAAAGAAACGGAGAAAACTCGGCTGGATCTTTCTCGTTTCTGGTCCTAAAAGACTAGAATAAGTGAAAACGAAACATGTTTTTGTCTGAATTGTTACTAAAACCCTGTCACATCCACAATATACTGCATCGTTAGCACAGTTGGAGTGAATGCGCTTACACGCTCTGGCAAACACAGCAAGTTTCACCATCCATCCATTCGTCCATCCATCCATCAACCTGTCCCTTTGTGGGACGCTAGCCAATGTTAGCTCAATCGTTTTCACATCTTTCGCATGCTAACACGGCTAGTAAGTTTAAGGCAGTTGGTAGATAGTTAAGATAGTTACTAAGCCCTCTTACCTGATTGCTGACATCGGCGGGGAGGTTCTTAATTATGATTTTGCGTCTGTTGTAAAATTCTCTTCGAGTCCTTTCCAAACGAGCAGTTATCTCTTCAGGACTGAGAGTTGTCAGTTCGTCGTCGCCCCTCCGGGGACCCTCATTCGCCTCGTCGTGGTGGTGGTCTGCCTCGGCGTCTCTGTCCCCCTCACCCAGCCACTGCTCCGGATTGGCTGAGTCGTAATGCTCGTAGAATGGACGGGTAGCAAAATCGGCACCAGTATAACTCTTCTCGTCTCTGGCAGGTCTAACGGACACGGCCGCCATGGCTCCGAGTGGAAGTTTCTCCTCTCAGAGTGCCTTCACTTCTCTGGCCAGTTTAAACAATACACACGCGCACACAACTTGGGCCCTGATTGGCTGAGAGCAGAATGCGTTACTACTCGCAGCGTTGCAGGCGGGGCTAGCACATCACGTGCCCGTTTTAAACTCTGAGTTGACTCTCACAGAGTGGACAAAAGTTATTGGGAAACTGTTCAGGGTTTTGACTAGGCTTTTCACTTCCAGTGAAACGCTTAAGCTTAATGCTTCAGACGCCATGCTGTTTGGTATAAAGTATTGGGACAAACCTCTTAATTCAGGGTTTGGGCTAGGCCCACTCACTTCCAGTGAAGGGCAATAATCTTAATGGCAAGAATTTTTGGAGAATGTCATTCTTCCGACTTTGTGGACACAGTGTTTGGGAATGCCCTTTTCTATTCCAGCATTATTGTGCCCCAGCGCACAAAATAAGGTCCATAAAGACTTGGCTGGGAAACCCTGGTGTGGAAAAACTTTACTGGCCCGCACAGAGCCTTGACCTTAACCCAACCAACACTTTTGGGATAACCTGGAATTGAGAATCAGCGCCATAAATGCTCTGCAGAATGAATGGGCACAAATTCCCTCAAAACCACATACAGAAAGCCTGCCAAGAAAAGTGGAAGCTTCTTTAGCTGTGAAAGAGTGACCAACTCCATACTAAAGCTTATGTATTTGAATGCAATTTCATTATAATCCCTGTTGGTGTAATGGTCAGGCATCCTAGTACTTTTGTCCATATAGTTTACTATCAGACCTGACGCAGTTGTTTCTGCATATAATCGCAAATTATTGTGACTGAATCACTGAGGCGAAGGATAGCGATTCTGACAGCCTCATTGTTTTTATTCCACGAACAATTTTACCCTATCAGGCATCAGTCTTAGGCATTATAGTCATAAAAGAACCACATAATGATAATATATAATAAAGCTTATCTGACAAACGATAAAGCTCTGATTGTATCTATTTGAATCTGAAGCAAATTTAGAGTATGGTTAATACACCAACATGTGTAGAGATATTTAATCCAATGTCTGCTGCTATTAGGTGTCAGAAGATATAAATATATCTAATAGTACTACTTGTATAGCTTCCGAAAGAACAAAGACAAAATCTCCACAAAGCTGGATTAAAATATTTTACGATATTTGGTTAATTGTGTGGCCTCTGTCTTACATCTGACAACAACCTCTCCCTGTAGTTAACTAGGTTGGCACATGTCCTCCGAGCCCACTCTTTCATGGCAAATCTTTTCAGCTCATCCAGATCCTGTCCTTCAAAAAGTTTGTAACCATGTTATGCTTATACTTCGGGTCGTTATCTTGCTGAAAGATAACCTAAAGTGAGGCTTGCAGCATATTTCTTGAAATTATTCTTTAAAATGTCAACATACTGCTCTTTTTTCATGACCCCATGAACACGAAGGAGGCTCCCAGTGCCCTAGGCACCACAACACCCCAAGACATGATGCTCCTACTACGTTTAACCATGGGAACTGTTTTTAGGGTTGGAGGCCTCTCCCTTCCTTCTCCAAACAAAAGCCACATCCCTGTACCCAAACAGCTGAAGTTCAGTCTCATCAGACCAAAGAACAGACTTCCAAAACTCATCACCATCTTTCAAATGTTCACGGGCAAACTTCAGTCGGGCACTGATGTGCTGCTTCAACAATAGTTTTTCTTAGATGGTGACCTCGAAGTCCTCCACAATGAAGAGCTCTCACAACTGTCTTCTTTGACACATTGACTCCAGAAGAGGCCAGCTCAGCCAACAATCACTTTGGCAGAGACCCGGGGATCCTTGTTGACATCTCTGATTATTTTTCTCTCCAAAGGCTTTGTAATCTTGCGCCTTCAGGCACACCCAGGTTTGTTTGCAACAGATTTTGTCTCCTGGTGCTTTGAAATGATGCATCATACAGCTGTTCTAGACACTGTGAAACCTTTGAAAACGGCAGTGTAGCCTTCACCCTCACAATGAGTATCTAGTATCCTCTCTCTGAGGTCCAGACCTTTTTTTTTGGCTTTTTTCTTACCAACGCCACTGGAGATCCTCATGTAAAGGTCATTGCTGATTGATTATTCAGGTGTGGTGTGAAAGTTAAGTGAATGGTCAGGTTTGTCTTGAAAGAGAAAAATACACAAGGGGCAAATAAGTTTGGCCATGTCATTTTTCAGGTTTGTTAAAATTCAATACATTAATAGAATATCTTAACCACACGTTGTGGAGATTTTGTATTTGCTCTTTTATAAGCAATACAAGTATCAACAGTTTTTGTTATGGTAATCTCCATGGAAATGTGTGATTTCCTTTTTGTTTCTAATAATTCTGACCTAAACTGTGTATACAGTGTATATATATGTGTATACGTGTGTGTGAGATTATATTTAATTAGCCTATGCTAACACTTTATGAACTTCTAGTAACTTGATTAGGGGTATGTTTAGTCATTCTGTTAACCTGGTCTCCTCAGTAGGCTATAATAGACTATAATACAGGACCCAGTTGTTCAGCTTTAAAATGAAATTTTAGTTCTGAAATGGGTTTAAGAGAAGGTACAGTATAAATAATAAAGCTTTCGAATAATAAAATGTTTGATGATGAGAGGTCTCTCACCACTGTTAAAAATAAAAGAGCATACACAAATCAATTGGTAGGCATTTACTTAATATGTAGGTCATGAATCATTCAACTCTGAGCTATGGCAGTTTCAAAATCTTTTTATTGATGATCCATGCCCTGTATTCCTCCATTCTGTTGTACAGAATTGCTAAACACAGCTTCATCAGAACAAGTTTTACATGGTGACACATTGCGGCTAAAATCTGATTACGTTCTGAGGACAGAATGACAAATATATTACAAAGTAAGAAAATAAATATAATGAATAAAATATTGAGGGACAGTGTAAAGATTCACAACACAGCTTTGAGTTCCCCTCTAACATAAGGTGCAACTTGGAGAAACAGTCTTAACGATCAAGCCCTTCTAGAAAAAAAGTTACTGGCTTTGGTTTCCATTTGCTAGACATTTATTACAATCAAACTTGTTTACCAAGTACTGGAAAACAGAACAAAAAAACATACAGTACTGTGCAAAAGCTTTAGGCACCTCTGCAAATTGTTTGAAGTCATTTATATCAGCAGTGGGTTTCTTTCTGCCAACAAAAACACTGAATATTAGAATAAATGCAAATAACCAAGTAAGTAGTAAAAAGTATCAAGATTTCTTTTTTCTAAAAAGTAGTCGATATTGTGTGAGCTGGTTAGAAGAACACAGATTTGGATCCAGGTTTCTGCTCAGTGCCTCCAGTCAGTGGGTGAATGAATACACACCTAATGTAATCTACTGCAGTAAAAAGAGCCAAAACAGGTATTTGATGGAGCTGCAAGTAAAACTGGTCTTCCATGAGGAAAGAGGTGTGGAAATGGTTATGCGAACGCTTTGCCACACATAAAACCACCATTTACTGTATTAATGTTGTTTGTATTTGTTGTAATGTAAGTGTTTTAACTCTAACTTAACACTACTGCCCAGTAATAAACAACTTTTAAGCATAATTTTCTCAGGTGCCTAAGACTTTTGCACAGTACTGTATATATAAAAGAAAGAAAAAGCAATTCAGCATGAATTTAAGGACAGGTAAATGAAATGAAAAGAAACAAAAAATGAAACACAACTGGTTTAAAACTTCTCTATTTACATTTTAGCTCACACTGAGACACAAATAGGGTCCCACCTCTGAACTTTGGGTATTGTATTTGAAACAAAGGTACTGACTTACAGAGCACTTAAGGAGCAGAGTGACTTGATGTGTTACTACAACAATGAAGAGGCATCTGTTCTATAAGCAATGCTTATACACCGGGGTGGCGTATTCAGGATAGAGTGTTGTGGTTATTTAGTGCAAACCTGGCAAATACTGGAAAAGGGGGTCAGTGAGGGTTAATCTGAGCGAGCCGCACGGTGGGCTGCTGGTCGAACGACCGGCGAATTTCCTCCAAAGACTCAGCGAGGGACTTGAACGTGGGACGTTGTGGTGCTGCAGCTTCCCAACACTGCTCCATCAACAAATACACCTAAAATGAAGCCAGGATCAGTACAGTGTGAGAGACTGAACACAGAATGTGAACATGACCCAGAATGTGTTTTACATTACCTCATGAGGGCAATCCCGGGGACACGGCAAACGCCTGTGTTTCTCCAGAAGGTTAATCAGTTTTATCACCGTCATCTGACCTTGTACCATCCCCATCATCTCAAAATATTTCTATAGAAAGCGCAGGCATGTACACATTTATTATTCTATTCAACAAACGGCTCTCCGCAACCACAAAGTGGATCAAATACAAAAATAACTTCCAAAATATGAGAAGGCAGAGGTGGGAAAATTCTCATACCGTAGGAGGACTCTGACGTTGGTCACAGCGTGTCAAAATCTCATAAAGCGTCACACCAAAAGACCAGACATCAGAAGAGAACGAAAACTTACTTTCCTTCAGACACTCTATGGCATACCTGCAAAGTGAAAAAGAGGTGTCACAAACATTTTTGTTGCTTCATTGATCATTTAACAAGTTAGGGCAAAAACGAGCCATCCTAACTCTTCTTGGACTTTCACAACGGATGGTGGTCATTGAATGTTTAAATGAACAGGACAAAGTCATTAAACACATTTTAAACATTTTATATGCAAATGAGCTTCTATCTAACATTTTGCATTCTTATTCTGGAAATTCAGCAGGCAGTATAGAACCAGTGTGTTATGTTTTGTCCAAGTTTCTTTTCTCTTTAGTTTAAAGAGGGAAGCATAGAAAGCCGGCTATGGTTCTTATGTCCTGACAGTCCAACACTCTCGTCCTACAGTGTCACTGAAACAGCATCAAACAGGAACACGAACAAAGCTGGGAGAAATGAGAAAAATGGTTGTAGATCTCACTGCTGTGTCTGCTCACTAAAACCATTCTCCAGCTTTTATATGGCAACTTTTACGAAATATAAGCTCTTTATTTGTTTTTATGCATTCAGAATAAAGTGAAGTGGGACTTATAGAAATGCATAAAAATATCACACAGCATGAGGTGGTGGCGGCCTAGTGGTAGGATACTTGCCTCTGGACCAAGAGGTCATTGGTTTGAATCCTACCTTCAGCACCACCATTGGGTCCCTGAGCAAGACAACCCCACCAAGCTGCTCAAGGGAGACTGTCCCCTGTAGGAATGGAAGTCGCTTTGGATAAAAGCGTCTGATAAATGCCGTTAATGTGAATTTTTTTCCTCTGCATTTAACCCATTCACCAAGTGTAGCAGTGGGCTGCCACCATCAGGGGTCGCCTGGGGAGCAGTGTGTGGGGACAGTGCCTTGCTCAAGGGTACCTCAGCTGTCCTGGGATTCAACCCCACAACCTTCTGATCATAGGGGTAACTCCCTAACCACTAGGCCACCAGCAGCCCCATATGCATCTGTAACAAACTGACATGGTGCAAAGGACAGAGAGATGCTAGTTTGCTATTTATGACTGATACTTTTCAGTTTTTCTTAAATAAAGAAAGACAGTGACAAACTAAGCTTAGTTTTAATTTTTGGTGGGAAAACCACATCAGCTTCATGAAAGGACCGCTGACCCACACATGCCTCAAGATAACAACTTTCCAGTTTAAACTGAAAGAGGTGAATTTAGGCAAATGGGGTTTGTACAGTTGTATCTTTGCCCACCCACTCATGTTTCCAGTGGTTCATGTACTTCGACACCAGAATCTGGTGAAATGTCTAGCCCAACAGAAATAATGCAGCATCCTAACTGAAATACATTGAATGAGCTGCGTTTTAGACACGCTGACATCCAAAAACGAAGTGCAATATAAAAGAGCTCTTCGTCTGCGATCAAAATACAACTATCTTTACAAAGTGCTACTAGCCTTACACTGGCATGCATAAAGCACTGTTTAACAAACACGGCCATTATACCGAATATAATGACTTCAGTCACTTTAATCAAAAACACCAGCACCAGAACTTGGAATATAATGACATAAAAGTATTCAGATTATATACTCAGAATACAGGAATTAAATCTGGCTACATTCTGAAAAGACAGTATTTTGAATTTTGCAGTTTTAGAAGAATACTTAAAATACGCATCCACTACATAATAAAGAAGTCTTTCACATTAAGAATACAGTCCTGATCAAAAGTTTAAGACCACTTGAAAAATGGCAACAAAATCATATTTTGCATGGTTCCAAGTACAGCTTCAACATCCAACAAGAAGAAATGGGAGTGAGACAAAACATTGTTTTGAGCAGGCAATTTACTGAAAACAACGCTTAAACTGAAACAGGCTGTTTTACAGCTGATCAAAAGTTTAGGACCACATGCCTTTAGAAGGCCAAATCTGTGCACAAATTTGGATTCATTGTCATTTTCTGTCAGGTAGTCACACTGTCATGACATTCTGATGGCAAAGACAAAAAAACTTTCCCTTTTTGAACGTGGTCGGGTTATTGAACTGTATAAGCAGGGTCTCTGGCAGCGCTCCATCGCTGCTAAGGTGGGACGCAGTAAGACAGTCATTTGGAATTTCTTAAATGATCCTGAGGGTTATAGAACAAAAAAGTCAAGTGGAAGACCCCAAAAAAAATCACCAGCACTGAGGATCCAATTGGCTGTCCGTCAGGACACTGGACAATCCTCGACCCAAATTAAGGCCATTACTGGTGCTGACTGCAGCCCCATAACCATCAGATGGCATCGAAGACTGAAGGGATTCAAAAACACAAAACTGAAAGCTGGAAGAAAGTTTATTCTCTGATGAGAAAAAATTTAACCTTGATGGTCCTGATGGTTTCCAATGTTACTGGCCTGACAAGCCGATCCCACCTGAGATGTTTTCTACACACCACAGTGGAGGGGGCGCCATAATGGTCTGGGTGCTTTTTCCTTCAGTGGAACAATGGAGCTTCAGGAGGCGCAGGGGCGTCAAACGGTTGCTGGCTATGTCCAGATGTTGCAGAGAGCATCCCTTATGACTGAGGGCCCTCGTTTGTGTGGTAACGACTGGGTTTTTCAACACGACAACGTTCCAGTACACAATGCCCGCAGAATAAGGGACTTCTTCCAGGAGAATAACATCACTCTTTTGGACCATCCTGCGTGTTCCCCTTATCTAAATCCAATTGAGAACCTTTGGGGATGGATGGCAAGGGAAGTTTACAAAAATGGACAACAGTTCCAGACACTAGAGGCCCTTCATGCGGCCGTCTTCACCACTTGGAGAAATGTTCCCACTCACCTCATGGAAACGCTTGCATCAAGCATGCCGCAAAGAATTTTTGCAGTGATCAACAGTAACGGTGGAGCTACTCAGTACTGAGTTCATGTTTGGAACTTTGGTTTCTGTTCTGGGGGGTTTATGTTTTTTTTTGGAGGCGTGGTCCTAAACTTTTGATCAACTGTAAAACAGCCTGTTTCAGTTTAAGTGTTGTTTTCAATAAATTTCAATAAACTCCCATTTCTTCTTGTTGGATGTTGAAGCTCTACTTGGAACCATGTTAAGATCTAACCATGCAAAATATGATTTTTCGAGTGGTCTTAAACTTTTGATCAGGACTGTATTTAAGTGTCTAGTACACATCAGTTGGACTCTACAGAGGAACTGAACAAGCAGCTTTCCTGCTGAAGTATGAGGGGTGATTGACCTGTGTTGATGTTACATGCCTTCAAATGACTATGAATTAGCGAATCATTAGTGAGTCATTTATGAAACATATTGCTGGAAGAATTACACGCAGGAAAACTAGTAACAGCGAAGCACAGTGAATTAAGCAAACACTAGAATATGTTAAATGATACAGGATAAAAAAGGCCATAATGCTTTTTTTAAAAGGTTTACACACTAACAGAGGCAGAGTGCAGGTTAGACAAGGTGGTCAAAGAAAGGAAAAAAGATACAAGCAAGATTACATAATACAGATTAGATACACCCAGCATTATTCAACCATGTTCTTGTTCATGGCATGACTATCATGGAAGCTGAACAGGGTGTAGCCAACTGTTCTGATAATAAAGAGGATAGAAAAAGATGATAGAAAGAAAAACAAGTCATGTGTTTTTAGGACACACCAGTAGATGAACGATCTATGCAGGTGACAATGTAAAAGCCAAAAAAATACATATTTTGACGGTGGTCAATCATCTTTTCACAAGATCAAGAGAAATGCACACAGTCAGACACTGTCCATTCAGGGTGACACCACGTGTGACGTAGGTGAAGCCACATTTGGAATGCCCAGTCCACAGATCCATTTTATTTCATTTATATTCTCTCATAAAGTGTCTGTTTTATTTTTACTTTATTGCCTATAACTGATTTATTGCCTATAATATTTCCATGAATTAAATTTAACAACTTGTTGGTTGAACCTCTTGGACATAGGCCAGTATTTTTTTCCTTCAGCTTTTATAAGCATTTTTCCCAGAAACATATCTGTGAAATTATGTTACCAATTCTTCTTTGATGAGAATGTTTTTAATTGATTACATCAGTAGCGCTTACTCATTTGATATATGTTTTTAAAGCAGTGTTTCATTATGAGCAAAGTTAAAATGCTTTTGATTCTTGTTGCTTATGCCCAAAAGTGATGCTGTCAGATTGTGAATCTGTGAAGAAGTGTTCTAGTAGATTAAAAACTGTTGAAAATACATTTTTGTTGTGTTTTGAACTAAAAATGCATGCGACTGAAATAAAGGGAGAAGTTAATCAAAACTAACCAGAACACAGGGCTGTCGCCATCCTCTCGTACGCGGTAGTAGATCTCCCCCTCAGGAATGTACTTTGTCAGTCCGAAGTCACCAATCTTCACCACACCTTCATTCTCTACCAGAACGTTACGAGCTGCCAAATCACGATGGATGTACCTTTTTGAGTGCAGGTAATCCATCCCCTTTAGGAATAAAAGCACAGAAGTGTTGGTTGTATGGAGTCTACCTCATTCGTTTCACGGATTACTTAAATATAGGAATAAATAATCATTTATTTGTTAATGCTTTTGTCAGTTAATTATTGAATATAAGCAGAATCTCTACACTGACCTGGCAGATTTGTTGAGCAAAGAGCAGATTCTGAGCAATTCCCAGGCGGTGTTTGGGCAGGTACTCCCGAAGGCTGCCCAGTGGAAGATATTCCATGATCAGCTGCACCACCTGGCCCCCTGTGAGATCATATTCACACGTGTCATTAAAGCATAGTCACTCATAGCCACTCATGATATCACTCATCACTGTCAAACAAGTTTGCTGATATAGTTCATTAGGTTTCAGAGAAGCAGCAGGAGGTCTCCAACACCACTCACCCAGTTCAGTGCAGCACCCTTTATACTTGACAATATTGTAATGATAAAGAGATTTTAAGATTTCAATCTCCTTCATCCAGGAGTCATGGAGGTGATTGCCTCCCTCCTGTTTGAGAGTCTTCACAGCCACATACTCTCCAGTGCCATCATTAGCAGGGTCATACACATACAGCATCACTTTTCCAAAATGACCCTGTCGACAGGTATAAGGGAAAATGATCAGCAAAGACTAAAAACTAACAAAAGACTAACAAAAATCTTATCTACAGGCATTTGCAACTCACCTCCCCCAGGTCTCTGATCTTCTTCAAGTGCCGTTTAAGGAAAATACTGGGATCTCTGTCTGGACGTGCCTCACAGTCTGAAGAAATGTCTGGGTCTGTTATTTGGAAACAACAGAATCGCGTGATCAGTTTCTGGACAAATATCGCTGGGACATGAGGTTCAAGCAAATTCATTTAAAGCCATGTTTAACACAACGACTGGAAATGTTTATGTCATGTTTAAGTAAAAATAAGACCCACTCTTTATCTGTATCTCCGTCAGCTCTCGCAGAATAGTCCTGAATGATGGCCTGGCGGCAGGATCATAGGTAAGACACATGCTTATGAAGCTTGCCAGCTCCTGAGATGACGGCACGGCCAGGCGGCTCTGGGTCTCATAAAAACGCTCTTTCTGTTAACAATAAATGGTTTACATGTAATAGGCGGATACACATGCAAATAACACCCACCGATGGTACACCATATGGACAAAAGTATTGGCATGCCCCATTCGCAATGGACTTGACACTGCATTTATATACATAGACTTTAATATGGAGTTGGTCCCCCCTTTGCAGCTATAACAGCTTCCACTCTTCTTGGAGGGCTTTCCACAAGATTTTGGCGTTTCTGTGGGAATTGTTGCCCATTCATTCTGTCGAACATTTATGAGATCAGACAGTGATGTTCGATGAAAAGGCCTGGCTCGCAATCTCAGTTTCAGTGCTGGACAGGGTTGAGGTCAAAGCTATGTGGGCCAGTCAAGTTCTTCCACACCGAACTCATCTAATCATGTCTTTACTGAGCTTTTGCACATACAGTCATTCTGGAATAGAAAAGGCTCTTCCCCAAACTGTGTCCACAAAGTTGGTAGCATGACGTTGTCCAAAATGTTTTGATAGGCTGAAGCATTAAGATTGCCTTATAATCAGCTGTCAAATAAAATAACTAGAGTGAAATAGCTTAGACACTGTGAATTAAACACTGTGATTATGTATCATTTTGTAACATCCCAATTAAAAAAAAAAGTCCAGACCCCAAAAAACAAGTGTGTCCCAATACTTATGTCCAGATAGTGTAGGTTAGGCACATGGACAGTGTACCTCTGGTAAAGTGCTGCCACTCATGGCCAGATCTCCATTGTTGCAGATTTCAAGCAGTGTGGCTCCGAAGCTCCATTTATCTGCTGCACTGCCCATTACAGCCCCACTAGGTACACACTCTGGCGCAATCCACGGAATACGCTCCACTCTCTCTACAAATATAGAGAAAAAAAACACTCACTGGACCCTCTCACAAAACAGTACAGTCTCCCATGTTGCATCACTGTCAGATGTGAAATACATAAGAGAGAAGGAAGTAAACACCACCATCAGGAAGTGGTTAACATTTGGCTTCCTGTTCCACCATCGACTATAAAACATAAAAAGCAATCTGATGCAGTAAACAAGAGTAGGTTAACTAGAGTCAGGTTTTTAGCTTCAAATGGACAGTGAAGTGAGAATGTCAGGTTAACCATCTTGTACCTCCACTAGAGAGTGCAGTCAGAGCAATGCCAGGGTCGCTCAGCTTCACAAATGGAAATGAGCCCTCTTCAAGACCCTTGCGAGCAACCAGAATATTCTTAGCACAGACATTTCCATGAACCAAGCGCTTTGTTTCCTAGAAGGGAAAGAAATGGGTAAACCATGACGGAGGGCAGCAAAACATTTTGCAAAGCAAATTTAACATGCAAACACTGAATCCAGGCAAGTTCTTCTTGATCTGATAACTACTGAAAGGTTTACCAGATAGCACAGAGCACTGGCCAGTTGTTTTGCCACAGTAAACTTCCACTGAGGAGTCACACGGGCTTTTTCTTTGTGCAGGAAGACATCTAAGGGGCCAAACTCCACAAACTCTTCCACCATGATGTCTGTTATGAGAGGAAAAAACAAGATTTGCAAAACTGTTTTACAATGTCCTAAACCATTAGAGTCTGTGAAACGTCTAGTTACTAAGAGAATGGTTGGAGAGAAGCAGGTGCAGACAGTTTTGGACATACTGGGGAAGTTTCAAAAGAGGAAATCCCAAAAGAGAATGTCACTCACTCTCAGATCCCTTGACAGAAACACCATGCACAAAGACCAAATGACAATGAGACACCTGACTCATGAGGCTAGCTGTCTCGAAGAACGCCTGCAAAAAATAAGCAAATATGACTAACAAATGATTCTCCTAAACTGGCTTTTTCGTTCTTTAATCAGGCATTGACACGGCAATAAGGTTTCTTACTAGTGCTATGTCCTTGTGGCTCTGGTCCAGGATCTTGAGAACCACACGGATGCCTTTTCCATCTGAATGGTTGTTGTTCCACTCGTCCTCATCTTCAGCTCCACCTCGTACCATCAAATGGCCCGAGTAGATGTTGGTCCTGGTGCCACGGCCCAAGTGCTGCTCCTTAAAGGCAAAACAAAATACTAAAATTAAGGCTGGGCTTCATTTTTAAAATGGTTTAAAAAAAAAAAAACATACACATATAGACATGGAATGAGATATCATGGCCTTATAAAACGATTGAGGAATCTGACAAGCCGAACAAGATGCTTAATGAGGCTAACCTGTGTTATTTCTTTGTCTTTAATTTGATGGAACCTTAGCTGAGACAGGTTGAGGGTTTCTGTCATAGGTTTGGCACTGTTGTTTGTGCCCTGTCTCATGACCAGGAGATTAGACAGTTCTGTAATGCATACACACAAGGATGAACAAGATGTTGGAGAAGCACAGAGAAAGTAGCATGTAAATACTCCTATTTGGAAATGCCCTTTATCAGGAACATACTTTGTAGAAAGATAATACAGCAACAACAGAAACAACAAACACCACCACACCACACCTGCAGGTCTGGGCAGGCAGCACTTCTTCACAGTGAAGCAATCTTGGCCAGACTTGAGCACAAAAGTCTTCAGGCTATCTGTGAGTTCCTTCACGCTGGAAAACTCTTTCTCCCAGCCCTCAAGCCTGAAGGTGGAGCCCGTTTGCATGATCCTGAACTGCTTGTGCGCTGGATGCTGTCCATCCTACAAGTATCAATAAGCCCACAGACACTTACAAACCATAGCTGATAAAGTAGATCTGTAGATCTACTTTAGTAACGAAGTTGTGTATGCACCATGTGGCATCTGTACCCTCTTTTGTGTTTCAAAAAGAATGTTTCACAAAGTCACACATTAACATTTAAACAATGAAAAAATGCACCTGGGTTTTACTCAAAACCGCTAGAATGATGCGGTGGTAGTCAAGAACACTCCAGCGAACTATGTACACGCCATCATCCAACGGTTCCCTCCTCAGTTTCTGGAGCACAAACTCATCGCTAAAAGAAAGATGTGCACTTTAGCATAAGCGTACATATTACATTTGCACATATACAGTAATCTCCGTTTTTCGTGGGGGGGATACATTCCAAGAGCACCCACGTATAGTGAAAAACTATACCGAAGGTCGTGGGACAAAAGTATTGGGACACTGCTGCGAGGTGAACAAGTCCCCTTGTGTGAAAACATACAGAAAAATTATATTTATTGCCACAAAAAAGAAAAAAAGGCAGTTCCCACATTATTTCCATGTAAAATATGATTACGGTTCTCCAAAAAAATCTGCGTGTGACTACACCCGCAAGTCCTCATCCACGTAAAACTGGGGATTACTGTATACATATGAAAGGGTATAATGGCTACATACAGAATGGGGCCATGGAGCCCGTTGGCCTCACTAAAAACTACTCTTGGTGGTGCCACCTCATGACAGAGATAGTGGTGAGCATCTGCTGTCAGGCGGAAGTAGCCGTCTAGCAGAGAGACCAAAGAGCGAGCTTCAAGACTGGACCTCAAGCGCAAGTCCTGCAACACAACATGGTCATATACCACAGAATGAATAATTACTCAGATGTGGCCATATTTCAAAATCTAAGTGCCGCACAGCAGAAAACAACAGCATCAAACAACAGAACTAGTAATAAAGTCAAGCTTTTGACAAACATTTCATGGAGGACTATATTACACATTTGCAACAAACATTTATAAATGTTCAATACTCTACTAAATCTTAATTCATACTGACTATATTGTTTCATATTTGAATGTCTGTCATGTCTACCCTACCACAATGATAGACACCAGTGTAAATGTAGAAGTGTGTCTCACCACTGCGACGTTGTCTTGCCGGCTGATGCAGACATTTGCTCCCATGATGGCAATGTGTGAGATATCGGGGAAATCGCAGAAGGGATTCCAGTTTTCTGGAGTGTTAGTCTCCTCCTGGGATACAGGCTCATTTTTTTGTCTTCTGTTATCCAAGTATTCATTGCCCATGTAGTTATTCTCACGGGCCTGAGACATAAACCGATATTAGACCTGAACCCAAAACTGCCCTTGTTGAGGTGGCGATCAGCAGCAAGATTTAAACTTACCCTTTGTGTTGAGATCTTTCTCCACTGAATGCCTGCGTTTCCGGACACCATAACCTCGTGCGTTAGCTGGCCACACGTAATATCCTCCGTAGGCTCATGTCTTCGGGATGCATTCAGATAGGAGCCGCTCCCATCTCCATCGGGCCTCATGTCTAGGTGATAGACGAGAAAACCCTCGGTGCCGAATCGGGGAGCCAGGCGCTCCAGGGTGGACACGTACTTATACATGATCTCCTGTGAGCCTAGCTTGCCCTGGTCCACTGTGTGCTCCTGGAAACTGTGCACAAAGTCAGAAAATACTCGCCGGATGCGGAACTTGGTCAGAAAGTTGTCCCGGGAAATGTGGCGGGAGAAGGAGCGTGGAATGCAGCGGAGGAAACTAGAGGAGATTAATATCAGACACAAACAAATTAGTGTGTTTGGCACATTGCTCACAGTGTCCCACAGTGTATCACTTGCAGTCCATTCACTAACTAATTTTCTTTTGACCTTTCATGAACTACAGTTAACACACATTGTCAGTTAGTTCGTATATGATGGTGTGAGCCAGCTTCCTTCTTCACCAGAAGCGAATTTATTCTTCTTTTTTTTTTTGGTGACATTTAAAATCTCAAGACCTTTTCACAAATAATCTTATTTCACAATCTGTTCCACAAAGCATGAAGCTCACACCTGGTCTGGTTGGCCACTTCCTGGAGAGAGGAGCCATTCTGCAGAGCTTTGTGAGACAAATGCAGCACGGCCATGCCCAGGCTCTCGTTCTTAAAACAGCTGCGGTCCACCTCACCCTTCACCTCCTCCAGCGAGGCCACGTCATTCACAAAGTCAGACTTTGCCTGTGACCAGTCAAAACACAAAAGCACTAAGAGAAAGGAGAGGCTCTTTCTGCAGTTTCTGTACAGTGATAGTGAAATATACTCATATGATCAAAAATAGCACTTTGATTCATTTGTATTGTTTGTAGAGGTCTTTTTTTTTTTTAATGAAAATAGAAAACAAAAACAAAAGGTGTACTCCTCTCAATTAATATCTGAAATGAATAAATTATAAAATCAGAACTGAGTTTAAAACCAAACAGGACTGAGATGAACTAACTTGTATTTATTTGTTTATTTTGACTTATTTAGGCTGAGTTTAATCTGTGTTGGATTACTTATATTAAAACAAATGAGAAATTGTGTGATAAGTGCACAAAAAGATCCAAAGAGAGAACCAAATGTACTTATTAGGTTATAAATGAGGTAAAAAGACAAAGTTTTAAATAACAATTACTGAGTCTCACCTGAGCAAAGAGGTATTCCAAAGACGTGATCTCCAGCAGAGGGGCCCCCCCATTTTCATTCCCTGTCCGGAGTATGTAGCGTGCCACTGCTGGCTCCTTCTCATTCAGCCCATGCCAGTTTCGAAAGTAGAACCTGCACAGCCAATTTAGCAATTACCCACACATTAACTGTTATTTTTTGCCAGAGAGCAAAGCAGTAAACCCATGGCGTTATGCAAATAAAGCTACTAGTATATTATTACATTGAGTATCTGAATACAGTATTTGTACCCATCATTGGCATGGGCTTAAAAAAACAACAACACAGACCTCATGCGAAAGTGAAGTATCAGGCTTGACTGGTTTTCAAGGCTGAATTTGTGGTTAGGGCTGTACCAACAGCAAGATGACGGGTCACACAGTGCAAACAGTGCATGGCAGACAGGTGTGATACCTGTGCAAGACAGCAAACACTATTACATCCATCTCATCTAAACACACAGGTCCTTATTTCATTCCCTGGCAAACGCTCTTACCCACAGACTCCGCTGCTTGGATAGACAGCTCCTCCGCAGTCACTTCACCATCTTGGTGAGTCAAGTAGGACTCTCCATTTTTGGTCCAGAACAAAAAGACGTGAATCCCGGGCCCCTGAGGTGCCTCACAGTGCTCTGTGGACGCCCCATGCTTTCTATTCTTGAAGCATCCACGTCTAGACATCCTCCATTCGGTTTCACACCTGTCACTGTGGAAAGAAAAGGGTGTTCAGCCTCAGCCCACCAGAAAAGTCACGAAGCAATCGAACCGCTTAAAGATGCTCCAAAATACAGGACAACAATGCATTAGCATCAACACAACAGTTGTGTCATTAAGACAATCTGCACGTACTCGTTCCCACTGAAGAGGAGTGTGGTCGTTTTTAGCCGGTGAGGGTTTGTAAAACGACACTGAAGTAATGGTTATGGATAATAGCCTCATGTTTGCTTTTTTTATGCAAAGTGCTTAATGGAGGGAGGAAAGCGCATCAGATTTCCTTTTGTTATTTGGTTAGGCTTAAGTGAGGAAATTAACCTCCTGTGCACAGTTCAGCAAGGAAAGAATAATTTGAGTAGTTTTGGTTATGACCTAAGTGTATGCAAGCTCCATTAGCACATAAAAAACCCCTACTGCCTACCACATTTACATTACTTGACCATAAACACTGACCTTTATAGTGTATATGACATGTGTCATGATGAACAAACAGGAATGCTCAGAAATTTCTTAAGCACTCTTTACATTGACTTATGTTACAAATTGTAAAAAATTTTGTTAAGCTCAAATTTAAGATGTATTTTTTTCAGCAACAACATACACCAATCAGAACATTAGCCTGATATTTTAGAAGTCCTCATCAGAAGTCCAATCAAGGTATGAGCTCCAAAAGACCTCTGAAGGTAAAGTCACCAAGACTTTAGCACCAAATTTCAGTTGAGAGGTGGGCCTCCATCCCACAGATGCTCAACAGGACTGAGAGCTCTATGTTAAGTTCCTAAGCTGTTGCTGTGTGGCAATATCCTGCTGAAAGACGTCACTGCCATTAGAGAGTACTGTTGCCATGAAGAGGTGTAATTGTTCTGCAACAATGTTTAGGTAATAACATCCAAAGTAACATCCACATATTGTCAGGTCCCAGCAGAACACTGTCCAGAGCGTCACACTGCCTCCACTGGCTTCCCACAGTGCACCCTGGTGCATCCATAGTAGACCACCTCTTCAACCTGACCATCCACATGATTTAACAGAACCTTTATTACACCACTGTCCAATTCTGAAGCCCTCGTACTCATTGAGTGTGGACAGGAAGCGATGTGTGCTCTGACAGACAAACTATCCTTCATTTTCCATTCGTGAGCTTTGGGTGGCCATGATCCTGTCACTGGTTCACCAGTCGTCCTTCTGTGGACCACTTTTGGTAGGTACTAACAACTGTATATCAAAAACATCCTGCAAAATCTCCTGTTTTGGAGATGCTCTGACCCATTTGTCTAAACATCACAATTTAGCCCTTCTCAAAATAACTCAGATCCTTACACTTGCCCATTTATGCTGCCTTCTTAACAGGTGCCATCGTAACAAGATATTTAATATTATTCACTTCACCTGTCAGTAGTTTTATAGTTGTGCCTGATTGATGTACATATGACGAGGTTATGGAGCAGATTATCACGGTCGGAAAAAGACCTTTTTTTTTCTTAACATAAGTTAATTTAAAAGGTATTAAAGTAAAAAATGATGCTGAGAGTGTAAACAGAAGCTGTCTTTTTAAAGATGTAATGATGACAAGTGTTTGTTCTTACCGCAACACGATTTCCAAAGGAAGCCCTTTGTTTACGGTTAAAATCCCGCATCTGCTTCAGCTCATCAATCCTTCATTGAATTGAATCAGGAGCTGCTGATAGAATTGAACAAATCTCACTAAGAAACCAGAAACCCAAACTGTTTCTTCCAGTCGTATTCCACTAACTAATACAGCATTTATGTACATTTAACTGAAGTAAATTTAGTCTCTTTAGTCCATCAAAAATATGTCATGTGTGTCAAAATTATCGGCACCCTGCATTTAGTACAGTGTGTAGCCTCTCTTTGCCAGCACAACTGAAACGAGTCTTCTCCATGACACTTAGAGTGGGCAATATAGAGCAAGCAATCTGACACCCCTCCTCAACACAGACTCCCACTAGATCCTCCAGGGTCTTCGCTCCTTTCTTTCAGATCATCCTCTTCAGCTCACCCTACAGGTTTTCAATGGAGAGTAGGTCAGCATACCAAATGCTTGATTCTATGTTGATTCCACAATTCTGTTTGGATTTAGGCATATGTTTTGAATCACTGTCTTGCTAGAACACCCAACTCTGTAGTTTTAGTTTTTTGGCAGAGGCTGCCAGATCGTCATTAAAATCTTCTGGTTCTTCAGGGACTCCATGATGCAATGAGTCCTAACAAGGTTCCCACGAACTCTGTAGGAAACACAGCCCCAAGAATCACTGACCTTTCACTAATCTTAATATTAGGGCTTCTTTTGTTTTCTGTTTATAAATCCTACTTTTTACATTCCATTATTGGGTATTTGTTGCTAAACAGCTCTATTTTTGTCTAGCCTGACCACAGAAGCTCTGGAACCACTAGCATCAAGTGAAGAATTTAATCTTCACAGCGCTACAATCCTCTGTTGATCTCCAGCAGTCATCCTTGAAGATATTTTGTGTGGATGCTCAAAATATCCTCAAGGAGAGGTTAATTAGAACTCTGAATGTTTTAAACTTCTTTATTAACGCCCTACCTGTGAATATGGTCATTTGCATACATTTTGTAGCCGTTTGTTGATTTACAGAAGGTCAACAAACATTTGCCTCATTTATTTATGTATCTCTTATCTTTCTCAGGTTAATGAATGACATAAGAAATTCAGACTCTGTGTCACCTCGTATTTATACCCCAGCGAAACAGAAAGTGATGGATGACCTCAATACATTTCCTGTACACGCAAGTGGACTTTTAAAAAGTAGAATCTAAATGGTAACATGTTACAATCTTTTTGATGAGGGTTTTGGGTTCCTGGAACTAAATTTACTGCATATAAAGGTTAGATCTAATTAAAATACGCACACAAATTCACACCCAAATATACGCACACATTACACAGTAATTACTGGTAAGCTATAATGTGAGGCAAGTCAAGTTTATTTCCATAGCACATTATCATACACAAAGCGTTATTCAATGTCTTTTACGGGTATAGAATTAAAATAGAATAAAATAATGGAAGAAAATAAATTTGTAAATAAATAGAAAATTAATCTTTGCAAATTAACTTTACTTATGAAACTGACCTACCGTGCAATAGGACTGGGTGTCATGACAGGTGTCATTAGAAATAAAACACTAAATTAAATAACCAAAACTAGACACAACACTAATGTGTTAACGATACAGGCTAGACAGGACACATCATTACACCAAGTTCCTCAAACACTGTCACTGTCAAGGTCTTTTATGTTTTCAGGGCCTTTAGGCTGGGTCTGTACACATTCCACCCTCACTGCTCATATAACATTAGAGAACACATGTAGACAAAAGAAAAGCCCTCATTAAGGCCTTGGCTCAGGTGTGCTGGGAGCTAGAAACAAAACAACCCAGACTGAAAGCGCAGGAAGACTGCATTAAAAATCAAATGCAATAAAGTATCGAAATGTAAAGAATCTACATTTCGATCAATTGATGCACCTGGTAACTAATGTGAAGTATCCAAAACATGCTGTACTCTTTATGGGATATGCTATTTATTATAGACTATGCTTACACTACACTATAATGTTCATACTGAGGGCCTAGGAGTACCATTTAATTTTTCTACATATTTCTACATTTATAGCACAGTTGTCCTAGGACAACTACCAGGCCGTAGATGATTTAGTAGTGGGCTGCACAAAATTAATATTTTTTTTGGCATATTTACAATGCAACTGCTTTGCATTTACATTACATACGTAATAATCAACTAACATACTATGCCCCTTATAGTGT
>JBBPDC010000141.1:7131584-7147540 GCA_037974485.1 Hemigrammopetersius urotaenia
TTAGCAAATATATATAGTACTTTTGTACATATATGTTTATACTGTTTATAAATATAGATATATGTATGAATATACATATGTATATATATGTATATATATGACATTGCATTCAAATCCCTGGATTGTAATATGGAGTTGGTCACCCTTTGAGTTTCCTCTCTTTTTGGAAGGCTTTTCACAAGATTTTGGAGTGTTTCTGTGGGAAGTTGTGCACATTCATTAAGTAGGAGTTGAGGCACTGATGTTGTGAGGCCTGACAGTTCATCCCAAAGGTGTTGGATGGGGTTGATGTCAGGGCTCTGCGCAGGTCGGTAAAGTTCTTCCACACTCAACTCATCCAACCGTATCTTTATCGACCTCATGCTGAAATAGAAAAGTTGGAAGCATGGTGTTGCCCAAAATGTCTTGTTATGCTGAAGAATCACTGGAAGTAAGGGGCCTAGCCATGGGCACCAAAACCATTATAGCAGGGGGGGATATATCCCCTCACTTTTCAAAATCATTCATTTGGTCCCCCCCCCACCACTTATTGTTTCCCAGACAAAAGCGGAGACATGCCCTCACCCCCACAAACCCCGTCCCACCCACCCCGGAGAGCCGTAGACAGAGTGCTTGGGAATCAAGATGTCCTGTTCATTTGCATGGACGTGTAAATGCTAATGTCTTTTGGCAGCATTAAAGAAAGCTGATACACAGATGTGGGGTTAATGTTGTGAAGAGGAATTAGTGCCAAAAATATGTAAGCCATCAGAGGTACTGTTTAGGGACATGAAACATTAAGGGCTGTGGTGGGAAGGAGACAGGAACTGAACTGTCCACAGACATAAAAATGACCCTATTTGTATTACCCTTACAAGCAACACATGGTTTTGTCTCCCCTTCTATTAACAATCTTTCTATAGTGTCCAGTTGAATTTTTCACTTCTGCATTAAACGTGTGTGATTGACACACTTAAGGTGGAACTGAAAATTCAAACTTAAGCTTCAAGCTTCAGAGTATATATATATATATATATATATAGTTTAAGAAACTAAATATATTTTTTATATTTTAAGAAACTAAATAAATGCAAATGCACAATATGGACACACCTCTTAATTATTTAATTCAAGCGTTTCAATAATACCCATTGCCACAGGTGTATAAAATCAAGCACCTAGACAAGACATTTTGGACAACGCCATGCTTCCTACTATGCAGTTTGGGGAGAAACCTTTTCTATTCCAGCATGACTGTGCACAAAGTAAGCTCCATAAAGACATGGTTGGATGAGTTCAGTGTCAAAGAACTTGACTGTCCCACACAGAGCCCTGACCTCAACCACATCTAACCCCTTTGGGATGAACTGGAACAGAGACAATGAGCCAGGCCTCCTCGTATGGAATGAATGGGCACAAATTCAACTTTAAACTCCATATTCAAGTCTATGTATTTGAATGTAATGTCATGTCATGTTGTTGCAATGGTGAGGTGTCCCAGAACTTTTGTCCATATAGTGTTGGTTTGACATTACTTAGCATTAGACATTTATCACTTGCGCCATGTTGTTATGAAGTCTGTCAAAAAGATCTTTTTTTCCTGGGCTTTTCCTAACAACGCAAATGGGCTGCTCAGACCTTTCCGTAAGGACGTGCCTCATCTGTCCTCTTTGTTGAGATGGACAATGTCTGAGGATGTTCATAAAAACTATCTTTTGTTTATAGTCCATCTCAAAATGTTACACAGCTGCTTTGCACTGTGCGGTTTTACAAATTACATTGTCAGTTCACATCTTTTCCTTTTCCAATGATTTTCATATTCTGCATATCATTAAAGAAAAATACCGACATAACTTTAGTGCGAGTGTGCAAAGCTAAAATGCTGTAATACGAAGGCAGATACATGGAAATAAATCCAATAAATTAAAAAGGAGTAATTTTCCATTTATAAACTGTATAGGCTGTGTCAGTATATTTCTGAATTGTGCTTCTGTACTAAATCAGTCTTTTTCATTAAAAAAAACTGTCCTAGTTAAAAAATTAATTTACCTGATTAATTTTTAGTGACAGTGAAATACCTTGTGCTTATCATGGTATACGAGGTACCCATTGAATTTCATTTGACACTACAAGCATGTAAATACTCATGACTCAAGCATTAATACTGCACTCAAACACGAGGTCACTGAACCTGTTTGTAGTTCCTCTTGAATCTATTGCTTCAACATACAAAAGTAGAACAGGCTGAATAAATGTGATTGGTTCTCCTTTACTACTACACCTAGAAACACAAACACGGCGAGCCATTAAAAGAAGCTGATTTGCTCAAGAATGATGGTTGTATTTTAGTCTTCATCCAGTAGTAGCACTTTTTATAAAAAAGAGCTTCATTTTAAAGGAATTTCATTATAATGGCCATGGGCCGCCTTTTCCTCTAATGTGAAAGAGAGCACTTCTAACCAAAAACAGAACTGAAAAGTAAATGCACTCTGCACTGTTGAAAGGACAATGAACTTTTTTGTGCAACCCCAAGCAAAGACATCTGTAAATGAAACACTATGAAATAACCAAATGCTTCATTAGTGTATTAAAAAAAAACCCACTACATACACTTAAGCATGTTAGTGACACATTTCTGTACTTTATTATTCTACTTTGCTGTAATATACGCATGTGTTCAATTACTTTCCTGTTAAAACACTTGAAGACATTCAAACTTCAACTAACATACATATAGTATACACTGTTAGCAGTACTAGTGCACAAACAACTAGAGAGGAAATAGTTTTACATGTGAAACGCATGCAGGGCCGTGGCTTGTCCAGTGCTTCTCTTAATGTTGCCGTCCGACCTGAAAGACCATAATGTCGTTTGGAGAAGGTTGAGGACATCGTAGAGGACATTCTGCTCAGTAATTACTGTTGATTTGTATTATATTTAAAAATTCATAGACATTTACCCCACGTGCATTCCATTTAAATGTATGAAAGATCTGTGAAACTAAACACCTGTGAAAAGAAAAGATTCATGATTTCATGCGGGTTTACATAGTTAAAACGTCATACAGAGTCTGTCAAAGCAACTTCTTTCCTGGAAGCAACACACACACACACGAACACAGGTACTTATTTCAGACATACTTAATTGCTAAAGATCCACAGGCCAGATAATGAGGAGTTAATCAGGTGATAATGACTTGATCCAGGTGTATTGGGAATTAAAGTTAGGCTGAATAAATCGTAATAATTGCACTCCTTGCAGTTTCAAATCAAAGTAATATTTTTGCATGCAAACGTTTGGACAGCCTTTGGCACATTTAAGTGAAAAAAAGCACATATCCTCTACAGAGAACAGATTTCTATGGTAGCACATAAGCAAAGTTTTCTGGTTCTGATTCTGATAGAACATAGAATTGTTTTTTTTCCCAGTATGTTAAACTCTCTGCCAAAATGTACACTAAAAGTTTCTTGAACAACATTAAATAAACCAATGCAAAAAATTTGACCAGGAATGTTCAAACTTTTGCATATGAATGCATTCAGGATCAGAACTGGCTCTACTCACTAAGTGAGATTATCATTTTTTCTGCTCACATTGACAAATTAAAAACTCTAAAATATGATAGCAATGCACATTCAGTTGTTCTTCAGTGTAGCGAGGGGTTAAATATGTTCGGTACTGTTTTAATCTCACCTTTGGATTTGGGCTTAACAATGAATTTCTTGCTGGATTTACCCAGCATGTTAGAGGCAGTACAGGTATACGTCCCCGAGGAAGGAGCTCTGCGCAGTGGCTGATTTTCATCAGTGTCCTGCAGGTCTGAGGAGCTCCAGCTGTATGTAGGTGATGGGTTTCCTCCTGCGGAACAATTAAGGAAAATGTCCTCACCATCAATGAGCTCCAGCACCTCCTGCTCTGGGCTGAATGGTTCAGGTGGGTCTGAAAGTTAAAGTAAAATAAATCACTACACCCACCAGTGATCCTACAAACATGGACATCAAAACTGCCAACAAAGATTTCAAGTTGTTAAGTACAGTAAATTTGTTAATAAAGTACATGCCACTGTATGTCCTACTGCTACTATTCTTATACATATACAAGATACAAGATGTCTGTCTTTCATTCTTTGGTTTGTTAGTTTCATAGTTACAGTGCAAAAGTAAAAAAAAAAGAAAACATAAAAGCCCTTGGCTGATTGACAAGCCTGTATGTGGGGTTGGGGGAATTTTCCATTCAGGGCTTTCACTATCACTTTCATTAAAAGTACTGACTGGTAGTGTTTCGTGTCAGAGGAGCATGCTGTCTGAATGGTCTTACAGTGAACAGTAATGCTGAGGGGCTCCGATTTTACTTTGGGTGGGGGTTGAGGCCCTTCTGGACCCAGTTCCAGTGTGGCTTCACATCTATATGGAGCTCCATCCTCTACCCTGCCTGGGTTGATCAGCAGGGTGGAGGACACCTGGACTGGAGTAGCAGGAGACAGCTCTGAAAAGGTGTGGTTGTAAACTTCAGTCTGTCCTCGATACCACCGCAGTGTGAGGTACTGCACAGGTGCAATGTTCTGCACCTCACACAGTAACTGGTATTCTCTCCCCTCCACCATGGGACCAGTGTGGTTTGCCAAACTAATGGAGATGCTGTCTGGAGTCTCTGCAGGAGAACAGAAAACATTTATCGTCATGTTTCTGCCCTGTAACCCAAGATCTAGCCCATAAAACCAAAGTGAATAGAGGAGAACATTTTAGAACAGGGTAAAAAGAAAAGAACATTCTAGGACAGTATCAGAGAACACCCTGGAAGTTAGATATCATTGAACAACACAAACAAAGGAGAAAATTCTGGAACAGTGTCGGTGGAGGAGAACGTTCTAAGACATTATGCGTCTAGGAGAAACATCTAGAACAGCAGGAATGGGGTGAACAATCTAGAACAGGTTAATACTATATCAATATATACTGTTCTGAAACAGTGTGAATGGAGGAGAGAGATCAAGAGTAGTGTAAATCTGGAAAGTATCTTTCTAGAAGCATATAATTGGACATTTTAGACCTGAATGAAGGGATGAAGACATTCTAGAGCAGTATGTAAAGTGTCTTTCACACCTCAACACACAGCATGAACAGTTTGAAATTCTTTCTCTGCATTTACCATTCACCAAGTGAGGCAGTGGGCAGTGCCTGGGGAGCAGGGGGGGATGGTACTTTGCTAAAGGGTACTTCAGTGGTGCCACTAGTAGTCCTGGGATTTGAACCCATGACCTTCTGATCACAGGGGCAACTCCCTAACCACCAGCCCACCAGCCAGCCCATATGGCTGGAGGAGAACTTTCTAGGTGAACCATCTAAAGCAGTGTGAATAAGAGAGAAAATTACAGAACAGTGCGAATCAGACTTGAATCTAGGAGAATGTTCTACAACAGATTCAGAACAGCGTAAATGCAGGAAATGTAAATGCAGGAAAACATTATAGAACCATAAAAACAAGGGGGGACAACATTCTAAAGAAGAAAGGGACTATAAAACCTCCAAACAGCCACAACAACCAAATCTGAGGGTTTGTTGGGCTGGTCAAGATATTGCACGTACTGTACAGAACAAGGTTCAGCTTCTCTTCGCATTGCCTGGGAGCAGTGAAGAAAACACCATAACAGATTGGCTCTTCGATCCAGTCAATCAGGCTGTCCACCTGCCACTGGACAGTAAGGTCACGCTGAGTGTGTGACGCACCAACTGCAGAATCCCACCCCAGCACACGCACTGGCCGGGAAGCTGCACAGCTGACCGTCACCGTTTCACCAAACCCCACCACTACCCTTGGTGGTGATATCTCAAGAGAGCAAGTGTCACCTGAGGCTGAAGACATTAATAGAGAGTCACATCTCCGGTTATTATCACTCACTCCTACACAGTATACCCTATTGAACATGTAAATGCTAAAACCCTTCATTATTCACTCTACATATAAATGTATATACATCCATGCAAAAACAGTACTCTAGCCATGCCTTGTCACTCAAGACATAGGTAAAAAAAAACATTAAGCTGCTGTTTTTCTTTTTTTTATACTGTAACCATAAAATAACTTCTATCAAGTCCACATTCATACATGAAAAAATAACTATCATTCACAAATTTAAGCACTTTTTTTATATATAATCTAAGGCAAACAACTTAAGGTAGTCCCCTACATTGTGTCCATTACATAGTATTTCTGAAATGTTGTCCAGAATTGTCTCATTTCACAAACAGAAGGCAACTTCAAATATAACACATGGCATTTCATCTCTGTGTCAGGGTGTCATGCTGACTTACCTGTTTGGAGAACAAAAAGCACAAGGCAACATTTCAACGTGTTTTTCATTGTTTCTGATGTTTCGTAGAAATCCACCATAGTCCGGCCACAGAAGCGAAAGGGATTCCGACTCGGTCCTGCTTGGCAACCCGAAAACTGAAGCTGGTAACAAAAGCCCTGTTTTGCATCATCGCCACTCTTGCCCATGCCATAGTTCGACTGAAAGGCCTTGAAGGGGGACCAGAAAGGACTGGGGGGCCCCAGAAAAGCAAGCCCTCTCTACCCAATCTCTGCAAGTCTTCACTCCACTCATCTAACTATCGCCTCTAGTGACATTACACCAGTTCCTAGGGTGAAACTTGCAAGACTTGAATTCTAATCAGGCCACGAATTGAGGACAACGTTCTGAACCATTGACTGATGTTCATCATTTCCCATAAAGAACAAACCACGTTTTACTGCAAAACACATAATATACCCGAGAGGTTCGTGACCATGATGCTAAAAAAACACTTTCACATTAATATCACGAAACAAAGTCTCCACATTGTCATTCAAATTACAGTACAATACTCCCCATAGCAACCCATCCACATATGGGTCAGAACTGTTCCAACAGCAGTATGTTACAGGAGATGCCTTGGATTTGTTACAGTAGGTTTAATGCACCACAGCTGTTCGAAATTCCAGGCACATGTATGAGCAGGGAAGGGAAGGGAAAGGCTGTCTTCTGTGCGTTGGAGCAGATTTGTGAAAGTGCTGATAGTCATGAATCATGGTGGGATGTTTTTGACACCTATTTGTGCCTGTTGAGCACTCCTTTTTGCATTGATGTCTCCTTTATTAAGTAGGATAAAGTGGCTTGGCAAGCCGCCTTAAAAGTCCCCTCTGTAGCCAGGGTTGCTATGTCAACACGCTCGCTGCTACAACACAAACAGTTCTTTGGCAGGATCATTTCCACCCAGGCTTCTTGTTTCAGGTTTACAAAAGAGACACTCACAATGCAAGACACTATGTTAGAAACACAGACTTTCCTTTTTTTTTTTGCAAATGACGATCTTGCTCTGGCGTGATGAACAGTCATCAGAGCAAGCATAATGAAACATGTCCATGAGTAATCCAGGTGTTCGCCTCGACTGTATTCAAGATTACAGTAGTGAAACAAGTCCTGACAGATGTAAATGCCAGATGCGAGAAGCTCGGTGTTTGGAAGAACACATATCCGTAGTTACATAGATAAACAAATGCTGGGTAAGGCAACAGATCACCATAAAGTCTCTTTCGATTCACATAGCTGCACTGTTTAGGTGTGCTGTCCCAATGAACAAAACCATACAGGCAGAACTTTATTAGGGTGACCATACATCCTCACATTTTGGGGCCGAAAAATGGCATGGACATGCGACTGGGCTTCCTGAATGAGTCAAATACACTAATTTTTGCTTTGCTTTCGTTTTTTATTTCTCTCTCTACACTTGGCCTTCTAGCCCCAAGTGTTCTCTTCTGTGAAAATGTAATCATGGTCACCCAAGTAAAAAAGTAACTGAGTATTTTATGCAAGACACAACTCTTATTTACATACAAACAGAGACACACACGGTGACATCCACAGGTATTATAGACACAGACCACAGATAAGAACCATTGGCAAGCATGTATTCATTAGTCAGTAATTCTGGAACAGAAATAATATTATGAAGCAATACAAATGTTTACGTGAGGCACATTTTAGAGCAAGATTTTTGTCATCTCTCCCCAAGTGCAGAGTACACAGGCTGCAGTGACATTTAACAGTTTGTGTAGAATATTTTGTGGTTCTTTAAAACTAGACCTAAAAATGTTTTTACCTCTGTCAAAAGTAGATAATGAGAACCCAGTAAAACAAATGAGTCAGTTCTCGGCCATCTACTATCAAGGAAACCAGTATTACATTTCTGTGGGTGGCAAAGGTTTGTGAAGCTTTCTTTCAGTCTTTGTCTACTATTACATGCCTTCCTCTTGGAGGGATCTTTGTCCTCTAGCTGAACTGAGGAGTTTCTTCTTCCAACTGAGGACGCTTTTCCCCGCTTCTGTCGTCTTTGGCTCACTAGGGGCTGGGACCTGGACTGTAAGCTGCTTTGTGACAACTTGTAAAAAGCGCCACATAAATAAAATTGAATTGAATTGAATTGAACTGAATTGTTGGTCGACCACTCCTGTGGAGCGAAACACTGGTCAATGAGGCCCCTCTATGTTACATGTCCCATTATACACGTCCACAAAGATGCAGACTTTGATAGTTCCCTATTGAGAACAAGTGATTGAATCCTAGAGATTCACACTTTTGCCACTCACAGACATGCAATATTGGATCATTTTCCTCAATAAATATGGTTCTATTTTTCTACATTTGGGTTTTGCAAGAAAATCTGATACATTTTTAAGAATTATAGAAACTTCCAAAGCATTCATAAACTATCAAGCATTTCTGCCCAAGGCTATTGTAGCAGGATTAGCTCAAAAATGTGTATTCACCAAAATACATTTAATAGCATTTCAAAAAAGCAGTTTGAATTTTAACTACTCAGCTTATTATTTCAAATGAACTATTCTTTAATAATTTCACGGATACTAAAAACTCATTTCAAGTAGAACTGATTTAAAGCCTTGCGTCAAGTTTTGTTTTTTTCACTCATTACACATACACTCATAAATTAAAAGGTGTATAACCACTGGCTATGCTGCCACAGGAATAAAACAATAACCAATTGTTTCAGTCTGAGCATTTGTTAAATGTATCTTATAGTTGACAGAGAACTGCAGACAGCTGGAAAATGTGTCTCGGCCAATACTTAATACAATGATTAAGTATTTTCAAAGATATAAGGCAACACCGTTTTAAAAAAAAGTGCAACAGAAGCACTAAGTACCACTGAAGTATAAACATAGTCAGTGCACAGGTATCATTCAGGTACATCTAAAACAAGCGATAAGAAAAACAAAACCACACTAACAAGCTCAGAGACTGTAACTGAATAAAAACGTACAAAATCAAACCCACATGCTCATTTTTACTTAATTATCTAAAGCATATTCCAGAACACAGAGATGCAAGAATTTTTTGTTTAAAAAAGCTACGTATTCTCTGAGTGGAACTCACTTAAGTTTGAAAAATGTATAATTTGATAAGCGGTGTGCATATGACGGTATAGAAGCTTTGCACCAATTCTGGATTCGTTTTTTACATTGCTGGTCCTTTTCCAACTCAGTAAAATCACCAGAGCTCAAATAACAGCTATGGACTCAAACCAGCCAGCAAAACAGGTACAGTCATTCCAGCGCTGGCGAGTTTCTTGTTTATGTTGTTGTGTGGAGGAGTGAGAACCTTTCAGACGACTGAGTTCGAGCCAGACTTCTTGATCATCAGGTAAACTCCAAAGAGCAATACAATCAAGGCTAGCCCGGCCCCAAAAATAGCCCAGAAAGTAGTACGGTGACGATCTGTGAAGAAAGAAAAGTATTACAGTATTAACTAATCTACTTCAATGTATGACGTGTATATGCAGATCATTATACTAAGCCATCAAAAATAAACAAGGTTTATGCAGCATAAAAATGGACTGAACAGGGAAAGAGAACATCAGAGATCTCTGCTACTCACCTGATAGTTTGATGATGAACTGTTTTGTTTCTTTACCATATCGGTTTTCTGCAGTGCAGTTGTAGGTGCCTGAACTCCCTGGTGGTAATGACAGCACTGCTTTAGTAGACTTCTCACCCTGAACAGGCATGCTCCAAGTGTATGTAGGAGGGGGGTTTGCTGGTACAGTACAGTTTAATGAGACCTCTTTATCTGAATAGTCAAGAATCTCATCAGATTTTGTGAACTTTGGACCATCTGGAGGAAACAGAGAAACACTTTACAAATTACAAACATAAAACATTGAAGCCCTAACTAACATGTACCAAGGCACATATGACTTGTTTTCAAATTAAAACACTGATCATCCTGCGCAACCAGGGACATGGAGGGTTGTGGACAGCTCTGCGGTAGCCTATTCAATGCTACAGCAAAACGATAATTTATTAATTATTAATTTAAAGTAACTTGAGAACAATACTTTTTTTTTCATTACTTTTTTTTTACGTTTTATTTAAATATTTTAATTACAGTCAGCTCGATCCCATTATTTGTTCAAGCTCAGGCACGCTGTAGGTTGTAGAGCTGCAGGCATAATGTTATTTTTAAACAAATAAATCTAGATCTAGAGTTGCCACAATTACCCTATTATACCTGATTCCTCCATTACAAAAGGATTGATTAAAATGTATGCTCTCAACAAATAAGATTAATGAAATGCTATTTTAACTGAACATTCTCCACAAGGGGAGAATACAATTCAAGAAAAGAACTTGGATTGTCATGGAAAGAAACCCCACAACTAGCAGGATTTCACTATATGTTTGTAGTAATAAACTGTTTCTGTAAATAAAGTACAATTGTTTGCTCTTTCATGACAACTGATGGATGACTACATTAGCCATATAATCCATCAGTAAAGTGACCATTCGGTCATCCGTAAACACACCACAGCACAGCATACAGTGTGAACAGAACAAACGTCTTCCTCTACATTTAACCCATTCACAAAGTGAAGCAGTGGGCAGTCATAAACACAGCACCTGGGGTTGATGAAAGGTACCTCAGTGGTGCCACTAGCAGTCCTGCGATTTGAACCCATGACCTTTGGATCATAAGGGCAACTCCCTAACCTCTAGGCCACCAGCTGTCCTAGAAACTGACAGCCTTAAAAAGATCAACTAAATGAATGATGCCCTGCATTTCAAATACATTAGTTGTTTAGATTATACCTTCTGCTTAGTGTGTTATCGGACTGGAACATATAGACTAGTGGTGGGTATAGATTCATTTTTTAAATCTAGATTAATCTTACTGTAATCTTGGAATGAATCTAGATTAATCTAGATTAAAATGCCTCATTTGAATTCTGCCAAAGGCATTCAGAATATGTGTGCTACCCAAAAACCCAACTAAAAGTAAGTCTTTGAGAATGAGTTTCTCAACTCCTACAGTAAACTAATTCCGCACTGTGCAAGGTGCAAACAACCTTAGTCTTGTTGAGGTTTCCATTGGGAAGCTTCTTAAAAATAAGCTTTTCCCTGAAGCAACCCGGCGGCTTCATAGCTGCATCCATGTTAGAACGTCATGTTTGATGTGGTAATTTCACAGTAGGCATACACACAGGTTCGAAGACTCGTTCTCACCCCCTACAGTGCAATTCGGCTTGGTATACATCCACGCTAAAATATCAAGGTGAAAGTCATCATAGCTTGCGTAGTATAGACCCACCTCCCAACCCAACTTTGTGAATAGCTTAACACAGATTTTTTTTTATCGCCCGATAGCGCTAACGCACGTTAACGCCAGTAACGGCCCACCACTAGTATAGACTAAAGGTACGATGCAGCTGCTTACCAAAGCATGTGATAATCTGATTGTCCCTCTACTCATGTGCATAATGTTTACCCAGAAACAGAGGGCAGAGTGAGCAGGACAGGCATCAGCAGTCTGATTCGTCTGTTATGTGTTTACTGTCATCTCAAGCCACATTTTAGCATATTATGACAGATGACAAATCATTTTAGATGGCATCATTATCAGTGGTGCAACGGATCAAAAAATTCACGGTTCGGATCGGATCATGGTATTAAGTCACGGATCGGATCACTTTTCGGATCAGCAAAAAAAAAAGAAAAAAAGACAAGACAAATTAAACTTTCCATTTATTTAAGTATTTTTTAAGTATTTTCAAGACTCATTCCACGCAGTTATATAACGACAATATAGGGCATAATTACAGTAAACCCCCAGTTTTACGCGGATCCGGACTCTTTCATGAATTTTCCGAAGCACACGTCTCTCTTTCTCTCTCTCCCCCTCTCTCTCTCACTCGCGCGCGCCTCTCTCTGTCTCTGTGTCTGTCTCTCTCTCTCTCGTTCGTGACTTTTCCGGAGCGCGTCCCCACCCCCTCCAAGGCACATCAAGACGGACGTAAAATCCCAGTAATAATGTAGGAGATCCATCCTCTGATGACCACCACCAAAAAAGCTAGACAAACTCGCCTCTCATATTGTTGGTGTTAGAATGACGCTGACAATTAGAATCACTTTTATAAATAACATCTGAAAGTACTCTGATATCACATTATCTGTGTATAGTTATAACATTTATAGTGTTCACTACTCTGGCACTCACATTCTAGATATTACGCTTGAATAAATGTTTCAGTCGACAAGAGGCCCATACAAAGAGCACAAGGTCATGTGGCCAGTGTTACTCATAATATTATAGCCAAGCAACAGTTTTGTTGGGATTTGTAGTTTAAAAACTTACAGTTCACATTAAGAATGAGAGGCCTTGATAACACTTTGGGTGGAGGCTGAGGTCCTTCTGGTCCAAGTTCCAGCCAAGCCTCACATCTGTACTGAGCACCATTATCATCCCTTCTGGGCTTGATCTGGAGGTCTGCAGAAGCACTTTGAGGAGTGACCACCACTTTAGTACTCGTGATGTTATGGCTTTCCAGTAAAGTTTGCCCTTTATACCACTTCACAGTGACGTTTTGAAGTGGAGCAACACTCAAGATATTGCACTTGAACTTATGCTGGGCCCCCTCATCCACTGAACCGGCATTCGCAACAATGGACACATTATCTGGAATCTCTGTTGGGGGGAAAAACATTAGTTAGTATCAAGTAATTAATAAAAAACAATTTATAAAGACAATGGCTAATGGGTATGTATTGTTTGGTTGATCTGTTACTTCATTCAGTGTAAAATCTAAAGCTCACCAAACCAACGAAACCCAGTAAACTTTAACGTTTGCTTTCGTGTGCCAAGTCTGGCTCTACAAAGTTTTCTTCCATATTCACACAGGTTGATTCTGTTTGTTAGTGTTCGTTTTGCCTTAAATGTTCAAAGCTAAATAAAGAAGACAAGCGCCCTGATCTGTATTTCACACCATGCTATTGAAACAATGCTGCAGTTTCTGCTCCTTGCATTCAATGAAATTTAACTTTTTTTACAGCATGAACAGAAGCGGAAGACTAATGAAATAAATGTGCAGCCACCAAGTAACTAAAGTAAAGGCCACCCTAATCACTTATGGTCTGAACAACATCATAACTTTGCTCTTTCCAGCAAACACTGTTCCTAAAGTGAGGGTGAAAACAATAAGCATGATTTAAGCCAAAGTGAGACAAGCTGACAACATACTGTAAACTGTAACTTGGAGATGCTCTCTTAACAGCGATATTGGATTCACATTGACGAAGCAAAGTGGTTTTATCTCCCACAGTGTAAGACTGGCCACTTTCCAAGTAAGCTGCTTGACATTAGTTGTCATCTCCACTGCGCCCATGGGGGCTTCCCAGCCCATCCCTAGGTTGGTGCTGTTCACTGAACAGTTTGCTGAGGCAGGAGCTCCATATTGAACCACCAAGCTGGTAGGACTGAGCTTGATGACACTTTCGGCATCTAGAACAACAATGAAGAAGAACATTGCATTAACCTGGAGAATTCATATGCACCTGTGTTTTTCACCTTCTCTACCTTTTTTCTGTATATGTAACTCGTGGCCAGTGAACCTGGAAAACAATTTCTCTAAACTGTGTGAACTGCACACTTGGTCTGTTACTAGGAACAGGGAAGACGTCAAAATTATTGAGGTAAGCCAAAAAAATGTAATTGATGACTAATTGCTTCAACAATCTAATTTAATCCACTATAAAGTCATTTAATATAAGTTCCCCCGAAAGCAAACAAAACTGCTTTGTTACAGGATCATACACACGCAACTAATGAAAGAAATCTACAGGTAAAAGTAAATTACTGACTGCCTGTAATCAAACCTGTAAATCAAATTAAATTTTAAGTCGAAGAACTCTAATTTAAATGTGACAGTTTTTTTTTCACAAATTCAGTTGCTGAGAGCTACACAGTCATTCAGAGAAGTCATACTCTGTTTTCTATCACCACCACTGTAAAGAAAACCTGGTCAGTGAGTTTCTCACAGTTTTACACTAAACCACTATAAATGACTTTGTTTGCACCTAAAAAACTGAATTATCCATAAATAGCAAAAACAAGCTCCGTTTCCAGCTTTGGAACCCACCCAGCACAGCTATATGTTTTCCAGCTCCAATATTCCTGAATCAGGTCAAAAACAGGATACTGACTGGCTAATGATTCGTCATGGGTGGTTGTAGCCTAGTGGGGACTTCCCTGTAACCCCAATGACCACAAAGTTGCAGAACCCCCACTTTCTACCGTTGTGTCCTTAAGCAACACCCTTAAGCAACACCGTACCTCACAGCTTTTTCCATGGCAAAATATATTTGCATTTTAGTGCTAAATTATTAAAACATAAAATTAAATTCAGTGCACACTGTACAGTACAAATACAGGTCTACCTTTAAATTTTTTTTAAGGGTAATGAGTTTAACGGTGATATTTTTTTTATCGCGCGATAAGAATCTCGCGCCGTTAACGGCCCAGCACTAATATATATATATATATATTGTACACTGTAATGGCTACATGACTGGGTCAGAGCATCACTTGTCATGTTTTTTTTTTAGGTGTGCAGGGTTTTTTTTGGTGTCTACAATGGGCATGTATCAGAACTGCACAACAAGATCCTAAACTGCCGTTACCATGGTTACTACACAGTTAAGACAGGATTTTCAAGTTAGGACGTTTCTGTAACACGGCCCCTGGCCTCCAAATTCCTCAGATCTCAATCTGACACAGTATCTCTGGGACGTGGTGAGCAAAATTGTCTGATCCATGGACGCCCCACCTCATAACTTAAAGGACTAAAAGAATCTGCTGCTACGTCTTGGTGCCAGATACCAAGGCTCACTTCAGAGGTCCTGTGGAGTTCAGTGGGTTAGTGTGTTTAATTTAGTGGCATGAAGGAGACCTACACAATTATAGGCAGACAGTTTTAATGCTGGCAGTAGATCTGTGTATACACTAACAAGTAAGTAAGTAAGTAACAAAAAAACAAGTAAGTAACTTCATTAGGTACAGCTACCATGTATCTACATTCATTGTCCACTTTGAACTGTAGTCTGCATCTACATAATAAAGTGGACAGTAAGTGGACACAGTATTTCAGAAGTACTGCTCTGTGTGATTTGCTCTGTGGAACACAAAAACAAGCCACAAACAAATTACTGTCACTGCTGATCTGCCACCCGACTGATAGTTGGTCATGCAGGGGCCCTGACCTCTGACGAATGGAAAATGCTATTTATTTGGCCAGTAGGTTTACTAATATTAGAGTATAATCATTTGCAAATCCATTCTTGACGAAGACTATTTTTAGTTATGATCCAGTGCCTGGTTTGGTTCAATCAGTACTTAATGAAGTAAAATCAAGTATGCTGCTGATGGAAAATAATAAAGCCCTGAGATTGAACATAAAGACAAAAAAAGACATGAAAGACAACACAGTGCAGCAACAGTAGTCTTAAGTAGTCTTAAGTTGTAGTACAAGTACAGTAAAGTGACAGTGCAGTGTAAGTGTAAAGTGTTATAGTACAGTGTGCTATAGTATTACACATAGTATGAAGAACAGATGTATTGTGCAACAGAGAGGACCACAGTTACTGTGCGTTGA
>JBBPDC010000141.1:7153722-7174557 GCA_037974485.1 Hemigrammopetersius urotaenia
ATCACCGCTGGATCATCTGGACTCATATGCACCTGTTTCTTCACTGGTCCAGACCTTAAGTTAAATGAGCTTTTTTTTATGCTTCAGTGACTCATATGTAGGTCACTGTGTGTTTTTCTGAAACTGGTCTGTTTCTGTGACCGGACTGAAAATGAGAGCTGCAGTATTGTTCCTCAATACTACATCAAACATCCAAGAAAGTCTGGCTCTTCAGAAGCAAATTTTGAAGAAATGAGGGGTGGCTCAAATCTCTTGTACAGGACTGAACATGAAAAGTTTTCGCTATTGAAAGGATAAATGGAGTGATGATCTGCCATGGAAAGGAGTTTAAGCTGAGAGTCACTTTTTGACAGCTGGTACTTTTGATTTCAGTTGATTGCGTTTGTGTCCTCATTTCATAGCTCACCATGAGTGGTTGCTAAGTGATGCTGTTGACATTCTGCCTTTTCTGCTGTTGCCACTGGCTGGACCAGAAGAGCTGTCTGAAGAGGAGAATGAAGGTAAAGACCTTCTTTTATTTATCTACTCGTGCTAGAAGTGTTCTGCTGTAGTGCATCCTATGCAGTTTGATTGTCTTTGGGGCTTGTTTCTGAAACATTTCCTTTTTTTGGTCTTCTGACCTGACTACCCTTCCAGAGTTACCTGGCAGGGGAGATACCATGATCAGGAAGGTGGTTCACTCAGGGTGAGGCTCACCCATAGCACTGCCCCTGCTGACCACGGAATTCCCCAAATGTGGGAATCTCGACTGCATCATTTTTTTTATAGTGTTTGCTATGGGACGGCTGGTGACCCGGTGGTTAGGGAGTATATCAGAAGGTTTTGGGTTTGATTCCCAGGATTGCTAGTGGCACCACTTGGGCGCCCTTGCACAAGGTACGTCCCCACACCCTGCTCCCCGGGCACTGTGTTCCTGGCTGCCCCCTGCTTCCCTTGATGAATGGGTTAAATGCAGAGGTTGAATTTCATGCTGTTTACACCATGGTGTGTTCACTTATGACAAATTGGTCACTTTCACTAAATGTTTTTTTTTTAATCATTGATGGACACCAATGATAAATGCAAACCTGTTTTTCAGGTGTGCCTCTAAGTTTGATGACTACTTTAAAAATTATACGTTGTGTGAAGAAACTGCTTTACTGCTGGCTGACCATCCATAGTGATGAACACAAGATCTCAGATGGAAGCTTGTCAAACAGTTAATGGTCTAAACTGATCAGTGTATGTGCAACTCGTAGTGTGAAGTGTCGACTTCTTCTTACGTGCAGCTGCCCCATGTGGTCAGTAGAGGGCAATGTTAGTTAATTAAATGTTTGGCAGGCTATATATTGGGGGCATGGCAGTTCCATACAATAACCTTCCATACAATTATTAGATTGTCAGCTAATGCAGACTGGAAAAACGTGGGTGATGTCACGGGCACTGGAAGTTATGAATTTGCACCGTGTTCATCTTCGGTTTATTTTCAGTGGCTGTGGTTTCACCACAGTTTATAATTAGCAGCCTAGGGTTCTGGAGAATAACCAGGCCAGTAAATGGGACAACGGCTGTCATGACATTTCTGAGTAGTCGTCAGTCTAAAATCACTTAAACTCAGACTTTAATACATGCTGTCATTTTTCCCATTGCTGGTTTCTGTTGTTTTCATGTGAAGGTCTGCCGGTGGACCTGCAGTACCTGCCAGAGGACAAAACAAGAGAGGAAGACCCCGACATCCGCAAGATGCTTATTGAGACATTACTGCTGGTAAGAACTAATCAGATCCATCACACATTCTGTTCTAATGCTCAGTCCCGCACAAGGAGTTCTTCTGCCACGCATGTCCTGGTGTTTCTCTGCTGTCACACACCTGATTCAACTACTCATCTTCTTAAAAAGCCACTACTGAGCTGAAGTGAGCAAAAAAACACTTAAACCTTGGCCAGAACCAGAGCTGGAAACCGTTTGAATGTTTCTATGCAAGGTATTCTATTCGACTCTGCTGAAAACACAGCTTTCTAATTGTTAGTGTGATTGATTTTTGTCTACAGCTTACAGCCACCAAAGTGGGACGTCAGATAATGAAGAAAAAGAACGTCTACCCCATCATGCGGGAGTTCCATAAGTGGGAGAAGGAGCCGCAAGTGGTTTCTGCTTGTGAAAAACTTGTTCAGGTACACCACAGACTTGTTTGAATGAAATCCCAGCAGGGTTCAGAAAGCATGTTCATCCACAGTTTATCCTATTGAAACATTTGAAGTGCATGGAGACAGTTCAGTCAGTCAACTTAAATCTAACCTTACAAAGATACAGAATGAAACAGGTTTTCCTTTCCCGTGCCTTTACTGGATCTCAGTGGCATCGAGAGAGTGCCCAGCATGCGAGTTTTTGTCAGGTCGTTGTGCTTGGTACTACCCCAGACAGCAGGCAGATGGATTCCAGTACACCAAAGAAGGATTTATGGGTTGGTGGAGAGGGAAAAAAAACCCCAGGATGCACTAATTTGGTGGAAAAACCCTGGTTCTGTCACTGTGGCGTGGTGGCAGTCATAACACAGGGGAACAAGTCCATGGAAAAGATGTCACAAGGTCTCCCAATAAAGCCTGATCTACTTCATAACATGTGGGAGATCCCTTCTGAACTGCAATCCACAGGCAGAGCTTCAGTCATTTAGGTTTCTACCCAACCATTTTAATCACCGTCGTAAAACATCCAATATGCGAGGCTCAGTATAAGCCTAATATTTATCTAGGATTAATGGTCTTTTTTTGGGTAATGCTACATTTTGCAAATAACTGGGCTATAACTGCTATCATATTACTGGAATACAGCATATATTTTCCCCACGCTGTTGGGCTGTCTAATTGGTACTTGACAGCAATATTGTAAAACTACTGGGGTGTCTGGGAGCTCATTAGCTACCATATACTGTAGCATGGGTCAAGAGTGTCACACTTACTGAATCGAAATATACACCAAGAGAAATCTACACAATCACAGTAGTTCCCTCCTGAATAGCTTCTGCCCATTACACTATTTTCTGCAGGTAAAAGTGGGCCAAACCTATATTTTTCCCTTCGTACTGTATTGTGTAATAATCAGAAATCACTCTTTTGTATATTTTAATTCTTGTTAAAGGTACTCCTAAGTTATTCATTGTTTGGGCTGCACTAGTCCACTATCTGGCAGATAGGGTGCAGATAGAAAATGTATCACCATTCTTATCCTCCCCAGGAGTGGTTGTCTAACAAAAATCTCTCCACAGCATATATTCTTCTGGGAAATCCCAAAGAACTCCTAGGTCTTATTGGCAGCTGTTTATTCTTTGTGTGTGTGTGTGTGTGTGTGTGTGTGCGTGTGCATATGTGTGTGTGTGTGTGTGTGGTGCTCAGGTTTTGCTCGGGGATGAGCCAGAAGAAGGAATGGAGAACATCATGGAGGTGAACATCCCTGAGGATGTGGAACAGAAGTTAAAGGACTTGGATGTCAAAGAGGAGGAGCAGCTTGAGAAGGAAAAAGAAGAATTGCTCAAAGAGGAGAATGAGAAGGGTCTGAATAGAACTCCAGAAGTACTGGAACGATAAACATGCAACACCAGAGACACCAAATTAATTTCACATATAAACACAATTTAATAGAATATATCATCGTAACCCATTGTGCAAAGATGAATACTACTTTCCATGATTGTGGGTGCTGGACTGATTAAATACTATTAGTAGATAGAGAAGACGACTCCTATCTAAAAAAACAAGTCTGTTTGCCTCTGAACCTTTATTTAGTCCGTGTCTTTTCAGATGTACCCCATTATTTTTAAGAGTGTACACATGATTTTGGGTGCAATGTTTACTCCAGTTTTCTGAACACAGATTAATAAAGGATACAGCTTCTCTAGTAAAGATCCCTAAAATGTAGACTTTATCTGTACAGTGTGTGTCTATGGTATGTTACATGTCTGCGGTGGGCTCTCCCTGAGGGCAGAAATGGGTTTTCAGAAGATGGGCAAATTGTGAAAAGTCTTGGGAATGGAAGGAGCTGCTGAAGAGCTTGTCGCCCAGTTTTCCCTGGTTTGGGTGGTCCTTATCAGCAGGTGGCAGGGAAAGGGACATGCTGTTCTAGGACTGGCTGGCCCTCCTTTCCTCTCTGTTGGAAAGTTCTGCCTAGAGCCTGCACTGAAAGATCCAGAGTGGTGATACTCACAACCGCGAGCCCCTCAGGACCCTTAGGCAGGTGGATGTGGCTATGATTGCGTGGTGGGACCTGAAGGGTGCTGGCGCCCGTACCAGACAGGTAGATGGTCATTAATATGTTATATCTTTCCACATGTTTCCACTGAACTATATAAAATCTGAAAGACAAGCTGTTCATACATTGTCGCACTATAATGCTCTAGGTACACTCTAACAAGTTAGCCCCAAGTTAACACATCTGGTTACAGTACAATTAAGTGATTTGCTTCGATACAATACACTTGGATACTAAGTGCATACAACACAATGCATTATGTTTCTCCACAAGTGCATATCACAAGCATGCTACCCATTGTGCTGCACAGCGGGACCACAAGAGAGCATTGATTTCTACTTTTTTTTTTACTTTTATCTTTTTCAATTTTTATACATTTTGTTTTATTCCTCACATAAACCTTAACAAACTAGCAAAATAATACACGATACAGTGAGTAAGGCATCGTTTTGAACAAAGCTAAGATTTTTCCTTTTACTATAAACTCCTAAAACTGCAGCCTTAACATTAACCTAAAGATTAACTACCATTTATTACCATTAATTATTCTATTATTACTATAAAAGGCAATCGATAAGTTGAATGAGTTTAATCACATGTGATTTTATAGCAACGATGATCTGACATTGCAGTTACTTGTCCTGTCAGTCATAAGAAATGGGTTCGAAACATGGTGTGATAAAGGCTGCTTTTGTGAAATGAATGGACAGCTTCGGTTGGAACTGTTTCTTTTGTATAATCCTGACTTGCAGTAAATATGACAACACTATGTCACTCTTTCATCTGCATCATTCAGTATAATTTTAGCATTCTGAATGTCAAAGCCATGAAAGCACAAAACAAAATTCATACTTTTTGTGCTGTGTTTTGTTTGGGATGTCGGCCTTTATGATGTGTACCTCACACCAAGGCCTTGAGATAGTGGACAGCATCCAGTGGTTGGTGGTGATTTGACTCAGGGGCAGGCGATCAGACGGCTGCCACTGCAGCAACTGCATAATCAGATCCTGACATGCTGGCCAGGGGAAGACCAGTCAGTCAGTCAACATCTACCATTTTAGACTTTATTTCCTGGGCATGGGTGGTCCTAGAGTGCTAGTGTCCAGCACAGTTTGGTGACTTTTCTGCTGAAACACAGCTACAGCTATTGGCCTGGTGGTTCGGGAGTTGCCCCTTCAATTGGAAGGTTGTGGGTTTGAATCCCAGGACTGCCAGTGGCACCACTTAGGTACCGTCCCCACACACTGCTGCCCAGGCGTTGTGTTCCTGGCTGCTTCACTTGGTGAATGGATTAAATGCAGTGCTGTTTACACTGTGTGCTGTGGTGTGGTGTGTATTTGTATGACAAATAGGGCTGCACGATTATGGCCAAAATGATAGTCACGATTATTTTGATCAGTATTGAAATCACGATTATTAATCACAATTATTCATTATTTTAGGTAAACACATTTTATGTCACTTTCTATTTTAAACAAACAGTAAGTGAACAAGGCTTTCAGTTCAAAATGAAACCTCAAATAAAAATAAAATAAAATCACGCGCGCGCACACACACTCACGCACACACTTTCTCACACACGGACACAAACACAGACACACTCTCTCTCACACACGCACGCACACACTCACCCGCTCCTTTTTAGGCAGCTTACTGAAGCCCTACTCTCTCGTTCACCCCCTGGTGGTTGGCTGAATTATTGGTTGAGAAAGCGCTTGATCTCATGTGCAGCAGAGCTGCTAATCAAATCACCGACGATCACCGGTGGCAACCAGAATCGTGATCGTGATTAAAATTTGATTAATTGTGCAGCCCTAATGACAAATGGACACCTTACCCTTAGTGAACCTGCTAATTAACTAATCTGATGAGTCTTGATGAGTTTGTACCAGGAAATCACCAAACTGTGCTGGACTCTAAGCTGGAAATGAGCCATGCCTTTCAGAAGCATTATGGAATTAATAGAGTAAAATATGGCCAGTTGCAGTGAGTCACAAATGGAAAGTTTGCCAAGTTTCGATCTGTTAGGGGTGATGAGGTGTGATGTGGTGAGTAAATTTCACCCTAAATATGGCCGAGACTCATTGGCTCTACGGTTGCTATGGTGGGGTCAAGCGATGGACACAAAGTCTGCATATTCTTTGGGAGGCATTAAAGATAAATATAATTAAAAAAAAACATCTACAAATCACTGGGTATTGAAGGAAAGAGACAGCACATACCTTCAGACACTGGGTTGTTGAATGGTAGACCTTTTTCTAATGAGCTGCACAAGCTTACATGGAAGTTTTTCATGATAGGGGAGTTTCCCTGTGACCATTGCGTATAAAATCACTCCCCTAGGAAATAAGATCAAAACATACTTCATGTGAAGTGGTGTACCCACACTAGGTGTCTGTTTTGTACAATTTATGACTGTGTTTGGTAAATGAAACCACATAAATGTCATAAGTGGATTCAAAAAATAAAACCAACTCATTCAATTGTTCCATTAAATATAATAAAACAAGCCCTTCAGCTGGTAAAGCAATAGTCTAGACATCTGTTTCCAGTAAATCAATAACACTGGAAAATTGTAAACTGACAAAACTGGTACCAGTATACTGAGTGAGAACGGAGCATTCTAGTGCGGGATAGTCTTGAAGAATGCAGTATTGATTGAAATGACTGAAAATGTCAAATAAATCACATCAAAAGGGGTGGGAACTGCTCACTGAGGTGACAAAACCATAGCATGGTTCTTTACATTTTAGGATACAGCAAATATCACTTCCTCCCATTTCATTTACAAATTTCAACTGTGGCAGCAGAGAACAACAAGGTCTTGTGCCATCTTGTGGACTTCAAAAACAATGTTATCAGATACAGATACATAATATGACTACTTGGTACTTCTGCATTGATCTAATGTGAAGAGAAATATTGCGATATATCAATATTTTGTCCAGTTTTTTTCCCACTACCTCTAAATAACATTACCTAAAGCAGATTGTGATTCAAATCTGTCAAGTTAGAAGCCTCCATCATACTGAGTTCTATCTTATAAATGCCTCCTCTCACATACTCCACAGGTCAGCCTGTTCTCCATTGTACTTGCATGACAGGAGCATCTCAGGATCCGTGTAGGCCACTGACCCACAGAAAGTGCTCATCAGGACGTTCCTGTCTCTGTAGTGGTTTGCAAAGCCAAAATCTTCCAGGTGAAAGCAAAAAAACCATTCACAAGTTCTTAAAGAACTTCTCATTTCACAGATTTGAAAGAGATTTCTCACCTGTCAACTTTACAAGTCCTCTGTCATCCAGCAGGATATTTTCACATTTCAGATCTCTATGCAAAAAATAATACACCTGGCGAGTCTGAAACCACAACAACACTTTATAAGTTACTTTTGCCTTTTTCGTGTATTCTGAAGGTAGTAAACCTGTGCACAATGTGGTTGTTGTGGCAATGTGCAACAGCAGTGACAATCTGTCTGAAGATCCTCCAGGCCTCGTGCTCAGGCAGGCCACAGCTGTCTTTAGCAAGAGACACAGCATTGCTGTGCTCCAGCAGATCCCTCTGCATGGCCAACTCGAGCACCAAGTAAACACGCTTTCAGGACTGGAACGTGTCATACAATTGAATCTACAAAAAAGGAGGTAATGATAGGAAATCTAAAGGACTAGCAAGGTATACAATTTACAGGTTTCACCCAAATGCAGTCAATTAGCCATATTGAACACTGCAGACATAGTTAGGGTCCCATGATGGTTGCTAGCAGTTTGTTCAGTTCTTTCTGGTCTACTGATCTTTCAAAATAACCGAATATCAATTATTATTGTGAAGTCACCCTTGTGGTGTCTGTCACCAAGATATTAGCAGCAGAAACTCTGTCTTGAAAGTTAGGAATTGGGGTCTCCATAGACCAGACTAGTTAGTCCAGCACACAGTGTGAACAATGTGAAATTCTTTCTCTGTATTTAACCCAAGTGAAGCAGGGGGCTGGCACCACTGTGGGATGCCTGGAGAGCAGAGTGTGGGTACCTCAGTGATGTCACTAGCAGTGCTGGGATTCAGAAATTAGTTTGATATATTTGGGAATCCCAGCACTGCTTGCTGGGCACCCATCATTGGTAGCAGTACCCTGCTTCACTTAGTGAATGGGTTAAATACAGAAAAAGAATTGCACATTGCTCACACTGTGTGCTGTGCTGTGGTGTGTTCATGCTTGACTATGAGGGGGACCCATTTTGCTACTAACCACTGCATACCTGGAATACTGCCCTTGTCAAAGTGACCCCTTGTTCTTGTGCTTGCCCAGTTTCCCTGATGCCTGATAACACATCAACATCAAGAACGGACTCTTCACTCACTGTGTAATATTTGGTACCAAAATACTCAATGATATTAACGTGGCCTGTTTGTGGTTTTGATGTTGTGACTTCTTAGCAACATAAGAGTCATGGCTCCAATACTAATAAATTAAGGAAACAAAATTTGTACCCCAAAAATCTACCAAACTATTTCTTTAAAATGTGATGTTTAGAGACTGTTGCATTTGTATAATAAATATCTGCATCCAAAGGATCATGTAATCTATCCTACTCACCACACTTGGATGCTTGTGGCATTCAAGGTGTGGATTTCTCTGTGCAGGAACTTCTTTGAATATAACCACTTAGAATTTGTGACAACAGACATACATTAACAGAAATGTTTGTGTGGATTCAGATCATTTTGCAATATCTCACCTCAGAGATGGGGCAGTTAAACAGGAAAAAGGTAAATTAGCTAAAGTAAGTAAGACTGGCTTGTTTTAGATTCTTTAGTTTCAACTAATGCACATGAGAGATTTGTAGAGTGGAAGGCCTTTCACTGCCAGATGCTGTGGTTTACCATATTGTGGTTCTTGCTCCTGAGGTCACTGGCGAGCTTGTAGTTTTGACAGATCTTATTAGGTGTAGCAAAGCCAAGGTAGACTTTGGAGAAAGCGTCCATCCCGATTTTCTTGGCTGAAAGAAGATATCCATGCTCCCTGCATTCTATTGCCTTCTCATGCAAACAGTCCTTCACTTTTGTTGCACTCATATTAAATATGTACATAATTTTCCAGCTTCCTTTATGAATGGCTGCATCTCCATTTCAACTTTGGTATTTTTCAGTTATTACTGAATGACACATAATAGGTTGTTCTGTTCATTTTGCTACAAGAAGCAGCATTCTTCTTTTAGCATCTGAAATATTTTCAAGCTCTTTATAACCTGTGACTTGGCCGCAGTAAATCCACACCTTTACGAAATTCTAGAGCAGAATGAATACAGGGAAAGGAATGTTGACCACTATTATGAGTAACTGATGTCATAATAGTGGACTCAGTAAACCACAAGAGGCTGCTTCTGTCTGTCTGACTGCTGTGTGTTTGTGTGAATGTATTTATGGTGTAGTTATTGAGACCCCTTTGGCTGAAACCACAGCCTGCTAGCATTTTCTGTAGCCAGCTAACTACAGTCAGGTCCATAAATATCATCAACACCATTTCAATCTTTTTGGCTCTATACACCACCACAATGGATTTGAAATGAAACAAACAAGATGTGCTTTAACTGCAGGCTTTATTTTTATTTACAAACAAATCAGGTGAATTACAACAGTTTGTATATGTGCCTCCCACTTTTTAAGGGACCAAAAGAAATGGAACAATTGGTTTCAGGGCCAGATGTGTGTTCTTCCCTCATTATCTTAGTTACAAGATAATGTAACTAAGGGTTCACCGCAAGATGTAAACCATTGGTGAGCCTCAAAAACAGGAATGCCAGATTAGAATTAGCCAAACAACCTAAATCTAAAAACACCTTTAAATAGTTGGAAAAACAACCTATGGAGAGATGAGACAAATATCAACGTGTACCAGAGTGATGGAAGGAGAAAAGTATGGAGAAAGATAGAAACTGCTCATAATCCAAAACATACCACCTCATCAGTGAAGCACGGTGGTGGTAGTGTCATGGTGTGAGCATGTGTGGCTGCCAAAGGAACTGGTTCCCTTGTATTTATTGATGATGTGACTTCTGAAAAAAGCAGCAGGATGAATTCTAAAGTGTTTTGGGTAATATTTACTCATATTCAGCAATCATTCAGAACTCATTGGATGTTGCTTCACAGTGCTGATGGACAATGACCCAAAGCATACCGAGAAAGCAACCAAAGAGTTTTTTAAGGCAAAGGAATGTTATTCAGTGGACAAGTCGTGATCTGAATCTGATTGATTGAGGAAAATGCCCCAAGAACAAGCAGGAACTGGAGACAGTGGCAGAGCATCACCAGGGATGCTTGCATGTCAGAAATATTAGTATGTCTTGTGTGCACACATGATCTAATCACAGGTTCTCAATAATATCTGGAGATGAAGAAAGGCATTCCAAAACCTTAAGCTTAATTTTTTGGAGGTAGTTCCAAGGTTAACTTTTACATATCGTCTCTTTTCTTCACCATTTCATTCATAGACTTTGAGACGTAAGCTTCTAGGATTTGTCTTTTTGTAGAATCCTGTCTTCCCCACAGTACTGAATGTATCATTGGCTGCTGTACTTCAAGGTACCAAAGATCCATCCCCATTCTTGGCAGTTGACAAAGTATGTCCTCAAAACATACTTTTGGTTATTGCAGCCAATTCCAAAATGTCCCTGGTCGCTGGTTACAATAAGTACTTTATTGCAAATTTTTTTCTCTGATATCTGTTGGATTGTAGGAGTCCGGTATCTTTAGCTTCAGCTCCTCAGTGTACCTTTTAGATGAATATGTGGTTTCATGGAGTAATAGGAAGTCTCATCATAGGATGTTTTAAAGATCACATAATTCATAATGCTCTGAAATCACTTACTTGATTTGGGTCAAGGTCTAATGACTAAAATGAGCATACAAAAAATCAGCACTAGTAAATTATCTTAAGGTATCAATGATGTAAAATGACCAAATCCCTCACATATGTAACTTTCCATGGTGCAGCATGCAGCATGTCAGAGCATATACAGAGCATATACTGTCCATCAGAGGCGTCTGTGGATGTGAAACGTCAGGCATGGTGGTGAAAGTATGATGGATGGGTGAGTGAGCATGTTCGAGTGGGATGGGAGATTTGCTTAATGTGATGCAGGCACGAGGATAAATCCAACATCATGTAGAATCACAGGCTTCTGTAAAAGGGGAATATGCTAAATATTGCAGAATGTTCACAGAAACAGTGGCAGGAATGTAGTTTGCTTACTAAAAATATGATGTTTATGGTCTAACTTCCTTATGATTCTCTTTGGTATTACTGAGCTTTGTGACCTTGAGCTGTAGACTTGCAGAATACTTTTGGAAGGCTTTAGTTTTCCACTTCCATGAAGCCAAGAGATGAAAACTAAAAGTCACTTCCTGCAGGCGAATGAAAGAAATAGTCCTCATAATAAGATATATGGTGGTAATTAGAGTTGATTACATGAAGAAAATGTTGAAATGTTCAGTCTGGTCTTCCCCCAACACTTTAAAATTGTAGGACTACGTGATGTATAATGCAGCGCTTCCTGATGCGGCAAAGTCCGGCCGCAATAAAAACAGAAACACAGAGATAATAGGGCCACTACTAAAGCATGGGGTGTCTGAGTGACGCCACTCAAAGGAGAAAGCGTGGGAGGCAGACCTGCGACATCACCTCATTGCTTTAAACCTCCTGTTTTCTTTGGCATTGGTTTGAGTGAAAATGACAATTTGTTTAGGTAAAGTGGTTAGAACTCATTCTGAGGCACTTAAACATGTAACTGACAGGTACACTTAATCTTCTGGTGCTTTCAACAAAGGCGACGCAGCCTCAGAAGCAGACTTTCCAGCGGTTGAGTGGAGAAAATGATCTTAAGCGAATTTTAAACTTCGGAGCTGTGACTGGCCAATATTTTCTTTTGACAGCAGCTGAGAAGGTGGTTTGGAGCTGTCGAAAAAACAATTATCACTGGCCTTGGAGAACATAGTTTGGAAATGTAGTTGATTCAGGTGGTTCCTCTCAAGGACACAAGATGACCCCTGAGAAGAAGACCCATGCCATCGCTGGAGAGAGTGGAGTCGTTTCCTCCTGGTGTGATATACAGTTTTCAGCGAAGAGCTACTCTCACAGCACTTCTCTCTCTTGTCTTCTCTTGCCAGGAGTAATTAGCAGGCTGCCTTCCTGAAGTTGATAGATGAGGCTGTTTCTCTTGGCCAAGTGTCCTAAAGTGTCTGCCCTTCCAGTATTAGAGCGAGAAAGAGCTGAAAATGAGATATGGACCCTCAGAAAACATGATGAAATTTTTGTGTGCTTTATCTTTTATATCTTTACCTTAGCTAAGAGTACTTCCTCTCTTTTGAGCCTGTGAGTTAAAGGAATGATTTATCCAAAAAATATAATGTATGCAATTTTCCACATATTCCAGATTGTCCAGCTAAGATATGTTTGGAGTCCAAATAATGCTTAGTCCTGGTGATTTAAGGCCAGCATAGATAACAATGATTAGAAGTTAGTTGTTTACATTGCAAAACCTTTGCTCAACCCATTCAACACACATTTTTGTTAAAGCGGCAAAAACTATATGCTTAGAACGCTGTGTGGCTTACAGTGAGCTATAAAAATGAACAAAAAAATCACAGTTTAAAGTAACCATTTTAAGACAACACTGTGAATCTCAGTGATATTCATGAAGCAGTCATTAGGATGACTGATCTTGGATCAGATTCCTACGTATTGATGAAGGCCAGGTCACAAAATCTGACTGTAGATCAGCACGCCTGCTAAGTGATTTGTGTAAACCAGTGACCGTCAACTGATGTCCCGTTGTCCACATCCGGCCCGTCAGAGCTTTCCATCCAGACGGCTAAATTCCGCCCGCGGAAGTGTTCTGAGAGTGGGTGTTCTCCCTGTATTAAAATTTCTCTGATATCTAACGATTTTTTTTAACCAAATGAAACAAGCCTTCAGTCTGTCAGTAATCCGCCGTTCACCATGCGGGTTCACTAAGTGCAGCGCGTGCGCATGGAAATGACTTTCAACTGCACTGAGTTAAGACTGATATGTATGTGTATATAAGGAAGCTGAAACGGATGCTTTGGCGAGAATCATTGTTAAGCTTCTCTGAGGACAGTGGACTAACCTGCCTTATTTTGAGTTTCTGATTATCCATGTGTTTACGTGAAATATCCGAGTTCGTTTCGACCAGTTTCAAGTAATATGAGTCTGTTAACATAAATTTGGAAGGAAAAATAATATATCAAATAATAATATATTATTTAAGATACAATATTAATTCTATTTTATTTTAGGAGAGCATCTGGCCCTCACAGTGTCTGCCAAGAAAAACCCTGGCCCTTGGACAAATGAAGTTGACGACCGCTGGTGTAAACAGACCGATGTCCACAAAGGCTGCGCACAGTGTTCAGCTACATAGTGAAGTTATTGATTTTCTTAGTTCACAGGCATACTGTATCCTAAGCTACATTCACATGTCCACACCACCTTGACGAAGAGCTGGATGTGGACTGAATGGGTTGAGAAAAGGTTTTGTGATATAAACTGTTTAGATGAAAATTTAGACTTAAATTACGTCTCGGCTGACTGGACATATCTGGGGTGGGTGGAAAATTGTGTTCATATAAGTTGATTGTTTTGCCAGACCATTTCTTTTATGGACAAGGTTTTGACCACTTGCTTCAGATGAGAATTGTGTGCTCTGTATATGCTCACATTCCATCCTCTTTACAATACTTCAGCTGAGGGGAAGAAGTGAGGAAGGTGTTCATGTAGTGGGAAGTCATTTTAAGAGGTTCAGTGGTCATTTGATGATTTGTTTATGTCTCCTACATTAACTCATTCCTTTGAGGCGCCTCAGGTGGGCAGACTAACTCTATTCCAAGCATTTTTCCCTTTTCTTTATTTTGGCTAAACCCGCCATCTCTGGATGTTGAGTTCCTTTGTGAAGTGATGTATGTCTTTCTTAGAAAATATGAATGGGGAGAGGCGGTGTCAGAGATGACAGGGCATTTTAAATCTCATTCATCAGTAAACCCACATGTGTCCCAGGCAATATTAATTCTTCTGACAGACCAATATTGAGCAATTGCTGAGTTTAAAAGTACACCTTCAGGTTTGATTAGGTCCTCTGGTGCACACTGTGTGGGCAGGCTGTGGGGAGGCGCGATGTCAAACAGGTGGTAAGAGTATTAACCAGGAAGCACAGGGAAACCAGATGGAGCCAGGCCACTGAAAACAGTCTCCTCAGCTTCGTACAGCAGGGCAGCATAAATGAGGAAGAATAACAAATTACACAAAATCAGTCAAAATCGGGCTACCGCTTAAATAAACGTCCAGCAGGCTTATCGTCATTCAGTAACGGGTCTGTGGAAGGCAATGGTACATGTCGGATTTCCTTTTATGGCCCACTTCCGATTTAGCTATGTAGCTAAACCTCACTGAACAAATAGCAAGTAAGTTACACTAATGCATGGTCCAACACCCACTCGTCTGGGTCTGAGTTGATATTTCCTGAAATGTCCCTCTACTGGCATTGCCCATGGAGGTGCCATGCTAACAACAGAACCAAAGGAGCTGCATCCCTTGGGGGCCAACAGAATTTTCTTCCTTGTCATTAGCTTGCTAACATTTCTATACAACTTGCGTTCACAGTGAGGAAACATGTGGCACTATTTTAGGCAGTCTAGAAAGGATATCGTGAAACCTATAGTAATCAATAGGAAATGTATGTTTTTCTGAAGCTGCGTAGCTACAATCGCAGAATGTATTTTTCTTGGAACTGGATTCCTGAATTTGTGGCTTCGTACAGTCAAACCAGTCCATGCGCTGCTATTGGTGATATATTCTTGAATTCAGTTTCACCTTCTCATGAGTTTTGACCTAAATCTGACATGTCCCATATCATAAACTCTGCTGTCCATAAATCAGAATAACACCAGTGTTTGGGCTTTAAGCTGGAGCTCCTGTTTCTTCCAGACTCTGAGAAGCTTCTGCCAAATGGCTCCCCTTCATGGTTACTTCTGGCACCCGCACTAGCGTATTGATTTGGATATTTCTTTTTCCCCCTCGCTTTATGACTCAACTTTAGTACCTAATTGGGCTTTTTCTTAGTGACCACAGTGAAAATATCCCTGTGTTTAAACAGCTGTTAACTATGATTTGACATCTCGGAAGTTCAGTCAACACACCAGGGATGGAGAAGAAGAAGTAGAAAACAGGTTCTTCTCTTGGTCTTGTCTCCATTCTTCTGACTGACTGAGACCAGTTTATAAGGTAGGGAATCTGAGACCCCTTTTGTTGGACCTTTCTTTATTACAAACATCTTACATTACCAGTTTGATATGCCATGTATGTAGCTCATTTCCCCCCTGAAAATAAAAAGACGACCTCACAGACCTCCTTGCCTCAATTTACAAACTGTCAAGATAGGACTTAATTTCATTGTTTAACACAAGCACACCATATTTCACAAGAGGCTGCTTGCATTCAGGCAAATAATCTCAATTCTTATTCATTAATACCTCAAGTTGGCTCTTGTTTCTGAAATTGAGCCAGAAATGAAAACCATATGTGTACTAAAACATATCACAGATCTGTCCCTCTGTTGTGAAACCCGTCTTTTCGTTCGAATGCCAGCGATGGAGCTGCTGGTCGGCTACCTGGCTGCCTTCACTCCGATTTGTCGCCACAGGTGGGTGACCAATGGTGTTGAATTTCAAGAGCAGATAAAGATGGATTGATGGTCAACTGTGCTTGGAGGGTCATCGCGAGGGCAAACAAAAGAGTAATTGACATTATTGAGCCCAGTAGTGCTGTAGAAGGGCCATGCATACTCTGTCTATGACACTGCGAGCCGTGCGCGGTACTCTGTGGATTTGCTCTTCCGCTCTTAAACGTTATCTGATCCTTTGGTGGGGAGAGGCGTGGGCTCAGTATCCCTTTCAGCCTGGCCCGGAATAGACGGCGTGAAACGGAGGCCGGTTCTGCGGCACAGAGCCAGAGCCGGACCCGGCCAAAGGCAGTTCAGACTGTCTGAAGGAGAGACCCTAAAACCTGACCCACTGCGTCTGGCTCCGACTGGGGCTCAGACGCCACTGTCGTTTCCCTTCATCTGGGTCCGTCATCTGTAACAATCACATGGGCTCTGGTCTGAAAGGATGCAGAGGATGGGGCTTGATTAAGAGATTGAGAAGAGATTTATACTTTGTCTGATCACTTGAAACATCAATGTTATTCCTAGTGCTGGCAGTTTTATTACTGGAGAAGTCATTTCTCCTCAGATATTGAATTCCAGAGATGCTGGAAAGGGCAGCACTTAACACTTGATTTAAAGACTGAAAAGACTTTGATTATTTGAAATGTCAACATTATCTCGTCTTTGCATTTTTTTGGTTAAGTAGTCATTTCTATTCAAATATGTCCAGTGAGTTCCAGAGGATGGAAAAGGCCGTCCCTAGCATAATTTAAAGCGTGAGAGGAGGCTTCTTTTGAACATCAATGCTATTTCGGCTGTATTTTATTATTTAAATGGGGATTTCATCTCAAAATATTGTCTAGCGAGCTCCAGAGAGGTGATAAAGTTGATCTGTGACCGAGGATCTTCTCAATGGAACAAAGGTCTGGATCTGGCCATCGTCTGCACAGTGAGAAGTGCTGTGATGACCACAGTGACTTATCAGAGACGTGCAGGACGGTGACAGTTTTACCGGAATAGAGCACTCAGAGGGGAGCCAATGAGGGGAGGTGGCCACGGACAAGCATCTGCCTCCCATTTAGCACACAGTCTTCAACTGGACCACCTTGGGTGTGATACTCCATTTAAAAGCCCACCCGAGGCCTACAGACCAGGGCTTGTTTCAGCGCAGCCCTCGCGTCACTCTTAAGGTGGCCAGATTGATTGCCTTCTATATGAATTGTATTTCGTTTAGTCATACATCAGGTGTTAGATTTCCATAAAGGTTTACGACCATAGTAAATTTCTGTAATTGTTGAGATTTCTCTTACTCTCTTTTCTCCCTTTTAATTTTTTTTTTTAATCTGGTAAATTTATTGTTCGGTTTTTTTTTTCCCAGCCAGATGAGAGTAGAGGAGGGAGGTGAGCTTGAGAGAGCAGAGTTTAGACACTCCTTCACCTTTAGCTGACCTCCCCTGTGTTGGGTGAAGTGCTGCTGACAACAGTCCTGTCTGTCTTCAATTATTTAAGGCTTTTAAACCAACAACCATCTCATCCATCATTCCGCATTCAGGCTAATGTCTGAGAATAATGTTTAAAGGAAAGATTATTTTAGGCCATACATATTTTAAATCGGTGATATTTACTGCATGTGCCCTGACACACGATGCATCATTTAATAGGAGGAAAAGAGTTCAATTGAATTGATTAGGTTGGATTGCACTGAGGGATTTAGGAAACTGAAAATGGACAGTAATTGCAGTGCAAAGTAATGCAATGAACTAATGAGGGGTTATCATTTTGAAGGGAGTTCTGTCATTAGGCAGTTAAGTCCACTTAAATGGGAGATTAGCAGTGATACTCATGCTCATTACTCAAAGAGCTTCACATGTGGGTCCAGCCGTCATTATGGCCTTACATTAGCTCTTCTTTTCCCCTTGTCCAAATAGATGACACAAATTTGACAACTGGTTCATGTAACCCAGCAACCTTAAGGCATGAGGGATCACCTCTGACAGAGCCACTTTTGTCATGGCGTGGTGAAACAGGCTCTTTCTGAGCCAGCCCTGTAATTACAGGCAGTTTGAAATTAAGCTGTTAGTTCATTCCACTTTGGCTAATGTGCAACAGATGATCAGCCCAGGCCTTGAAAATGTACTCCAGTGAAGCTCACAGACTACGCCATCCTTCCAGACCTGCCTAGCCACTCACCGGGGAGGAGGCAAAACGTGGGTGAGCAAATCCTCTCGGAGCTCCCATTACCTTATTTTCTTACCGCCAAGACTGCTGGGGTCCAACAAATACATGGTTCATTTTCGGTGATCCACGGCCGACCCCGGAGGCCGTAACCCATGATTGACACGCCGCTGCCTCGGCCTGTGCCAAAGCTGGGCCAGCGCCCAAGGACGAGCACAGGAGCAAAACAAACAAACAGAGCAGGGACGTCGTAAACCTGCTTCCCGTCCTGCCGGCCCTCCGCATAGTACATTGAGAATCACGTCCCTGCAAGGCATGAAGAAAGCACTTAACCCTGGGGGAGTTAATCCAGAATGCCGGTCTGTTTTCTGAAAGGCAGAACCACTCAGATCAACAAGTAAGCAAGCATTGAGAGCAAGAGATATATTTTTAAAGAAATCTACTTTATCCAACTTTCTTCTTAGCCTGAAGTTTGATCGGACACCAGACAGATTCTTCAGTTTTGCAAAACATGCCAAAAAAGAGTTTATGAAACCATATACAATCTGTTTGAGATTATTGAGCAGTTTGAGGTAAGTGCATGATGATTTAGACTTGCCATTTGCACAGTTCTATTACATAATGGTGGGGCATAAACTTCCATTAAGCCTCATGCCCCAGTCTAAAAATCTTTAAAGTTTGGATGCCAAGCATGTCTTGGCTGATTGACTGGATTTCTTAAGGCAGGAGTAAATTGATATTTGGTAAGTAGAAAAATACTACAAAAGTATATATTCACAGAACTACACCTTTAAAACTGATGTCTGCAGTAGAGTGATGTAGTGTGCCTCTGTGAAATAGAGGGATTTCAGGTGGTGTGATCCACTTAGAGGCTAGCTTAGGGATCACATTGCCCCCCACCCCATCCTCCCTAAACCCCAACCATCCCCTTCCCCCAGCTTCCTGTCAGGAGTGCACTTTCTGAACAGCGTCCAGGTAAGGATTTAGGGGCTCAGATTTATGGCTGAAGGGGGACCCCACAGCTGGGGTGGGGATTAGCCCAGAGCCAGAGCAGGAAGGTTTTGGGGGGAATAAATCAGGAGGGCTCGTATCAAATGAAAAAGACGGGAGAAGGAGAACAGAGGGATGGGGAGAAAGCTGATAATCGCAAAGAGAGAGGTAAAAGAGAGAAAAGTGAGAGACGTGGACAACCAAGCCAACAAAGCTTAGCTTTTCTGTGGGAGGTACTGTTTACATTACCCCACAGTGTAAACCATAATTGCAACCAAACATGCATCTGCTCCAAAACAGAAGAGATGCAATTTATCATTATTATTCTCAGGCCTACCCCTTACCCGCACTTATTTTTCTCCTCTCTTTCATTTCCATTCTCCCACTGTTTTCTTTCTACTGCATGCTCCCCTATGCTCCCCCTATTTAATAGATTTGTCATTTTAGTATTTCCACCAACCAAGTTATTAGACAAAAAAGACAAAATTATGTGCTCAAAGTTGTATCATTGTCAGAAAGCTCTAAAAACGGACAAGCTCTCATTCTGTTCATCGTGCATCGTTCTAACGATCTGTCCTCAAATAGTCAAGGTCATGGTCTGCTTCTTCAGCCACACCTAGAGCTGCGGTTTCGGCTGTGTGCACACGCGCAGAGCTTGCGACCGACATGCTAAGCCTGACTGGTCCTTGTGGAAAAAAAACCCAAGTATAATAAAGTGAAGCAGCAGGAGCAGAAGAAATGGGGACTCTACAGCAGCTTGGCTAGGACTGATCATCTGCCTGCTCCCGCTCCCCACATCCTGTTTTCACTGAGATGCCGTTGTCAATTTCCAGAAGAATCGGTGCTGAAACAGGGCCATGTGCCCAGACAGTGGGCACGGAGGCATTTTTATCACCCGTTGGCCAGTGCCCCAGCACATCCTTAACAAACCCACACTGTAGCCATCAAGGGCTCGGCACTCAAGGTACGACCCAAATTGGGTTATTAATCTGCAGAATATCCTCAAATGTGCTTCCATTCGTGCTCCGGCAAATTCTGTAATGTAGTCAGGCCTATTGTGGGGAAATCAGGGAGTATGTTTCTGCTTGCTCTGTCAGAATGTCGTCAGTCCAGTGAAGGCGCAAGGCAAGCCTCAAACATGTGATATGGATCAAAAACAGTATACAGGGCCTTGACAAAGCATTCCCTTGAAGGTTACCACTATTTCTTTTGGTTACAAATGATACTAGCACATATTCTTCCAATAAGTTTTAGGATTGTGAACTGTGCTTTGACACAACAAGTCTTGTGGGGTAAATATGTACCAGCTGTGCTCACTGTTTGTGCATGAGTAGAGCTACAGGTGATACTCAGGTCAAGACAAGGACATTCAGTGCTCTGTTTTTAAGCCAATCCCGTCTGGAAAAAGTCTGGATAAAGACCCCTAGGGGCTGCTGGGTGTTGATGCTCTGAGGCCCCTCAACTCCCACAGGAGACACCTTCAACACACACACACACACACACACACACTGAACATCCACACTTATGTCCTAATAATTTTATCACGTTGTTGAGTTTTCAAAGCATTAAATATGAGTCAAAACTGGAGAAAAATATCTCATTATTGGAACATGAAGTCAAGTAGACCCTTTTGAAGGGACAATGTATTGTAATCTAACTGATGGGTGCAAAATCACAGCTTTCCTCTGATTCCTCAGCTAACATCACATTAGATAGAGCAAATTATGTATATATATA
>JBBPDC010000141.1:7191693-7202216 GCA_037974485.1 Hemigrammopetersius urotaenia
TTGTAGCACTTGTTTTATTGTACGGTGTCCTTGTGTGCCAGAAAGGCGCCTTTAAATAAAATGTATTATTATTATTATTATTATAGTTTTGTGTATATATATATATAAAAATATGAAATTAGTTCTAGAACGAACAGGAAAATGTCTATGATGAGTAACTCAGTGAAGATAGGCCATATCCTTTAATGTTTATACTTTACTACTAGTACTGATGAAATAATGTTCTAAATGAGTTTTAGGAGCAATTTATCAACAGTGGGTCATATGCGATGTTTGTGTGGCATTAACAAAAGAATCTTATTTTTGTCTAGAGAGCAGGCTGTGAGGATGTGTGCGTCAATTCATCTAATTCTGACACCTGATCCACTGTTTAAATGTGGGTGAATTAAACAGAAGGGGTGTGTGAACATCTCTTACTAGCTGATGGCGACCAGACACGCTGCAGGATTTGGACTCCAAGCCACGCTCTTCACAGCTCCGCTCACCTCCATGGTCTTTAGACAGCGAGCTGTACTCACCTCCCAGAATCGCACTGTGCAGTCGTCTGAGCCTAAAATCAAAGAATCACAAGAGCTACGTTGTCAGAACAAGAGAAAAAGTGTAAGCAGCATAACCTATAAAAACAATACAACAAAATATAACCACATCCCAAAAGGGTCTCCCAGCATGTATGATAAGACCCTCACAACTGATTTAGAACACAGCAGTTAGGCTGTTTGTATGTAACCCACCCTACATTTTCTATGCATGGCTGATTGAATTCAGTTAGTCACTAAGGATTCTTGCCTCTGGACCAAGAGGTCACAGGTTCGAACCCTACCTTAAGCATAACAAGACTGGGTTCTTTAGCAAGACCCTTAATCCCAAGTTGCACCAGGGAGACTGCTCCCTGTAGTTAGGGATTGGAAGTCACTTTGGATAACAGCTGGATCCACACCCAGCTACCTTAATCCCATCATTCAGCCTTACATTCCTTCTTGCTCTCTCTCCTGAAGACTCACCTGTTCACATTGCATCTCCTCTCCTTTATCTTGCTCTACTCTTACATAAAGGTTTAGCATTTAGAAATATCCTCTGGTTCTCACACTGCCTCACACTATACTTGTGTGTGTGTTTGCCAAGTTTAACTGCTAAATTCAGCCAATAAACAGAACATGTTCATGAAATGCCTTCTCTCTGGCTGTGTGCTTATTTTCTCTTAGAAAATCAGCTGTTTGTCTGTCCATCTGTGAGGCGGGTGTACAAGTCCATGTCCTGCAGTTGTTTTTGGCCAGGCTATGGTTCATCAGCTGAGCGAAAGCAGACACTCCGGGCTGAAGATTTCTGACTCTCTGCAGCCCATCAAACACAGTAGCCTGACAGGGCTCGAGCACCCTGGGGCTCCTGCACAACAAAAGCGCTCTGTTAGCTCTACATCACTCCCCTCGTCGAGGCTCCGCTGTGTGATAACTCATCACGCTCTCCTCTGCTGCTGTAGGAAAACTTTCTCTAGCAGCACGAGCGCTGTAATCAACTCTGACCCCCCACTCAGAACGCCCCTAAGATGAGAGTTAAGTGTGAACGTTACAATCTTGTTGATGCACAAGCACAGGCCAAACTGAAAATGGCCAATATGTGAGCAGCAGGAATAAGCTTTTGAGATTTTAGGGATGTTCCATTCCATGTCTGACATCAATTTAATTTTTAAGACATTAATGTTTTATTTTGAAGTGAGTCATTTTTATTTTTTTCTTATTTTAATTAATACAGTGAGTTTTTAAATGAACTTCATCAAAGAAGCATAGATTTGTTTCCTTTTTTGGACTAATTTTTTCTGAATTAGCCATTTTGTGGCACTGGGAACGCCTTATTCTTGCATTTCAAGTTGCACTAATGCACAGTGTAACCGGCAAGTGCTCAACAGACACACAGTCCGAGCTTACGTGTTTAACCGCAGCTTAAGCACCGGCATATATATGTTTTCATATTTCCTTTCAAATAACAGACCTTTAGATGGCTTGTTAACTTCTGAAAATGTGCGTGCTTGTGGCAAGCTGGACATCGTGTGTTCCTGTCGCTGCCACGACGGAGGCATTAATAGAATGGGTTACCTGTTAAAATGTGCCGTTTTTGCTCTGATCAATACAGCAAAGCACTTTCATACCTGCTTGGTTCATAAACAGACAAAAACACGCTGGGGGAGGGGAGAAGAAGGCCTGGTGTGGAGGGTGGAGTGTAATAACACTGAAAACCATAATCACTTTTTAAGTAGTGAGCACTGCACTGACGGATATAGCAAAGCAGTGACGGCCCCTGAGAGCATGGCCCAGAGGTCCGTCTGGCACACATAGCTGTGGTCTCCTGCGTAAATCTCCCTGGCATGGCCATCCAGTCACACAGTGTGGACGCCTCTGTGGCTGTATGTCTATGAATCGTGGGGTTGTGTATGAGAGGGGGTCTCCAAAATTTCAGTACATTAAAAGTAAATCAGATTTGGAGGCTGTACATTTTTTATCCTTGTACTTCAAGGTAAGAAAATACCAGAGAAGCAAGATTAACAACCAAAATGGTCATTTTTAGTGTTGTTACATTAAGCACATTAGCCTCCATCTCTGATTTACGTTTACTGTATAAAAAATTTTAAACGACACCCACTCAAATACCACCCCAGTGCATATAGACTATACAGACAAAAGTATAAGGACACAGCTCTTAATTGTTGAATCCAGGTGTTTCAATCATACCCATTGTCACAGGTGTATAAAAATCATGCAGCTAGCCGAAACGTTTTGTACAATGCCAACTTTGCGGACACAGTTTTCGGAAAGTCATTTTCTATTCCAGTGTGATTGTGCCCCACAGCACAAAGCAAGGTCCACAAACACATGGTGGTACAAATTTAGTGTTGAAAAACTCGACTGGCCCACATAAAGCCTGACTTCAACCCCATCCAACACCTTTGGGATGAACTGGAACGGAGATTGTGAGCCAGGCCTTCTCATCCAACATCAGTGCCTGAAGCTAATAAGTACTCTACAGAATGAATGGGCACAAATTCCCACAGAAAAACTCCTTATGGAAAGTCATCCAAGAAGAGTGCATGCTGTTATAGCTGCAAAGGCCTGGTCAACTCTATATTAAAGTCTATGTATTTAAATACAATGTAATTAAAGTCCCTGTTGGTTTAATGGTCAGACGTCCCAATACTTTTGTCTCATACAGTGTACATACAACCACAGAGGTGTCCACACAGTGTGATTGGAAAAATTAAAAAAATAAACAAATTGGGGAAAAAAATTGGGAAAACCCCCCAAAAACATTAATATTTAACATCACACTCTTAATTTAACAATGTTCAAAATAAAAAAGCAATACAAAGTGCATGACCACCAATATTTCGTCATCCCAGACTGCTTTTCTGGCTGGGCCCGGCGAGTGAATGGCTGAATGGCGGTGGCGTGTTTTATTGAGCTGCACGGTCCACAGGGCTAAGCGCTTCCTGTGTGTGCCGCTGAAGGAGGCTCGGCCTCAGAGCTGCCTGCTGGTGAACCCTCGCATCTCCTGTGTCCGCCCCACTAATTTGTAGTTGTGCGTGTAGAGTTTTCGTTTTTTTTTCCTCTTTCTTTTTTGATGAATGCTCCTATATTCAGCAGGGCAGCAACACAAGCCCAGCAAGTGCACTTTAGAATCCAGCCGTCGAGCCATTCCTAAAGTACCCCTGTCCGACACGAGTTACTCTCACACTTGTTTGACTGTGAGTGGGGAAAGGTGTCCTATAGGCTTCCCCAGTGAATAAAGTAAAAGATGGTTTCATCCTGTCCTCTTGACCAACAGAGCAGGGGTTAAAGTGCTGCTCCTCATCCCTCTGCGGCCACATCGTTAGAGTGGAATGCAGGACAGGGTAAAAAAAAAAAAGCAGCTCTCCCATTCTGGCTCCGCTCTGAAGGTTGTGAACACGCACCACCATACAACAGGTCTATTGGCCAGCGTGACTGCTTGAAACAAGAACCCGAAGGCTGTTAAACTTCAGAGGGAAAAGGCTTGTGTGTGTGTGTGTGTGGGGGGGGGGGGCTGTTTCTGCTTTTTGTAAAAAAAAAAGAAAAGAAAATGTTGTGATGTATAACTCAAGCAACAAACTGCTGAAGTTTCCTGAAACAAGTTTCTCCTTTTTATAACAAATTTGTCTTGAGGTTTTTACTGCCGCTGGTGTAAGATCTTCAAGATTTTTTCGGTTTGAATGCTTTCTGCTACTCCTTCTCAAGCCTGGGAGCAAGCACTCGCAGTTAAATAGACTTGTATAGAGCACAGTAAGTCAATTAAAATACATACACAACAGAAAAACAAATTAGGGGCTGTGCGAGGGGGCACAGGCATGGGGTGAGAGGGCTTATAATGCCTGGGAGGTTGTCAACTGCCTTTTTTTTTTTTTTACTGTGGGAAAGACGTTTTATTACTGGTTTAATATATTTTACAGCAAGACAAAAGAGCGGCCCCGACTGTAGTGGCTTTGCATATGGGTTTTATAGAGTCCTTTGTTATGGACGGCTTAACAGATATTGCCGCTAAATTACTGCCAGCCTCTCTTCCCGCCACCCCTAACCTCTCTCCATCTATCCCTTCATCATATCTGTACTTATTTTCATAGCCTCAGCTCTATCTTCAGTCAAGAAATTGTGTTTGAATGTATTTCTGGTGTCTTATTTACCAGAAGGTGTCCAGACAAGTTGAGACTGGAACTGAGACAGATTAACCAGCACCATTTTGTTTCTAATAGACAAGATTATATTGTTACCTAGGCCACCTCAGTCAAATCACCCTAGCAAATGCGACCACATTTTCATACTGTAGGGATATCATTTGGTTTCTGCGGCTTTGGCCCCACCACTCCCTTCTCTGGAGCGGAGAGCGACCGGCTTGGTCCTGGTGTTATTAAAACGATCCCCTTTCTACCGCGATTCTTTCATATATTTTATGTCCTCAAGGCTAATGGCAATCAGATGGTCAATCCTACTGAGAAAATACTCAATTACAGCATGCATTTCTATATCTAAAGAAAGACCAAAACCTGGCGGATGGTAACAATCCCCAGGCCCGGCTCCTGGGCTGGGAACAGAGCAGTTTATGAAGGAAGTCCCTTCATAATCACTTTCAAAAATTCTCACGGCAGTATTTGGTCGAGGTAGGCCTTCTGGAAAAAGTGATCAGGGATCAGTCACTTTACTCATAAACGATTAAGGGTCCAAAGAGGTAAAGAAGGTGAGTTTAAAAGGGAACCTTCATTTAATTAAACTTGACAATGAGTTGCACCCAAAACTAATTCTGTTTGTCACTGGTTTGACTCAGCATGGGCAAAAAATGAAGGGCCAGCAGCATGAATGAAGTCTCTTTCCCTGTCTGATTTCCCAGAGCGGACAACAATAAAAGCCATGCTGCCAAAAGCCATAAAAAATCTGAGGGGGAAAAAAAAAAAGAAAGAGGAGAAAGGAGAAAGGGGAGAAAGGGGAGACGACTCATGAGCTAGACATGATTGATTTATCTGGTCTGAGCAGTTAAAGCAAAACACGGTTCGTCTCTGTGCTCATCTTCGCTTGTCCTAGGCCCACTTATCATTCCGACTCCAACCTCCGGCGTATGCAAATGGGACGCAGGGCCTTCTTGCACTAACCAAAACATCATGCCGAGGACTTTGTGGAAGATTTAGACAACTCTATCATCTGTAATGTTTCCCACTGTTCCGGTCCCCATTTTTTTCCAAACTGAGTCACAGTCAAATGAAGAGAAAAGCCAGTAATAGTTCTAAAGTGCTTTGAAAAGACTGACCTGATACCAGCCACTGTCCACTGGGGGAGACACTGATACTTCGCACAAGACTGGCGTGGCCACGGTACACCTGCGGAAGAACAGGAACGACGTCACATATAATACAAATAAACTGCTGGAGTTTCCTATGACTGGAATCGAATCTGCTTGAAACGTTCCAGTTTGCCCTTCATGGATAGTGAATTGAACGGCATGGATGCAGTTAAATGACAGAGTAGACAGACTGTACTAAAATCACTCAAGTCAGGGGGGGGTCTCAAACCTGACCACACAGAAATGAAGCAAGGCTGCAAGTTCCAGTTCTGAAAGGTCTTTCCTGTACATTTTCATTTCCTTCAGTCCTACACCAAGCTACTTCTGGCCATTTCCAACAGCAAGTGTGTTTTTTTTTTCTACATACACAGAATTGCAGCTAGAATCTGATCATCAGGCTACACGCAAACATTATTAGTTCTTAGTTCAACTTTAATATGTATGAAATTACTTTTTCCTCATTTTTAACACACCTTTTCAGGACGTTAGAATCTGTAACCAATTCAGGGAAATTTACAGTAGATTTCAAAAAGGCTTTAGAAAGGCTGGTGCGAAGATGAAAAACACATTCACAGCCATGCCTGAGTTCAGAGAGATTATTTAAGGACAAGTGAAGCCGCTTTTCAGGGTGCGAGTCTATTACGTCTCATTAATCCGTTGCCACCCACACATTTGGAGCCCCTCTACTTGTGATCCAAAACAACGACAGACTAACGTTTGGTTAATATGTCGCTCGGTTTTACAGGCGCAGGCTGTCTGAAAAAACGTCAGAAAGTTTTGAAAAACAGAAATGTGCCTTTGATCTTTCTCTGCTCTCAAAGCAGTGCCACCCAAATACAGTAATGTATCCCCCCTCCCTCTCCTGAGCACCCACTGAAGTCTAATCTTGCCTTACTCAGACCTCCTTCAAAGACTGCATTTAAAGACTGGCCTGCTCTGATCCAAGAGCTGTTTTTGGAAGCAGAAACAACACAAGCAGAGGAGGAATCTAACTGTGGATCAGTCAGCTGTTCACTTACCAGAGACTGGGTGGTGGGGAACGGCTGCAGGTCTTTGGGCTTGGGCAGCTTAGGAATCAAGTCCTCTGGGTTCACGTTAACCTGGGGGAGGAGAGGTTAGACATATCACTGTTAGACAATATGAAGACTGTGCCTGAAACCGAAGGCAGCCGTCTCAGTGCCTTGCTGCCCATATTCTTCTCAAAAGCAGTGCCTCAGAAGGCAGTACTGTGGTAAAGGCACCTACAAATCTAACTGATTTTGGACATTTTGATTCAGACATGACTTCAGAATTTGATTCAGACATGACTTCAGAATTTCATTCGGACAGACGTGCCTTCCTGCCTCAGAATACTGTGGGACCAGGCAGCGTTTGTTACTTTCCAAGCACATTCTAAGGTAAGTAAATATACAGACATATTAATGTCTGTATGTGTCAGTATACTGACATTATGTCAGCAATTAATAACATGCCAGTCTGCTAACATATACTGATGTACACCATTTCAATATAGTTATTCCGGATGTGGACAAAAATATTGGCACATACTTCCATTGGTGGGCAGTTTAAATGCCTCTGCATACCAAGACATTTGGAAGCATGATGGACATCATCATGCTTCCCACTTCATGGACACAGTTTGGGGAAGAACCTTTTCTGTTCCAGCCTGACTGAAGCAAGCTCCAAAAAGACATGGGTGGACTAGTTCAGCGTGGAAGAACTTGACTGGTCCACACAGAGCCCTGACCTCAACCCAATCCAACACCTTTAGGATGAACTTGAATGGAGATTGCGAGCCAGACCTTCTCATCCAACATCAGTGCTTGAACTCGTAACTGCTCATTTAGTGCATCAATGTCAGTAAATATACTGATATTAATTATATAAATCTTCGCTAATGTAGAGTTTGCAACAACTCAAAAGTCTTCACACAGAAAGATTTGAAAAACTCTGAATACTTTAAGTTTAAACCAATAACATGGGTCTCCACTACAATTTATAAGTAAATTAAACATCTGTCAGGCTAGACAAATATGTTTTTAACATAAATAAGTATCCACAGAGCTTATGCTCGTAATTTTCTCTAAATCACAATTCTCTTACACATGGCTGCTGGGTTAGTTGTTGATCTTCATACCTCACCAAATCATTTACTACAACAAGCAATGTTCCACATAACATTCATACTCCGATATCTCAGTGGTAGTTACTTACGGGAAGGAACAGTTTGGCAAAAGAACAATTTCCTCTTACCCCCAATGTGGTTCATCAAACAAGACATATTGGTGGTCGAAATTTTGCTTCAGCACCGGAGCTTTGAGGCTGATGCAGCCAACACAAATTACAAGTCAATAGTTGCCCAAATCGTTTCCCTAAAAATACTTGACTTTAAAATCCAGCCCATCATTAATGTAACACGAACTTGTGGGTGTGGTTTAGGACACAGTATGCCTTCCTGTGAGCTGCAGAAATGAACAAATTTCCACTGAATGACCACCCCAAGACTGGTATTCACAAAGCAGTCATGAGGAGGACTGATCTTGGTACAGCCTTATCTTGCCGATTGCCACAAAAATTCCTGAGTTCTTGTGAAAACAGACCTCGTTGCCTGAAGTGTTCAGCTTCATGAAGTAGTAAGTAAGGAATACTGTGTCCTAAACCACATCCACAAGTCTGTTCCACATTACTGAATAGCTGGATGCGCTTTGTTTTGAGGATGTATTCATGGAAAAGATCTGGGTGACTACTGACTTAACAGTGTAGTGTTAGTAATAATAGTTTTGCAGCTCCAGTGCTAAAGAAGCAAAATTTGAACTCCAAACACATATAGGCTATATAATTGTATAATTTATAAAAACTTAATATGCTTTAAATGATAGTGAATTCAATGCAACTAGCTATTAGCTATTGATGAAACTTACCCTCATTTTGCGCTGCCGAGGGCACAGGTACAGGTCAAGGCAGCGCTCAAATCGCTCATGGATGAAGCGAGAGAAGGCTGGCACAGCACGTAAGCACGAGTGCTTCTTGGGGAGGAAGCTTAGCTTCCGGTCCTCGGGGTCTTGCTGTTCCCATGCCAGTCTCTGAGAGCGGGAAAAAAAAACCATTTGGGTAAAATAACATTTTGCCGCCATGAATTCTAGTGACACCAAATCAATTAAAAAGCTCTGTGTGCGTTCTTATTCCCACCACCAAACAAGGCAAAAAAGAAATCCATGAAAAATAGTCTGTAGTGTCTGTAGTGACTCTATAACCAAGCTGGTTTAATTAGGCTGAAAATAAAGGGCAAGTTCTGGTCAGGGTGCACCTGTTCTAAGTGCTTACACTTAGCATGCAAACTACAATCAAATCCCCTACAGGCAAATTCTGGAAGCCTCATAGAGGTGGATCAGGGAGTTGGGTCCATGTGCAAAATGCCAGCACTGAGCTGTGAACAAAGCAAAACAGAAAATAAAACTGGCAAGACCTCTTCGTCAGTGAGCAGATACTCTGGAGGGGGATTGTAGGATTCCTCATGACCTGGCAACCTCATCTTTGGGGCAGGGATGTGCATTTTGTGGCGTCCCAGGATGGCATTGGGGTCCTCCTTTGCCCACAGGTCATAGTATTGGGGTCCGGTCTCCTTAGGTCTGCGTGGCTTGATCCAACCCATCTTTATGGCATGAACCAACTTCCCAACCTAGAGGCACAACAAGAAAAAAGAAAAAAAACAGCGGATAGTCCCATATTAGTCCAGGATGACTGCACTTTGTTTGGAGACCATTACGCACAACTCTTACGATGACACAAATCACCCATGACCAATTTACAGGTCTGGGGAAGCCTGAGTGGCTAAACCACTGCACTTAAGGAAAAAAAAAGTGGGGGAACTCTTTTTAAAAATATTTTTACTGAAAAGTTTGTGAGTCTAATTTCTTTCAGCTTCCAATTTCAGAAGCCCATTACTGCAGAGTTTCAGAGCCCGTTCCACACACACAGACAGAAAAAAAGTGTGTGGGAATCATTATGGCTAATGCCATACAGATGCGAGCAGTTAAGAGTCCAGCCGGTCGAAATATGACTCTTCTCATCCAAGCTCAGCTGTATTAAACGCAGTAAACAGAAATATTCATTTACTTCGTAAGCTGGGAGATGAGACACAAAGAGACATAAAAGAAAAGTGAGGAGGGGCTCTTGCCTTCTCTTTCTCAATGAGAGAGGGAATGAAGCTGCGTTTGTCTTCAGGCCTGTTAGTCACCGGGTGGATCATCACTTCGTTGGAGAAGAAATCGATCGCAGGCTGAGAAATGGGAGCAAAGAAAGATCAGTTAATCAGAACACCAACAATAACACGAACACACTGTCTCATGAGACAAACATCAGGGTGTTGCCGGACAGTTACTGTGGTAATTGAAGTGGTTGCTAGGGTGCTGCTTTGAACTCTTTGCTGGTTTATAGAGACTGACTGATAAGATATGCTTGATTTTTGTCAAGGTGTTACTGGGGGGATGACACCAATATGTCACAATGACACTTCAGACATACTGTACTTACTGTAATCAATGCACACCAAAGATAAACACTCATTGTATTAGAAACAGCTGTGAGAAAAAGCATAAACAAGAACATCTGGGCCATCAACACACACACACACACACACACACACACACACACACACACACACACACACACACACACACACACACACACAC
>JBBPDC010000141.1:7203754-7221815 GCA_037974485.1 Hemigrammopetersius urotaenia
GAGAGAGAGAGAGACAGAGAGAGAGAGAGACAGAGAGAGAGAGAGAGACAGAGAGAGAGACAGACAGACAGAGAGAGAGAGGGGGGGGGGGGGGAGGGAAAATCAATCATGCAGGCCAGTTTAACATCCATTATTTCAATCTATCCTAAAGGCTAAAGGGAAAAAAAGGTCAGTACACCTCATCATGATTCATTCCTCTGTGCTCTGAGGTACAGATGAAGTCCTGGCAATTTTATCTAGCTTACCCCTCCGAGGTAAGAGATTCTAGCTGAAAGCACTCCAGAACCTGACCATCATTTCCTCTTCTTCATTAATACCCACAAAACTAGTTTACCAACACACTGACCATTGAAATCCTTCAGAAATTTCCCAAAAGTGTGGCTAATTTTCAATTCTGATAATTTTATTAATTATTCTACAATAAATAATAAAACTAAATGTACACATGCAACCAAAGATATGTTTAGTTTTTATAAACCTAGGTTTAGCAATACTCTCAGGGTAGTGCTGTGTGAAAATACAGCTCTGGAAAATAAGAGAGCACTGCAAAAATGTTCAGTTTCTCAGGTTTGATCTTTTATAGGCTCAAGTATTGAGCTGAACAGCTTTGCTTTAGTTTTTAAGAGTTACTGACAATGTTTCTTCTAATTTCCAAATAAAATATTGTTCTTTAAAGCATAATTTGAATCGTTGAAAGAAAAAACATAAAAAAAAAAAAAAATTGCAATAATTACCTTTGATCTAGTAGTGTTTTACCATCCAACTGGTCTCATTGCAAGAGAAGAGTGTTGTTTACAGCAGTGTTTTTATATTTTTCCTTATCAAATAAAATTTGATTCATGCGATCACTAATCGGAAACTCATAAAGCAGAACGAGGTGCTTGTGTATGAATTTAACAGACACTGGTATGGAATGGTTGTCATACTCAGAGATGCTAATTTAAACTAAATTGCAGTGGTCTCTTATTTTCCAAGAGCCGTGTGAGATAAAACGTTCAACCCAATTTGTCTTCAGCATGTTCCTGGAAACTGAAGGAGGAAAAAAAATATATATAAAAGCCAGACGTTCCCAAACTTTTGACCAACAGCATACATTTCCACATCCCCACCCTTCCCTCCTATTCACAAGCTCCTCCCTCCACGCACTCAGTCGCTTACAGCACGCCACAATAACATTATGCAGCCAGGGCAGCTAATAAACCAAACAGAGAGATTTCTTTGTCTGAGAAGCAAGTCCGAATCTCTCTCTCTCACACACACACACCCCGACGAGAACACAGACATGCTTTACACCAGACAGCTGAAAGTTCTCAGAGGTCGCAAGCAGCACTTTTAAGTGAGGTCTGCACCTGTGACTTATTTCAATAAAAACACCCCTACCATATCCAATTAGGAGGGAGTGGGCAGCCGTGTCACGCTTTCTTCCACAGCCGCGAGCAGCTGGAGAACCCGCCCACCCCCTACTCCTCTTAAAAGCTGAGCACTAACCTCTTGCCCATTTAGCTTATCGCAAACGAAGCCTGATGCGATTGGCCGAAGCCTGGCCTAAACCACACCTAATTGGACAAAGGCAACACTAAGAAAACAGTGCCCACCTTCATTCCACTGTATTATCAGACATGAACTAATGTCTCTTATTACACTGTGGGAGGTTTCACTGTCTCCATAGTTGAAGTGGTTGTATTGTCTGGCAAGGCTAGTAGCTTTGCCAACATGGTGTCAATGTTGCCAAGTCAGCAAGAAACCAGAAAAAAAAACCACACATACAAACACAAGGGAAAAGTAACACTAATTTGATATTTCCTGTGAAGAGAAACACCTTGCCGGCCGACCTTCAGAAGACAACTGGAAGCCCAGTGTTCACACTGTGTAGCTTTTCAACCAGCAGCAAAACGCTCACAGGAGACGTATAATGAATACTCATTAGCCATCTGTATAAGGGGGCGAAATTAAACCACCTTCACTGTTAAGAAACCTAACCTTCTGACTTATTTGTACCTTCTTTAGATTCTCAGTAAAGTCAAGCTGTTGCTGTACTTTGTGTGAAGTGTTAAATGAGTGTAATGACAAAATTAGGAAGAATGTCAGACCATGCTTTTAAACCAATGTACAGGTGAAACAAATGCATCATGTTAGAGCAAAGCATTCTATAAGCATACTGTGTTAAATCAAAAGCCCTTTACTATATATATTTTATATTTATACCCCTGCAACTTGGGGTTAACGGTCTTGCTCAGGAACCTTGTGGTGGTATGCTGATGGTAGAATTCGAACCCATGACCTCTGGTTGAAGAGGTAACTGCAAACACATTGCAATACATACGCTAGGGGTGTTAAGACTAATGATTTTCACTACTCAAATAGTAATTCCAAAAAAAAATAAAAAAGGCAAAAAACCCTTTTCAGGACTGCATCAACAATAGGTGCAGGCTCAAGGTGGTGAGATGTTTGGAAGAGTGTAAAAGTAGATGAAAGCCTTGGGCATTTCGTACACAGAAGTACACAAACTAAAATAACCACAGCTCTCAGAACCCCTCCTCTCACAGCTTCTTCCTAACATCTCTGCTTTTGACAGAGATCTTGGCTCTGGCTCGTCACTGTCTAGTGGAAAACAAACAACTCTTTATCAAGCTAAATATAAGTAAGCTGTTGCAACTCTCCACACCAATAAGCCTTTCAGAGTAAGACCTAGTCTCTGAAACAAGCTATTCTGATTCAAAATGTTACTCCTGAACTGTGTTTGAAGATGCATCATTGTGCATTTGCTCTCACCCATTGTTCTTCTTAAGGTTTATTTACATCATTGTTCTTTTTATAGCTGGATGTGGGCTTTTATAAAAAGTTTTCTGTAAAATATTGGCAAGGTTCCAATGGCAAAATGTCCAAAAATCTGAATATAAACGTACTACAGTGGATATATATGATCAGTTGATCTGGGACTCATTAACAGACTTGACACAAAAGTTCAGGTTTGTTGTGGTTTAAATAAAAAGAGCAAGTCTGTGAATGCCGCTATGTGCACTTTTCCTACTAGTTTTTGGGCAAGAGCAGTTTGCTCCACCCGTTTTCAGCCGTCCTTAAGCATAAATGTCTTGGTAAGAGACAACGAGTTAACATCTCCCTTGGTAGAGTCAGAAAACTTTCCCATTCAATACCATGCTGTGAGAAGAACATTACTTTTTGTGGCTGTAAAACCAGTGTCTCCAAACACTGGTTATACACTTACTACGCAAACACATCCTAGTTTCTTGCAGAAATGCAATGTAGTTTAACAGGAGTTTTCTGCCATGTCCTCTTTTGGATAGATAGGAGTTCATAATAATAATAAATGCAGAAAAAAAATACCCATATAAGTTCTTTTTTTTTTGTTACCAGTTTTGTGGCTATTCTCAATCATTTTTGCTACACTGATAAATGATCCCATCCCAAATCATTAACCACAATAGCTACTGCTTTAAAATCCATTTTTCAAATGTCTTCATCTGAACTGATGCCAGATACTGACACATGATGCAGTGGGACACAATAGTGAAGCAGATGTCAGAGCTATGGGTCTGCGAGGCCTTTCCAACTCCAGCTGAACAGTCTGAAAGGACACAGCAGAGGGACGCAGCAGTCCACCTCAACCCTGGGGAAACCTCCAGCTCAGCTGCTTTCAATTCTCCCGGCAAGCGGAACTTTTATGAAGTGTCAGTCAGGTATGAGCCATGTGAGCAGGCTGGGGGAGAGTTAGGGCGAGGAAGTCATTGGTATGGACAGAGAAGTCTGTTCTTTAATGCTCACACTCTTATCAGCTCATTCAGAGAAGAAAGTGCGGGGCACAAGATGAACTGAGCGCTGATAGAAGACTGTGTGCGAGTCTGCGTGTGTTTAAAGGGCCTCCACTCTACTTTTTTCTTTTCTATCCCTGAGGACCCCTCATGACATTTATGTGGGTTTACATACCAAGCACAAACATTACGTATATTTTTACATGACTGTTTTCCAACCTCTATTTAGCCCTTAATATTAAAACAGTCTATTTTGGTTACTGTGCCTTTATAACTATTATGTAAATTAGCTATGTCTTGATTGGTTGTCCTGTATTATGCCTCATTTAAATGCAATCCAGACTAAAACACTATATATAACTTCAGCAGTGTGAGTCTGTTAATAAAAGAAAACGTAATGGTCTGACTCACCTTATCCACCCACTAGTCGAAAAGAAAACAGACAGGAATAAAGACAAAAGATCAGCCACGTGAGATGATCTGATCTTCGGATCAGATTATCTGAATTAGCTAAAATGCGGCACTACTCATATTCGTCGCTTTCACTCTTACAATGCGTTAACTTCTCTGTTATGGGCTTTCAATCATCCAGGCTTGTAATTCAACATATTTGTCTGTTAAACAGGGCTTGGCATCCTCAGCATGAATGGTCAGCTCCTTTATTTCTGAATCGTGAACAAAATACACTCCCACAACGTTTCTCAAATCAAAAACTCAACAGGAAAAGAAAAAGCCACACAGAAACTGCTTTTGCGTTGCTTGCCATGGTTCATACTTGATCTGCAGACTGTTGGAGCTTTTCAAACCAGAGCTGTTGACTCGAATCACATGACTTGACCTGAAACTTGACTTGACAAAATCAAAATAGGATTTGCAAGTCATCTTTTGACTCACACTTTACCTCAGACTTGAGCCTTATGGTTTCTTCAGTTTTGTTTTTGTTCCTCAAACCAGTTCATCCACTATGGTTCACTGACACGTGCTGGTTATCTCCTTAACCAATGGGGATTACCCACAAAATCTCCAAAAGAAGCTGCTGCTACTCAGTATAGAAACAAATCCCACCACTCCGAACTTCTGCCTCTTTTATATTGCGAGTCTCCATAGCAATATTATTTTATACTCTTTTGCTATGTGGTGATGGATTCTCCTTTCGAGACTTTTAGAGAGTTTCTCTCGGCATCTGCTACACATCTAAGTACCAACTTAGTAATTTGGTAATTTGTCATTAGAAAGCATGCAGTATATTTGCCATAAGTATTTATTTCAATGCCCTAAAAATCACAGGACTGAGTCTTGGTTTGTAATTTGTGCCAGAATGGGCAGCAACTAGAAACAATGGCAATCTCGTATAACATCACCTAGGAGGAAAAATGCTGTAGAGGTGGTATAAGGTTAAGGAGGGCACAGATGGCTTAAAATGTGCTCTCAATGATTTCTATGGCATATTCAGCTATGACTTTTAAAGAACTTAATAGTAATATAACTACAAAAGTAACAAAGATGGTAATTTACAAAATTCTTCCTTTAAATGGACTGCATTTTTGGTCTTCAATGTTAAAATTGTATTGCATTCGTTAAGGAATGCATGCTGACTTGTTTAGGGCCTGAAGGGCCTGAGACTGGACTTGAGACTTGCCTGCTTTGACTTGGGACTCACTTGAACTTCAGTTCCCACTTGGGTGTTGAGAGGTATGCCACTAGAATAATGTACAAAACACACCACCATCATGTTTTTCACTCAAAACTGGAAACGCAACTGTAAAAACAAAAGCATCGTAGAAACCGTGTGTTCCAATGCCATGATCAAGAATTCCTGGCAATGTATCGTCATCCATTAACACAAGAGTTATTCCGTGGGCTACAGGTCTTAGGCAGGTAAATTCTCATGTCAGTTGTACTGAGAATTTGATTGTGTTTAACTAGAATTAAACACCCACAGTTTCTGAAATTGGTTCATGCCTACGGGGCTGTTTACACACGTAGGTCAGGAAATAAATGGTTTCTATCCAGTGTAGATTTGAGAGAGGACAAATTTATACCGTTGTTACCCTTACAAGCAGAACACACAGTAAAGAGTCGCCTTACACAGTGTGAACGTGAAATTCTCTCTCTGCATTTAACCCATTCATCAAGAGAAGCAGAAGGCTGCCATCAACATGAGATGCCAGGGGAGCAGTGTGTGGGGACGGTGCCTTGCTCAAGGGTACCTCAGTGATGACACTAGAAGTCAGGTTTCAAACCTTCTGATCACAAGAGCAAAGCCCTAACCACTAGGCCACCCAGCTGCCCCAGTGAGTTAAGCCGGTGATTACAGAGCAGAACAAACTATTAGAGATGTTCTACAGGAACAGACAGCATGGAGTCCACAGTCCAGAGACCCCAAAAAGATTTCCCGTTACTTCTTTACCCTATGCGCCCCATATCTCAAAGACTTTTTCCCCCAAATAGAGGTGTTTTCACATTCATCTTGAATACTGGAGTCTGCACCAAACACCAGTTCTTAGCTTGTTTTTGGGAGCAGTCCATTATAGTAGATTTGTGCTGACCACACCACAGCTCGCCTGATGCAAACCCAGGCTAATGTTTTCAGTGGGACCAGGGATTGGACTGCTCCTGTGCTCAAGAACAGTTTTCACAGTCATATGTACAAACTAAAGGGGGAAATAGTGTGCGAGAGATCTTAGTGGTGGGAGAATTCAGTGACAGTGCATTTTACCACAGTACACAGATGAGGTAATGCCAGTGTGAAGCTTTTATGAGTGCTCTGCTAGGATGCCTCCCCCCATTAAACTCTGTCTTTACAGGAGAAGATCAAACAGAGAGGGTCCAGAGTCTCTTCATCCTCACACTCCTCCCAGATTGCAACAGTGAACATGACCCCCCACACTTTCATGAGGTGCACTCATAAATGGGTCTGGGGCGCGCCAGAGGGCTTAGGAAATTGGCCACACTGCAAGTTGAATGGCTTCCAGTGCAAGAGAACAAGGCAACATGCCTTCATCCGTCCTTCACAAGATGTTGACTGCGGTTGCTAGCACACAGATAAGATCTGATGTCTATTTCGTTCTACTGAGTGATGGATTGGATGAGAAATGGGTCCTCATGCTTGATGCCTAATGCTGTGCATAAAACTGATTGCACCAATGCATCGTGGTGGTCTGTTTTGCTTGTGTATGCGCATATATAATAGATAACACTAGATGCATTTTCTGCAGGAAATCCAAAAAAAATCAAAAACAAAAAATTGGCCCAAAAAATAAAAGTTTGTGTTAAAAAAAATCTCGCTCCATGGATTTGCAATCTTCTGATTCAGTTCTCGCTGGCTTTAACCAAGCCATTCATGGTTAAGGATGGCTAAACGCGTAGCCACATTCACTGGTTGATTCTTTTTAATTAAACCACAGCAAACAGTGACACACATCTGTTTGTATAACTGGGCTTTGGCATCTTAAAGTCTGTTTATGAATCTGCTCTGTGTTTCAATCCGTTTCTTCGCACTCGTGTTTTTTTCACATTGTGTTTTTCTTCAGCTTTCTCATCCATGATGTCATACGCATTCTCTCCAACACACACTTAGAAGTCGACTTGACCATTCTCTGGTACCCCATAAATTACAGAGGGGACGCAATTACAAAAACAGTTTTATCAAATGATCAATACTTGGCCTGATCAAAGATCAAAAATCAATAGGCATTTTGACATTGGAACCATGGCCATATTTCATAAACTGTAGGAGAAGAGGTGCCAAATTCAAATTAATAATAACAAAACAAAAACTTTCCTACTTATACATGTCACACATTTCTAATTTCTCCTAAACAAAAACAATCTTCACTTTGTCTACACTTTTTTCTCATCCTCACATCAGGTCCCTGCGGTACCATAATAAAGCCCTACCTGCTGTCAGTTGGGTATTCAGTGTCAGAGTAATGAGGCAGGCTGTTGATAGGGTAAAAGCTTTGGGATTGTACAATAATCTGGCAGTAAAGGCAATTCACTGCTGGATGTGCCTCTGAGTGCACAGGCCAAGCCCTCTTCGCACCAGGGTTAGCGTGACGTGACACTGGCACATGTAACATGTGGTGGCAGGCAAATGACAGGCCCATCCATCAAGACAGGTCAGCAGCCCTTAAACCTCCCCCAATCAAAACAAATGGACCAGAGGAGCCAAATTGAGACTTGCCCTCTGGTTTGCTCTGTTTGAATCAGTAAGTCCAATCTGCTCAGGTCGGAGAGGGGTAAAAATAAGCTGGTGCTGCTGTCAGGACAGCTGTGAGGTTTAGGGAAGGAAAATCCACAGGTCTGCTGCCCGCCGTCAGGAAGCTTCTCACATTTTCCGCTTCTCCACACCACTGACCTCTCGCTCACAGGGGCGGAATTCCTCAGCTGTCAGGACACTGAGAGGATTGCAGTATTGGATTGGGGAAGGCTTTGACTTCATTTTGGATTAAGGATGCAAAAACGAGGAACCCATTATAAAATAATGAGAGACTTGAAACTGTTCCTAAAAACTAAGCCTGAGGAATACTTATCAAGTGACGACGTCAAAATAATAACTAAATATTATGAAAGAAGAGTGTTCACTCAACTATGTGTAATGTTATGTCGATATATATATATATATGAATGGTCTTGAAGGTTAAAAGAATCATTTTAAATTCAACCTGAAATTTAACCGGGAGCCAATGGAGCTGCTGTTTTTAAAGTCTGTTGGTGTAATGGTCCCTGACGCCACAAAAACCAGCTGAGAATCAGAGCCCAAGCTTCCGCACACTCAAGCCCAAAAAAGCTATGAACATTAAAAATAAAAGGATTTTTGAAAAGAAAAAAAAAACTGCATTAATGTGTGATGAAATAATTGTTTAAGTAATCAATGCGTGCCGAGTCCTAATGAATTAATCACAGGCTGTAGGCGTCTATCAACATTTGGTAAGGGACATAAATTAATCTTTTAAAAAGGAAAAACTGAACAATCAGTGTTTATGAATGTTGGTCACCAAAACCAAATATGAATCAAAGCAGATGAGAAGGTAGACGCCTACTGTAGATGCCTACCTCAGTGTCTTCCACTTGCATGGCAACTATTATTTTTTCAAATACAAATCTGTACTTATAAATCTAAAAAAATATAGAAATAAAATCTCATTTATAAATGAATTACTTTACCCTTCAGCTTAAAGGGGTAATCATTTTTTTTATCTTATCAAAACAAGGGTCTCTCATCTGTTGTCTTATGTGGAACTCATGTGGAACCTATTAAAATAGGATGGGAAGGTTAATGCTATGAACGCACAAAAGCTTGAATGAAGTCAAAATGTAAGTCACTTAAAAATTCTAGATTGTGATTTCTGGAGTTTGTTTTTGTAAGAAGGCTGTCATGATTTACCCTGAACCAAACAAACATTAAAACCACCAGCCTAAAGTTGTATAGGTCCTCCTAAAGTGTAAAGTATCCAACTGTCGCATGTAAACATCTCACACCACAGTGCAAAACTGTCCTCTGCATTTTACCCCTTACCTGAGTGAAGCAGTGGGCACCCAGTGGGGTGTGGGGATGGTACCTTGCTCAGGGGTACATCAGCGGTGCTACTGCCAGACCTGGGATTCAAACCCACAACCTTCCGATAACAGGGGTAACTCCCTAACCACCAGGTCACCAGATGATCCACCAGCTGTGGTATTTGGCACCAAGGTATCAGCAGGAGATCCTGCAATCTGTGAGTTGGGGCCTCTAAGGTTCAGACTAGTTTGTCCAGAACAATCCACCGATGCTCGATATAATATATCTTTATTCCTCTTGTTGCATTGAGCATGTTGATGACAAAAGAATTTCCCTCAGGATAAATAAAGTTCTTTCTTATCTTATGAGAGAAAATGTAATTCATCAGATCAGACCATTTTCTTCCACTGCTCCAAAATGTCCATGACCTTTTCACCAGTTCACTGGTTGTCCTTCCTTGGACAACTATTGGTATGTTCTAAACATTGAATACTGCAGTAAAGTAAGTAAAGTGGGATGTATAGTCACATGTGAACACACCATAGCCCACAGTGTGAACAATGAGAAATTCTTTCTCTGCATTTAATCCATTTACTAAGCAAAGCAGTGGGCAGTCAGTGGTGCAGCACCCGGTCAAGCGAACCTCAGTGTTGCCACTAGCAGTCTTGGGATTCGAACCCATGACCTTCTGAATACAGGGGCAACTCCATAACCGCCGGTCCTCCGGCTGCGAACATCCCACAAGACCTGTCCTGACCAAGTCTAAGTAAAATTAACCCACAGACTTTCAGAGCACAACTATTTCTACAAACAAAAACAGCAGATGTGATTTTTAATGAACTTCATAATTTAATATTATACAAGGACTAGAGTCATTGGGCAGCAGCAAAATTTTATTCGTTATCAATCTTCTGACTAAAAAGGCAAAAACTGGGTAATACAAGACTGTCTAGACAAGACAACCATCCAGTGCACAGATTCAAGCCACAATCATGTGCTTGTATCAGCATCGACACGCTTTGTACACAGACCATATAGTTTTCCAGGATGTATGGCAAAATGCCTACAAAAAAAGGGAACGCTCAATCTCCGTGGCAGCTGTACATTTATATCGTTGTACAGATGCCAAACCTAACAGTGAGGGTGAGCTTGTGTGTCATTTGGAATGAAACATTACTCCGAATGATGTTTCACAACAGCTCGTCTTTGAAGTAAGAGGTTAGAGGACAGGACTGGTTTAAAAAAAGTCCTCCCTGTTGCTAAGTGTGATTCAGACCAGGGTCTGAGTCATAGTGAAAAGCAAATCAAACACAGACATTAGCCTTTACTAAACCACAAGTACAAACAAGAACAACACACAATATACAACATCATAAGGTTACTGCAACACTGGAAAGGTTCATACAGCAACCGTCATCATTTCCCATTTTCTGTGTTGTCCCCTCCACCCCATCCTCAACTGCCACAACAGAAACCACCATCTTCCTGCCACCACCAGCATGCCATCACTCGGGAGCACTAGAATGGAAGTTGTTCTTGGATCAAGACTCACATGCTTGGAAGTGCCACATTCCCAACTCTCTGGCTGAAATCTGGGGGGAAAGTGGGAAGAACATTTCTCGAAAATAGCTTAAGGCTAAAAATTCCCAGGAGAACTGAAGCTATAACAGAAACTCCCAGTCGCATCGTACACCCTGAGTCACGGCACATTTTGAAGCGCCAGGCACTGCTGGTCCAACTCAGCGCCTCAAGAGAGGCAAAGACCTAAACCAGGCCTGAAACTGGTTCAGTGGATTAAGAGGAGTGAATAGACAAAATGAATGCCAGGAGGACAAGATAGTCACCAAAGAGACATTTTGTAGTGTTCTCTGTGAAGACACTTGTCCTTTTATTTAAGCTTGAAAATATCCTGCATATTTGGTTGGCATGAACCTAGGCATGAACTGTATTTCAGGTTGTTTAGAGCGGCACCACAGACCAAACCGGTCTAGATACAACTAAAAACAAATGAGCATTTTTCACCAGGCTTCAGTGAACGATATTACATAATTGCACAGAAACTCTGGCTGTTGCATGGAGGTTTCACTCGCTGTGTCAAGTGCGCGACAGCTGGGCCAGCTTCATGGACAAAGACACTGTGATAAAGCTTTTGAGTGGTCTGTTGAAAAATGAATTACACTTAACAGCCAAAACAAAACTGCAGACAGTGTGAGAGCTTACAAGAGCTGTCCTGACCTCATCAAAGTTCAAAGTATATTCAACATAAAGACTGTCTGCGCACAACTATTTGTACAAACAAAAACAGCAGATGTGATTTTTACTTCATAATTCAATATTATTCAACAAGGACTAGATCCATTGGACAGCAGCAAAATGTTCTTCATTATCAATCTTCTGACTAAAAAGGCAAACACTGGGTAACACAAGACTGTCTGGACAAGACAACCATGAGTGAACAGATTCAAGCTACACTCTTTGCAAGCTCATGTAGACGGTTTTGACTCTCAAACTCAAACATTTTGCTGTTGAAGCAGTTAAAATGCCCACACATTGCACAAAATATCAATTGAGATTACAATTTTTTGGCTTAATTCCACATTGTCTCATTTCCCGCTCTGGTTATAGTCAGTATGGAGTAAGAATAGGTGAATTGTATTGTGATTTTGTACCATCAGTTCCCCAAATGGGAGAGCATCACACATCTAGGGCAAGTTTTGCTATAACATATGCTGTGGTTGGACCCCTCTGGACCACTCTCTGAGCACACACACTGCAAACATGCAGGCTCTATCTGGATTACCTTGCGCCTCAACTTTGTCTTCATGGAACAAATTTACTAATCGAATTCCCACAGCAGAGATGGTAAGCTTTGTGGTGATAATTAGATCCAAGTACGCTTCTGCCGACAGCTTCCAGGACAATCTGTGTCTGGCTTAGAACTAGTGATAACTCCGATATGATCGATGGACTGACAGCCACATTCCCCCCCGACAGCTTGTCAAGTTAAACTGGTACAGTGAATTAACACATTGAAAGGGAAGGGAATGGTATTGAGAGAATTAGAAGTAAAGGAATCGGAACCAGACCCTGATAATGCTTTAACCAGCTGACAGTGAGGGGATATGTCGGGTATTGGTGGGGGTGTTGTTACGGATGTGGCGTATCGACTGCAAGTTTTGCGGTCCAGGCCTCTGGTCCCTGTACAAGCACAGAGGTCTATTAGGAAAGTGTGTTTGATATTTCAGACGTTTATGGACGTGTCTGTAGGCGCAGGAAAATTTCGGAGTTGAAGTAGAAAAGGAGTGGCCAGCCGGCATAGAAGGGGGTGGAACTGCAGCACACCTGTGTTACCCAAACACTCCACCGCCCCCCCACCATCCCATGCACACCTGACAATGGGTCTAAATAGGAGACCAGCAAATGCAGATACAATCCAATAAAACAAAGCACAGTGTCCTTTTATGCCTTCTACAGACTGTGTGATTTCAGTAATCGTATAAGATCAGTACAAATCACACTGTGTGACATGTAATTAACTGGGGTACGACATGTATGTAGATTGTGTGATGCCGTGTCCCAAGGTTTATAGATGATGCCTATTGAATAGTAAGCTGAGACACGTTAGTATAGAACAACAAAAAGGTCCTGTTAACTCACTACTCGTACATACTGATGACAAGATGACACACTTCGGCAATTACACTTTTCATGTGTCCTGAAAAAGAGGCAGTGAACCGGTATTTCTCTATTTCGCCTCCATGCCATGCTATGTCGTGATGATTTCATGTTGCATTTTTATTGGCTTGTCAGTGGACATGGCTTGCAGCAGCACACACACTGAGATGGTCACCCTGAATTTCAGCCATCTTTGAACCTCTCTCACAGTATGACATTGTACAATGTATGGCTCAGAGATTCTCTTTGCTGAGTCTCAGCTAAGTAATTAACCAACACTCCTGGGCAGCTGGTAGCCTAGTGGTTAGGGCATACGCCCTGCGACCAGAAAGTCCGGGTTCGATTCCCAAAACCGCTAGGCACCTCTGAGGTACCCTGAGCAAGGTACCGTCCCCACACACTGCTCCCCAGGCGCTGTGTTCGTAGCTGCCCCCTGCTTCACTTGGTGAATGGGTTAAATGCAGAAGTTGAATTTCGTGCTGTTCACACTGTGTGCTGTGGTGTGTTCACGTATGACAAATGGTCACTTTCACTTTACTGATAGAAACGCCGGAGGACACCGTTTAGACATGCAATATATTTTAGCAACTCTTTAGAACATGTAAGAACCTGTCCTCTGAGGTATCTGTGTTTTGATATAACTAAATGGTACCAAATTAAATGCCTGAGAGACCCCTGACTGATCTGATACATTTAAAGGGTAAAGAGTGCCTCATTAGATGGCAGTGTGGGGGGAAAAAACAAGGGCTTGAGCCATCCCTACACACAAGGCATGATCGGCCTAAGCCGACAAAAGCAACAGAATCCCTCCCTAGCTTCAAAAACCTGTTCAGAGGGCATTGCCTCTCCTAAAGCTCCATCTTTATGTGCCATTCTTACATAAAGAAAACACATGTTACACATTTTACACATGTAAAAACCCGTGGCTCATACATACATACTGGATCTTAGCACTATAAAAACTAGTAATTCTTGATCACATTTGTTCACCCAGGTGAAAATGAAATGGCATTTGGTCAATGCTACTTTGGTACTGATGTTGCGTATACCTCTGTGTAGAAAAAGTTCTGGGTGTTTTTGCTAATGTTGATCACCTCCACACTGGGCAAGTCAAGTAGTTGTGTGAAGTTGCGGTGAAATCACTTTAAATAATTTTGTATGAATCACATCCAACTCGTGGCTCAGTTTTCTGAAAAGACCTTCTGTGTACACCTTTATCCCTTTCATGTACTCCATTTCCTCTATTTACAGTTTGTGCAGTATAACAGGTTCTCCACTTCCTGCCGTCCATTGGAATTTTCAACGTCCATAATAGTTTTTTTATTGATTGTGTAGATTTACTATTGCTTCTCAGTTCTTGCTCTTTTATTTCAAATGGCACTGCACTTCACTTCACTTGTAAATCATGTATAGAAATCTTTTTAATTAATGACACATTGCTGCGAACAGGATTTGTTCAGGATTTTAAAAATTAAAGGGGCCGCAATAACAAACATTTTAATTTAATCCATTTATCTACATATTTTGCTCTTTTAATAAAACGTTAGCCAGAACATCAACACCACCAACATAATAGAATAAAATATATATTTTTAAAAACTAACAATAATAGTGTATGATAATAATGATTATTATATTCAAGAAAAAAAAGAGGTACTAGGACTGGTATTGGAAGACATTCAAAGGCAAGTATCAGAATAGATTCAGAACTGAAAAATTGGATCGTGCATCTTTACTAAACAGAAACCCATCTTTTTCTGACAATCTTTTGATGACTGATATACACTTGGTTAATAAAGATGGAAATGCAGTTTCCTTTAACGAAAGAAAATCATGTAAAACAACTCAAACCTATTTCCTTCATAATCAGAAAATATAGTGATGAGCAAAACGGTTGATATAAAGTCTATTATGTTGATGCCGTCTATGAGGGGCAGGAGACAGTCTAGTGCTCTTAGAATAAAACTGGGAAACGAAAGCGCTTTCAAACTTTAATACGCTTACAGCCACTGGAGAATTAAGCGTTAAGTTGACGTGATTTATGAATTCAAGCTGGCATCGACATTTTTTCCAGCTATGGCACTGGATTGGCTGTGCTACCACATCTTGGCAGCTATAGAGTCCACCTAACCTACAGTGTTGCTTATTGTAACGGGGGCTGAGGGGGACAGGGGCACCAGCTGAGAGAGACGAAGGCTATTTAAGCATAGGGATTTATGGAAGTGGTTCCATAGAATACCCAATTCAGAGAGACAAGCCATGTGCAGACGCAGCAGACCGCGTCTCTTCTCCGCAACTGTAGGTTTGCATTTCCCTCTAATGGGATCATTTATAATCCAAGTAATCTTTACCCCACCGTGGAATTCGGCTGCCGCTCCACTTTCCACTCGAGTCGTCCAAACGGAGCGACGCGTCTGCCGGGGGAATGTGTGCCGACGTGTTACGCACCGCGTCCGTCCATGTGTGCATGTGTGTGTGTGTGCTTACGCCTGTGTGATTTCCGTGAGTGGCAGCAGCACGCGGCCCATTAGGAGCGCTGTTAACAGCTACCACTAACAGACTGGTGGAAAAATCAGAAATTGGAAAATGACCATGGAATACTATCCAAACCCACATATCCTGAATAAAGAATATTAGAAAATGAAAGACTTAGCAAACGCACTGAAAAGTGACTATTTTTCGCATACACTGCTTCAATTCAGAGTACGCTACGTAAACCGCACCGGATTAACATATTCTCTTCAACTCAAAGAAGAATAAAGTGTCCTTTTCTTTTTTTATACACATATATCTCTCGGAAGTTTTAGTACTGACTGACCCACACAGATCCGCTAGCGACAAGCGGTCACTGCTGCATGGTCTGACGGACTGGCCTGCACAGAGTCCTCTCCTTATTACTGTGGAAGAACTAAAGTCACCAAAGCCCTCCTCTGCTCCTTTGTGTTTCCAGCCTGTTTATATGCTCAGCGCAGCGTAAATGTACCCAAGAGAAAACATGCCATAAAAGAATAGAACAGGGGTTAAAGAGTGCTTTAACAATGGAAAAGTCAGAGTAAGTGCAATTTCAAACCAGAACAAAAGGGTAACCTAATTGTCTCCTCTCCTCCTCTCGGCATAACCTCCCCTCCCCTTTTAAAGGAATTAATTGAAGTCATCGCTGGTGCGACCTCAGCGGGGTCTGTGTTTGCAAATGAGTGAGAGAGTGTGAACTGAACGCTTGCGTGCATGCGTACACAGGCGTGCGTGTGTGTGTGTATGGGGGGGCTGCAGCTGGCCCGCATCTGGCTTAGATTAAACCGCCTGTGTTGCGCTGGTCTGAAAGTGATACAGGGGCCCGTTTCCTCAAGCTCGTCCAGACGGAGACGCCCCCGCTGCAAGCCCACACGCTTACGCGCGAGTCCGGGCCAACAGCCGGGGGGGGCTCTGATGGTCCAAAACTCGTCGGTTGTGGCCGGCCGGGTGCATAACCCGAGCCTGACAGCGCTCTGGCCACCACAGCAAGAGAAGTGAGTCTGGAGAGACGCATGAGGTTGTGAAAGTGCTTTCCGCAGGAGGGGGGCAGATTAGATGTCGCACAGCGTAGGGGAGAGGGGCTCTAATGGCTGTCAGCTGGGAGCCTCTACTCCTGCTTTAAGGGAAAAGAGTGGGCAGGGGCCCTTTGTGACAGGATGATAACAAGCATTGTCATTTGTTACTCCGGACGCGAGGCTTTATGAGGTAACAAAACGTTCCGTCTGAGGAGAGGGCCGCTGTGCTCTCACTTAGTCCTAATGAATGTCGTCATATTACGAGCCAGCTCCACTTTTAATATATTGACTGCTGTGGTGGAGTTTGCTCTTTAATACTCTGGGGGTCAAAGCTGAAGTCCTGAAGAGCATTACTGAGTTCGTTGTCATGAAGGAGAGAGATCAGAGAGAGCAATATATCAGTTTCAACTTCTTCGTATTGTTGCTCATGGAATAAAACACTGATTTGAAGACAGTTGCACTTCAACTAAGAATTTAGCTTGTCTCAAGGTCCCAAATGCATCTATCCAGTTCATCAAAAAGGGGAGGGGGGCGGTGCACATTTAAAAGATATTTTATCCTATCAGAGGGCTGACTTGGAGTCAATATTACTTAAGTCTTTCCTTAAAATAATCTTCCTTGATTTTTTGGCCAAGACAACCAGAAACACTGAATCGAATGTGTTATTTCGGTTATGTTCTCATATTTTGCAGTTGTTTCTTATTAGGCAGTTCACAAACCCCAAGTTAACTTTCACGACTTATAAGTAAAACTTCGCAAATATTAAGTAAAAAAAAAAAAACTGCTATAATTATAACTGTGACTCAATGCTTCATCATCAAGCTTCCAGTCCCTGTCCCAAGTGAGGAATGGACAAGAAATCAAAACTACAGTAAAAACACTTACACAACTTTTGTGGGGGGCTATCAAAGACATTCATCATTACATTACATTCTACTGCAGATGCTTTTATCCCAAATCTAATATTTAAACATAATTGAAACTTTTTTTCTTATTAAAAAAGGAATAAAAAAGGGAAGCACACAGACTAATAGGCTGCAGTGCTCTCTCAGGCTCTAACTGGGAACAGAATGGTAAAGCAATTCGGATTTAAAATTGGTTTCATGAGGAAATAAAAAATAAGACAACTTCAGATTTTATTTCTATTTCCGCTGCAAGAGGAAAAGTCTGTTTGAAACAGAATAATTGTACATGGTTCCACATGAGGAAAACATTAGTTTAGTACAATTGTGTAAAAAAAAAAAAGGACTAATGATTTACTGCTTCTAGTAAAGAGAGTAAAAAAAAATCCTTTTTATTAGGATAAAGTTAAGGAGTCCTCTCCCACTCAGAGAGCATTATAAATCTCTGTGCTTGTAGCAGCCATTTAGAAAACTATTTTTATTAATGAAAATGTGAAATGCATATGCAATATACATTTCCTCATCCTAAAATTTTAAGATGAATGACTTTTAAAAATGTGTTTCTCTTACTTAAGAGAAATATTAGTGGGCAGACGACACCCAGAGAGTGTGTGAGAGAGAGAGAGAGTGAGAGAGAGAGAGAGAGAGAGAGAGAGAGAGAGAGAGAGAGAGAGAGAGAGAGAG
>JBBPDC010000141.1:7244410-7260431 GCA_037974485.1 Hemigrammopetersius urotaenia
AAGACTGAATCAAGTTGGTCAATGAGTTCTTTGGCTCTAGTGATGTGTCTTCAGTCTGATTTAATGTATTTTTCTAAATTTATCTAAATGCCTGTAGTAAAATTTTGTTGTTGAATACTGGGTGCATCTTTCTGAATGCTATGGATTGTTAAAGATATCAACAAAAAACTGACAAAACCTTTAAATGCGATTTTCTCGGTTTTTCAGTTGGAAAATGGTGCTATGCAACCATAATCCAAAGATTGTAACTCTTGTAACTAAGATATCATTTTAAAGCTTATATTCTCAACTTTTCAATGATCCCAAAACCTCAATTTTGAATTTTGGGTCACTGTGACTCAGGCCAGATCAGGTCACAAATATATTTTAATCAATCATTTTAAGGTACAAGTCTAGGACTCTTAGCCCTTTTGGTGCAGCTCACACTGCCCTGAGAGAATCTGCTCCCTTCAAACCAAATAATGGCATTCATTACTATACAAAAGCTAGAATTACTAACCCTTGGTCATTCTTAATGTGAGAAATCTGATACGTACAACCCCAGGTAAACCAAGGCAGTCTCTGAACCCCGCACAGGCATACCAAGCGTAAGAAAAGAACCACCTGTAAGCCTACATGTACTGTATACAACCCTCCATTATAAGGCAGAGACTACTACGCTATCATTTATTTCGACTGTTTAACAAGCCACAGGGTCTCTGGAGGCATACAACCTTTGAAAAACATCAAGTGCTTTTACAAACTAAATAAAGAAAAGTGGTCACCATTCCAGTTGTGTTCGATGTGATTTTAAATGAGCGTTTAAACACTGCCCCCTCCCTGCACGCTCTCTCTGAAAGCAGGGGTCTACCCAAAAACAATACCACTGCTAACAGAACATTCCTGGTTGGTAGGCCATTGCCAAGAACAGTTTTGGATGGCTGACATGTTTAGGTTGTATGGCCTGGCAAGTCCTCCAGCCCTCGGTGTGCCAGGGTTCAATGATTTTCAATGGACCATTTAAATTAAAGAGCAGAGGGAAGAATTCTTTAATGGCTCCACATGCAAATCTGAGAAGTCGCAGAGCTCCTGGTAGTGAAAATAGGCCTACATCACACAACTCCAGAGGCCTCTACAGAAAAAAACGAGGCAATCCAATACGTACATTACAGAAACATAGTAACATCTGACAGACATGAGGGAGTCGTTTCGGGCGCAGCAGTTCAGCAACCTCCGTCTCGAGGAATAAAGAACTTTTTCCCGCCTTCCCTTTATGAGATGTTACCGAAGTAACGTTGCAATAAATCTAACAGTTAGGATAATTACTTTATCATCATTATCCTTCCATCTGCTTCATAAAACACTTTTGGCTGAAATCGACACTTTGATGCGATACCCAGCGTGTGAAAGTTGTTAAGAGGGCTTTACTGTGCTGTAGTTCTGTACAAGAACAACTTAGAATTTTGTCTGAACTGGTCTTTTTTCTCCATGCAATTTTAGTACTTTCAGATCAAGGTCTTCCACTATGGATAACACCTACACAATGGGGCGAGTAAACAGACAGTTATTACACACTTTGGGTGTACTCATACTATGTGATCTGTTCTGTGCCCCGAGCATCTTTGACCCCAAAAGTCCAGTTTGTTTGGCTTATGTTGATCTGCATCAAGTCTGAGCATGCTTGAGGAGGTCGGCCCAGGCCCTGTTCAGCTGGACAGGCACGGTACGCATCTAGCGAGATCACTGACCGCTCCCCAGCACAGAACTGACAAACGTGACAGTGGAGGGGTGAATCAGATCTAAATACTTTGGCCTAGAGCAGAAGTGCAGCATTTGCTGGGTCAGCGGGTGGCCTGGCAGATAGAGAGTCACCCCTGCCATCAGAAGGTTATGGGTTTGAATCTCAGAAACTAAAAGCAGAGAATGAGTTTCACACTGTGTGCTGTGCCATGGTATGTTCATGCAAGACAAGTTCACATTCACATTTACTTCACTTCATACACTAAAACAACTCAGGGCAGCTGGTAGCCTAGTGGTTAGGGCTTTGCCCTGCAATCAGAAAATCCTGGGTTCGATTCCCCCCCGGGCCCTGTGTCCGCTGCTTTACTTGGTGAATGGATTAAATACAGAAGAATAATTCTGTGCTGTTCACACTGTGCAAGAGATTTGAGACTTCACTTAACAAATCTCTGAGATAAGCAGTAAATTTGGTGACCAGCCAATTTGTAGTGATGACCTGAAGCAGGGTCAGTATTTGAAGGTATGGAAGCTTACTGGGCGAAAAGGGTAAAGCAGTAAGTAACGTGTGCACAGGTCCGTGCAGCTCAGTGGGGGATTGAGAGGGGGCACGATTGTGTTCAGGCACAAAGCAACCAGGCCTAGTGAGAGTGCACCACCTATCGAGCTATTTCCATCCGGTATGCAAATAACACATGCTGTACATCCAAATTAAAACCAAACGACTTCAAGTCAAATGGGCTTTTCAAGCCAAACCATAGGAGCTCAGCGACAGGTGTTCAGCCGCTGCACCCACACATGTGCCAGCATATCGTAATTTGTAATAAATCCTGCTAACACTGCAATGTTATTGTGGACACTTTATAACACTATCAGTCTAATTCAGTCAAATATCTTGCAGTTTCACCAAACATCTTTAAACATACGGGTCAGCTCTGTATTTGCATTTAGAATTCATAGCTACACTCCACTCAGGTGATGCAGCCCCTCACAGCTCATTACACTTTCACAGCATGGCAGGAGGACTGGTCTCAGAATGTTTTGCTCCATCAAAAGAGTTCCAGCATCCCACTCAGGATGAAAGCTCACGTTTGAAAGACTTAGCAGCATTTCACTTCTCCAGGGAAACTCCAAATGTTGACTTTAAAGTTGACTTATTGTTTATGTTTGCACAGTCAAAAAGGAGCAGTTCAGGATACATTTCACTGTGTGTTGTACTTGTGTGACTATGCATAAGACAAAGGATTTTGAAAACTCACTGCTTTATGTGATCAGAACTAACTGCAAATAGTTCTGTATGTTACACACAGTGTTTTTTTGATTCGAATAATTGATTCATTTATACAATTATGTCATACATAGCACTTTAAAGTCAACCTGACCTCAGGATTCAGGAACTGGGGCAGCTGGTAGCCTAGTGGTTAGGGCATTCGCCCTGCGACCAGAAAGTCCGGGTTCGATTCCCAAGACCGCTAGGCACCTCTGAGGTACCCTGAGTAAGGTACCGTCCCCACACACTGCTCCCCGGGCTCCGTGTTCCTGGCTGCCCCCTGCTTCACTTGGTGAATGGGTTAAATGCAGAAGTTGTATTTCGTGCTGTTCACACTGTGTGCTGTGGTGTGTTCAAGTATGACAAATGGTCACTTTCACTTTGTATTCACCACTTATCCCTGGTCATATTAAGGAGGAATGGTCATACAATACCTTCTAAAACATCTTGTTTTCCTTTGTGTGCAATATTTCTGGTGAAATGTGCAATAGTTTTGAGGTGTTCTGGTGCAACACATACAATTTTTGGATGAAAGATTACTGTGAGCAATGGGAAAATCGGTCATGGTGCATTATCATTGTTTGACAATGCCTGTTGCTTGCTTGTGTGTGTGTGTGTGTGTGTGTGTGTATACATAGTATTCATAAACATGTACAGTATATCCAGTACTTAAATGCACGTACATATACTTATATAGGTTTATATACACATATACACGTCTATATATTATTGCATTATTTGTGTGGTGTACATTTTATATGATTGTATAGCTTTCATTATATTCATGCAGCTCTTACCTTGGTACTGTCCACTTTCTGTTGTACTCCTGTAGCAATGTAAATTTCCCCCTTGCTCGACTAAGATTCATCTTATCTTTTACAAAATTACTTTTTATCTTCTACAGAATTACTTCACTGTGTTCTAAAATATGACTCATTTAATGTTAATGTGATATTAACCAATAATGTCACCTCATTGCCTCCTTAACCCCCTTCCTAATGATGGAGAAGTAGCCAGTGTCTTTTTTTCTGCTTGAGGAGGGGAAATGCATTATTATTTTCCGCTCTCAATTAATTTAACCACGTATTTTTTTCTTAATGTCTGGATGTTGTAAACTACAAGGTTACATAATTATCATGGCATCAAATACGTTCTCCCACTAAATTTAAGAAACTGACCGATATTAAACTACATTACCTAGGAACTGAGGTTCAGAGCCCTTAGAACAAAATTGGGTGTTTTTTCACTGCCAAGTTATAAAGAATCATGAACTTCCTTTTTTTTTTTTTTATTCCCAAGAACTACATGTCCCTATTATTAGAATCCGTAGGAAATACAAATCTTATATTAATAGCAAAAAGGTTGTTGACTTCAGATAAAGACTATAAACAGCATTTTCACATCTGAAAGTGTTCATATCCACTACTGAGGCAATTAATGAACAGTGTTTCCCACACATAGACTTTACCTGGGCGGGCTGCCCGGACATATTAATGGCCGCCAAATTATATTTTGCGACACAATTATCCGAGTGAGGGTGCCAATGCAAGTGTTGTGTTTTTGAGAATAAGGACTTAAAAGGATTTTTTTTACTAGTACTAAAAGGCAACCAACTGGAAAGGTGCAAATCATAGGGACAGTATTTTAATTCACCACTACTCTAAGGTGGTGCTGCTCTGCTGGGGACACCGTCCTGGGAATTCAATTAGAAATACACAATCAAAAATGAATATAGCTTTTATAGACTATTGTGCTGAATCTGAACACAACACACAAACAACCTAAAACCACCTTTAGCACATTATAACATTAGAATACAAAACCCGAACACCGACCCAATGTGGGGAAAAAACAAAAACAGTAATAAGTAATGAGCCCAGGTGGCACCAAGAAAAGGTGGATATCTTCCTAAATTTATTTTACTTCAATGAAGTACCTATCTAGACAAGAAAAAAAGTGTTTTATAAAAAAAAAAAAAAACAACACACTATTTATCTACATATATAGTCACACAAAGATATTTTTGAAGGCCGGCGTAGCGTTTCAGCCTATTAAAATAATACACGCAAATTTCACTACCACATTTCACAAACACAGACACTTGGGCAGGAATATGCTGGGAAAATTTAATCTGAATCTAATTTCTGGATTATACAATATTTCATTACTTCATGCTTTGGCCAGTAATGTCCACCTGACTGTATTCAAGGATCCTGGAATATCATTCACGACAGATTGCCAGCCTTACCTCTTCGTCTGACGTGTCCTGCTCATACTCGTCCACCTGAGAAGAGATCTTCAGCCCACCGTCTCTTCCTGACCTCACACTGCCCTCTTCGCCGTCTTCCTCTGGAGGCACATTCTTTTTCTTCTTCAGCTTTCTGGCCTTGGCTGTTTTGTCCTCAGTCTGTGAACCACAAAAGTCGCATCACTGTAAATGTCTAACAAGAAGGTTAAAAAAAAAATCTATGTATCTAAATGTAGCATAAAAAATATCAAGGAATAGTACGTGCAACAGTTAAAGCACCGTTTTAGGCAAGATGCAAATCAAAACCTCAGAACAACATTTCCTCAGAGGGCACACATGGTAAAAGGTTTAGCAGTGCAGCGATGTACCAGGACTGAGGTTCCCGTCCCAGCTGTGGCACTGGCCACACAACAGGCCACGTTCTCAGCCCTGAGAAAGGAATGAGGGGCTCCCCTCTTTGCTGATGCTACGTCTCTTTCCAGCAAGGTGTATGGCCACATGGTTCAGAACTTATTTTCCTCAGTGGGATGGTAGTTTATAACCCAAGCTGTCTGGTAGATCTAAAAGAAGAACATTCATCAGATAAAGCATGTTCCCGTTCTCCAACTGGTGGTGCTGCCATAAACAAGGACAACAGACTTCCTACATGTAGAACCCTTGGGAAAAACAAAACTCCTGAAAGGGCCAGTGGTTAGGGAGTTGCCCCTGTGATCAGAAGGTTGCGAGTTCGAATCCCAGGACTGCAAGCATCACCCCTGAGGCACCCTTCAGCCAGGTACCATCCCCACACATTGCTCCCTGGGTGCCACTGCTGGCTGCCTACTGCTTCACTTGGTGAATGGGTTAAATGCAGAGGACACATTTCACATTGTTCACACTGTGTGCTGTCGTGTGATCATTTCTGACAAAAGCTTAGTTTCATGCTCCAACTTGGTTTTTCCATTCCTGAAGCCCAAATCCCTCACGATAATTTGACTCTGTACAAGGTTGAATAGATTCTGCCTTTCTTTTCGTGCAAAAACATTCATGATATTTACACACACAGCACTGAAAGAAGTCCCAGCGCAGGAAAAGTAGGCATGAAAGCCTACAGTTGCTGACCTTTATTCAACATGCCCTACCTTTCTGAAGAAGAAGAGGCATCAGAGGCAGTCATGAAAGGGACGCTTTGAGCTCAGGAGTATCCCCAGAGGAGGCAAGAGGCAGGTGAGGAACCTACTCTGATTTACGGCTCTGGGGAGTCCCAATATCTTTTGGAGCACGGTGCTAAGTGAAACACTTCCTCCCTAATGCCTAGTTAAATCCACATCAAGCTAGCTTCGCCATTTCAAACAGATGGCCTCAGGTAACCTGAGGGGGTGAACATTTCTTCTTTTCCACTAGCCCTGAAGAGCTAAACACAAGGCAACTTTTTAAGGAAGGGAAGAAAAGGACAACCTTGCTAGTCTATAATATTATATTCTAACAAAATTAACAGGAGAGAAAACAAAACTGCTTCTGTCAGTCTAGCTTTAAGGATTTTGATCAACAGCAACACACAAACCATTCTGAAGAGGAAGACATCCATAATTTATACAAATGATGGACAAAGCAGATGAGCTCAGTCAGAAGAGAAGTCCCTCCAGTGAGTCCAGACCACAAATACTTTATCCAAACAAATGTACAGACAGTGGAGGTTACTAAGCATGGTCCGTCATACACTTGTAAACTAATGTGCTCATAACTGATTATAGAACTAAGAGAGTAATCTACTGATTATTTTTGATCACTAGTGAAGCCTTTTCTTAAGGCCAAACAAAATAACCTTATAACATACTGTGCAGAGCTTATAAGTGATTCAGAAAACTTGGTTTACATGCATATATACATGAATCGTGGACAGGTGAAGCAGTACCTGTCTAAAAGTTCATATATATCAGGCAGCATATGAACAGTTAGCATCTGAGCGACAAGAGCCCAATTGTGAGGGAAAGGCGAGCGGGCTAGAACCTCTCAAAAACAGCAGGTCTTGTGGGAAGTTCCCAGTACGCAGCATGATAAATTAGCATGCGCTGCAGGCAATAATCATTCGTTTATTTATTTATTCATTATATGAGCCCAGCACTCATACAGCAAAAAGCAGGGAAATACACTGAACGGTTCAGACTATATTCAAAACCATTTTAAAACGTATTATAATTCTGTTGTGAATCGTATTTACTTTACCTCACATTTCTTTGGTCGATGCTTTTATTAAAAGAGACTTACAATGCAAGGAAAGCGTGAAAGTCAAATGAGAGTACTAGAAGTGCATCAGATGAGGAGATTAATGAACAGATTAATGCTATATTTACACTATACTACTACTACTAATAATAATAATAAAACAAAATAATTTAGTAACTAATAATAATTAACATGTCTGTGCAGCAGTGATCTATATATTTATTTATTATTGGAAATGTACTTAGATTGCCTCTTAATACGTTAAGCTAATCTACCTGGCCTTTACCGTAATGAAGAAATGAGTTTAATGGTAAGCGATTTCTGGACTAGATGAGTATTAACCAGAACTCAATGAAAAGCACAGGACGGGACAGTCATTTAGGAGAAATAGATGAGAGGAAGATGCGGAACAAGCAGTTATGAATCACCCGAGTCTGAATGATTCGACAATGGTTTGGATCACATCTCGAGATAAATCGGAGCCAGCAAGTTTCAGGACATCCGTTTCAAATCCGAGCACCTCCAGTGGCCTTTTAAGCAAAAACACACACGCCTACGCGTCCACCAACACGCACAGAAAGCGCGCACACACGGCAGCCCACAACGTGTTTTTAACGCGTTTTGGCGGACTGTCCGGGGTTCTGCTCGGCAGGCCCCAAGTCTCCTATTATTCTGCTACTTCCTGCGAACTGTAGATGAGTTACTGAGTGAGCTGTGAGTGAAATAAACGGAGATCGCTCATCAGGACCAACACTGATGTAGCTAGTGGCCTGGTGATTAGGGAGCTGTCCATGCAATAGGAAGGGCGCGGGTCTTAATCCCAGAACTGCCCCTGAACAAGGTACTGTCCCCACACACTTACCTTTAAGGCATTTAGCAGATGCTTTTATCCAAAGCATCTCCATTCTCTAACTAAAGGGGATGTCTCCCTGGAGACTTAGCAACCCAGTGGTGGTATGTTGAAGGTAGGATTCGTACCCATGACCTCTTGGTCCAGTAACCACTGTGCTGGTTTGTGTTCATGTGTGACAAATAATGGCCACTTTAATCAGCATCTTCCCCAAACAATTTAAAACGCGCTAAAGTGGGCGGTACCTTCGCGGCTGTAAGAGATCACAACAACTGCCCCCACCCCAGCACAGAACCAGACATCTTACGTCTGGCTGATGGAAGCAGACCAGACGTGTCTGTGGAGTGCCACTGGTGCGTAGGAGTGCATTTGTGAGAGAACGAAGCCTTCCTGGTAAGATGAACCCCCCCGTTTCGCCCCCTCCTCCCCGCCTCAGCTCTCACCCCGTTCCCATTTCATCCTCCCGCCCACTCGCCCGGCGCGAGCCCGGCTGCCGCTGGATCGGAGCGTCTCTGTTGGGGCGGTGGGAAAGCTCACGGGGATCATAAAAGTCTTCCAGCAGTCGCATTAACTTCTGCATGGTGTGCATCAGGCCCCAGATCTTTCATGCGCAAGAGACCCCGACCAGAGGACCCAGGGAGAGGAGGAGGGGGAAAAAGGCTAAATGGATTAAAAAGGTGAAGCAAGAACAATGCAGCACACTGACTGACCCCAAGTGCAGACAAAGATGGCGAGGCTTTAGATGTACAACAGTGTCTCATGATTACAGGCATCTACCGCTTCACTCTGGAAAAGAAGAGCTTGACAAAATGTAGTTGATCATCCAAGATAAACTACAAGTTCAGTTTTTGCTTCTTTAATTTGCCACTGAAGCTACGAGGCTAGACACTAGAACAGACACTAGAAGTCAATAGACACCCACATCTTTGACATCCACAGACTTGTAGATGTTGTTTAGGACACAGTGTGACTTACTGTGAATTTAAGACCTGTGGGTCCAATTCCTTCAGTACTAGTATGAGTACTGTAATACTAGCGCGTCTGCTCCTGAGGTGGAGTGTCAAAATAACCAATAACGTTTACACTTCAGTCTCACAAAGAGACGCAGTGCAGTTTCAGAGAGTTGATGCTTTTGCAGTGACGGAAAGTTTACTCAGCTGACACTGAGTAAACACAGGGCTTCATCTCACCTGCTTCCTACTGCTCATATCCTGCTAGGGGGCAGTGCTGAGCACAGTGACAACCTCAAGAATAAAACGTTTATAAAAACAGTTTTAGAGCCTTTAACCTCTCTAAGGCATTTTAAAACAAAGCCATTTACCCGGTCCTTCTAGAATTCCATACCAACATTATAAACCATCACCATTGGCTTAAAGTATCTAAGGGTAGTGTCATTATAAATGTTGCTTAATAATACCAAACTCCCTCTTTACACAGAATGTTGAGTTGGTTCTCCCCAGTGAGCAGCCAGTGTGTGTGTGATAATACTCCTTATAGGGTGAATCAGATTAAACTGAGATAGAACTCACAACACAGTTTCTAAAATGAAGACTGTTCCTACATCTGCATTCCATGCAAAGTGGCCAATATGAACTTACGTCTGCTGCATTTTCAGCAATTTCAGTCATTTTCAAATATTTGGCAACCACCACACACTACAAATACAGCATCATACACACACACACACATATACAGTAATTGTTCCAAGAGCTCCCGCATATAGTGGAAAAACTGCGTTGTATTTTGGTTAAAAAAATTGGTCATCTGCTTCAGAGCAAAGGACCATCCAATAGCTACGGGAAGAAGAAAAATAAGCTGACAACGAGCAATTTTGAAAAATCAATGAGCCCTGTATTTTTATTACTGTTAATTAAATTCATTTATTACTGTATTTACCTGCTTATAACAGAAAACGACAATGCATACTAAAGAAAATGCATTACAGTAAAGTCTGTACAGGATTAACATTAATTTTGTACATTCTAGCACTGCGGGAGACAACAGTTCAGTATAAACTGTACAGTATGGATACCTTCAAAAAAGTCATCATAACTTCGTGAATTTTCACTATACACGGGTGCTCTAGGAACGTAATAATGTGCAATTGCAGCGAAGGAAGTAACCTCAACTCCCAGATGCGTTTGCCCCATTGAGAAAACAAGCATCAGAACTTAGTTACTGGACAACCATCTGGAGTGCACAACTTTCTAATGACAGCCATTTGCTGTAGCATCTGATTCAGGGATGGGTATGGTAAGGATGTAACTGATACTGAACAATTCTGATACTTTTCTGTATTATTACTGAAACTTCTCCATAATTTGGTGCAAAAAAGAAAAGAATCCATGAATAGAATCAACAGGTATTTTATTACTACTTTTTGGGTAAATAACAGGCTAAACTGTTTCCTGTAATTTTAATGGGGTAGAATTAAACATCAGGTGGCACTGATGCAATCTAGCAGCAACCATTTGAAAATGTCAGCTATGACAATTAATTTGACATGAATACCGTTAACAGCACTGTTTGTCCAGCGCTTGACCAGTGTTTAATACTGACCAGTCGTGAACTGGCACCTTGGGATGCACCGAAATTATTTTTTCGCCCGAAATGGAAAATGAGGAAATACTTGGGCAAAAAAACGAAACACTGAAAGACATTATTATTATAATAAACTGTTACAAAGCTATGAAACAATGCACAATGTAAAATAAAATTTGACTCATGAATAGCCTAAAGTAAGAAACATTATACAATTAAATAACTTCTCTCATAAAGTGAATTCAAATGCATTAATATTCTGAACGAAGTGCATTCAGAACAAGTTTTTTAAGCCTATAACAAAAAAGTGTAACAAAACAAAGACTGACATAGCCCATATATTAATCACTGGAACGCTTCCTTTCCTCTTCAAAAACACAGACGGAGTGGGTGTGCTCGAAGGGTCTCGCCTTATCTGTGCTTCATACTCTGTGCCTTTGTGGATGCACCCTATCTAGGAATTTCGACATTCCACGCTTTACAAACGGCTTTCCGTGTGTCTTTCTTATGGGGGGTTTTCCACTGACTGGTACCAGGTACCCAAGGACTATTCTTGGTACCACCTTGGCCAAGGTTCCAAGGGTGCTGAACCGATATTAAATGATTACGTGTACATATTGGAGGTCAGTAAGTGGAGAACCCCATTTAGATATATCGAAATGCGCCCACACAGCAGACATGTTGACTGTAATCCAGTCTGGGGTGTTTAGTCTGCGGTTGTTAATTGTGTCATCACTGTTTGGATCATGTTATATTTCGGCCGAAACCAAAAACGTATTTTTTGCAAAAATTTTCCGTGGTCAAATATTCGGTGCATACCTGCTGGCACCAATTTTATACCTGTTAGTACCGCATTTCGGTACTCATCACTAATCCGCTTCAGAGCAAAGGACCGTCCAAAAGCTACCGGAAGAAGAAAAATAACCTGGGACAACAAGCAATAGTGAAAAATCAATAAACTGAGACACACGTTTTGTCCACATTAAAACTATTTTTCTTCTTCATATTCTTTGCATGAGTGTTTAATATAAACTATTGAGGTGTCTATCTGCTATTTACAATTAGAAAAGATCAGAGATTGAAAAGACTTAATGCCTAAAAATTAAACGAACATTTAAAATGAAAAAAAAAAAAGTTTCTGATGGAAAAATATTTCTGATGAACTGTCACAGTCAATCACAGGCTCCCTTCTGATGTGGGTCTAAAAAGAGCAAAGCCAACACTGAATTAAGAGCACAGAATGCTCACTCCTGCTTATTGATTTGTGGACATTATTGATCATTAATAACAGTCTTATTACTGTCATTATTTCTGCAAGCAAACCCACTGATGTTTCCAGGAACAGAAGTGAAGGCATTTCCAGAGGTGCATGTTCTTAAAGGAATGCTACTATAACTACAACCACCAATCCTTTTTAGACATACTCGTACTCTAGAGCAGGCAGGGACTAAACACTGATCATATGAATGTTAATCTTTGACAAATTAAAAAAAAACAAATGTGAAGTTCAGTAAAAGCCAGTCTTTGAAGTATATTATCATTTTGTGATGTTAGTGTAAAGGTGGTAACAGTACCTGAGGTTTGAGGCTTGTATCACCCGTACTTTTCCCGGTCTCACTAACATTTGTGCCCTCTTCTGCAGAATCCGCCACACCTTCTTTTTCTTCTTCTTCTATGTCATTGTCCTCTTCTTCATCTTCATCATCCTCCTCCTCATCATCATCATCATCATCGTCACTTCCAGAGTCTTCTAGCCCGGAGAAGACGCTCTCCTCACTGTCCTCCTCATTCCCCTCGTCACTGTCATCAAGGTGGCCTTCTTCACCAGCATTCTTGTCAAAAATGGGCAGCTGTGATCAAATAAAAACAGGACTTTCAGTGTAAGCACATGAAGAGCTCCAGAAATGTGACCCATATTCATCACTTCTGCAAGAAAAGCACACAGGTCCATGCTGAAAACATGGGACTGCTACATAGTCATGCAAGCCTGTCAATCATTTTTATTATATTGGCCTTGAGGCTGTGGCCGACTGGTGGTCTAGTAGTTAGGGAGTTGCCCCTGCAATCGGAAGGCCGTGGGTTCGAATTCCAAGACTGCCAAGTTGCACCACTGAGGTATCCTTGAGCCCTCCTTCACTTAGTGGAAGGGTTAAATGCAGATAACCAGCAAATCAAGACTGACCGATTCAAACCATAAACATGCCTCAACAGACTGACGAGATTTTTTATCTATTGTTATTGTATTATCTGCTTGGGAAATAACTTTCTAAACTGTTTCCTGACTTTTTTGTGTGTGTCATGAGGGAGGAGCAGTTGCTACAAATGTCATGTTTGGTCTTGTCGGATCAAATCATCAACCATTTGAAAATGTCAGTTATAGAAGAATGCGTTAACTGTGCAATAACGCATATAGCAGCACTAATTGTCCAGGAGCCTGTGCAGTACTACATCTGACCAATCAGGAACTGGAATCAATTCAGTACCTACTCTCAATACCCATCACTAATTTGCTTCAGAGTAAAGGACGATCTAAAAGCCACTAGGAAAAAACTGAGATGATGGAAAATCTTGAAAAATAGATGGAACTAAAACACACATTCATTCATGCTTCGCCTCTAAACTGCAGTAAACAGGACAAGTTTGAGTGCTGTTGCTAATAAGGCAACATAAGCTATCAGACCGTGGAAAAAGTAACACATTTGCAGGATGATCCAGTCATTTGATCTTCTAGTAACTAAGAAAAGCAGTTCATTTTGAGATCTGCACCACGTGCACAAAGTCAGTGAAGCAGTTTATTGTAGAGAAGCATTAAAGTCTGTTAGCCAAAGACAACTGATCAAGCATGTTTTACATAAACCACAGCAATCATTTCACCCGTTTTAGCCTGTCTCTCTCCTACACGGCAAAAACAAACCCCTTTACCTGTTCATCGTCCTCCTCCACGTTTCTTTTCTTCGATGTAACTTTACTCATGGTCCCGTTTAGCATTCTCACAGCTCCAGACTCAGACATGCTGGACGCGGGGCTGCCACCACGTGGGTTTGGGTGACGTCACAGGTAAAAGGTTAATGGTTTTTAAAAATCCATTTAAATATTTTAAAAAATATAAAGCACTTATTGTGTTATTGGGTCCCAATCAGAATAACTGATACCGGAGGAAATTGTTATAACTGCAAAGACACACACAAAAAAATCGGAAAATACTCTTTGTTATATGAACGCATGCTGGGTATAAATACTGTAAATAAACAGCTATGATAATAATAATAATAATAATAATAATAATAATAATAATAATAATAATAATAATGATTCATTATTGTATAATTACAGTATGATAAATACTATAAAATAAGCAATAGTTAAATGAATTTTTAGGAGTACGTTATTGCACTTAGTAGAAATTAGTAATATAAAAGTTATACTGACATAGGGAAATATATTCTACATGGTAATACTGTTCCACATCATAGTAAGATACTGCACGTAGTGATACACATTATAATAATGATTAAAACTCGGTCGGAAATTGCACAACAAAGTAGCAACAAACTATTGTACAGATTATTATACATACCAACTAATTTCCAATTTCCAATTTCTAAAATCAATTAGATTTGTTTGTTGACCAAAAGCCTTGTCTTACGCTATTTTAAATAATATAATAATTTTAAATGCTGAATTATATTATAATTATTATTGTTAATATTATTATTATTATTAAAATTGTTATTATTTTTTTTATTATTATTATTATTATTATTATTGTTGTTATTACGTCTGCTTTCGTATTATTATTATCGTTGCTGTTGTTGTTCTTGATCTTATTATATTCTGATGCTTTATTATTAGGATTGTAGTGATTTTATCGTTATTTTTGTTTTATTTTTTATTTATTATTATTATACGTGCCGAACGCTTGGAAGTGACGTCACGAGCTGGCGCTGCGTTGCGGTAGTTGTGTTTCTACGCAGTTTGTGCGGACATGTCGACATGGTGGAAATTTCCACTGTGTGTGTTTAGAGACAGCTTGCTGAAAGAGACGCGCAGCTCGGTTCGCTCGCCTTTGGGGAACAGTGAGAGGGGATAGGAGAGGAGCCGCGGGGCCGCGGAGAGGCTGCGGGAAGGTTTGGCGCAGAGTTGAGCGGAGGAGTCGGAGCTGCCCCTGCTGCTGCTGCGGATAAACAGCTCCACACAGACTCCGGGCGGAGAGGCCAGCCCCACCTCCTCTCAGACATGGAGTTCCACTCGGTGGGCTCAGGTGGACTGCTGGTCACCAGCAGCAACGTGCCGGCCTTCCTCACCAAACTCTGGACACTGGTGGAGGACCCCGAGACAGACCCCCTGATCTGCTGGAGTCCGGTACAGCGACCCCCCTCTCCAGATCACTAGCACAGCATAACATAGCCTAGCGTAGCTTAGCCTAGGCTAGGTAGTGGCGTTTTGAATGTCTGTAGCATATTTTCAGCTGCTAGGTTAGCTAACTTCTTACCTGAAGTTTCAATATAGTTGCCACAATATAAATACTCCGTTTTAACCATGAAGCTGAAGTAGTTTTGTACTTTTGTACGACTGTCAAACGTTGCGAGCTGAACGGGTCATCTGTCTGATAGAGTTAAACAGTATGTAGTTTGATATTTTGGTACGTCTGTCTAACGTTGTGAGTTAAACATATATGCACTTTTATATTTTGGTACGCCAATGTTGAGTTAAACATTCGTGAGGTTTAGAATTTTGGCACGTCTATCCAACGTTGTGAGTTAAAGATTCATGACCGTGTGAATTTTGGTACGTTTGTCTGACGTTGTGAGCAAAACATCTATGTAGTTCAGAATTTTGGTACGTTTGTCAAACGTGATCTGAACATCTGTGAAGTTGTATATTTTAGAAGTTATGGCTAACGTTGTGAGCTAAACATCCATATACTGGTGCTGGTCATATAATTAGAATATCTTCAAAAACTTGATTTATTTCACTAATTCCATTCAAGAAGTGAAACTTGTATAATGTATACATTCATTCCACACAGTCTGATATATTTCAAGTGTTTATTTCTTTTAAAAATTATTTTCTTTTATAACTGACAACTAATGAAAACCCCAATTCAGTATCTAAGAAAATTAGAATATTGTGAAAAGGTGCAGTATTGAAGACACCTGGTGCCACACTCTAATCAGCTAATTAACTCAAA
>JBBPDC010000141.1:7260531-7270828 GCA_037974485.1 Hemigrammopetersius urotaenia
TAAAACAGCCTGTTTAAGTTTAAGCGTTGTTTTCAGTAAATTGCATGCTCAAAACAATGTTTTGTCTCACTCCCATTTCTTCTTGTTGAATGTTGAAGCTGTACTTGGAACTATGTTAAGATCCAACCATGCAAAATATGATTTTTTGCCATTTGCCATCTTAAACTTTTGATCAGGACTGTGTGTGTGTGTGCATATATATTTCACTTTTAAAGATTTAGTCTTATGTACCTTTCTCACAATGAACTAAAATAACTTTCCTTTCCTTTCAATTTTGTTAAAATTAGATAATCCAAAATTGTGACTCATTCCATTTTAGTCAAATTATTTATTTATTTTTAAACATCTGACCTACTGCTCAGCCACTGTTGGTTTCTCAGCCAGTCACACATATACTTAGCTCTTTTTCTTGCTCTCCCTCTCTCTCTCTCTCTCTCCCTCTTTTCAGTGAGAATGAAGCTCTGTGGAGAGAAGTGGCTACCTTGAGGCAGAAACATGCCCAGCAACAGAAAGTTGTCAATAAGGTGATACTTTGTCTACTAAAATCATACTTGAATGAAATCAGTGCTTCTTTCTCCTTGCAGGATATGACCTTATGTATGCAGTATATTAGAAACTTTTAGTTAATACATGAATTAACTATTAAGAATTAAGAAAGAAGTTAATAAGCTACAAGTTATTACACTCTGTTGCGTTGTATGTACATTTTGACTGTAGATGACAGATGTCATGATGCAGCCTCCCAACCCCCATTAACACTACTTGCAAGTTAAATCATGGTAGTGAAAAACTGTTAGGACAGATTGTTTCACCTTTAATTTAATTAATATGACGATTGCTTGGGAAAACATTAAATTATGTGGCCTAACATTTGTTTCTTTGTCTCCATAGCTCATCCAGTTCCTTGTTACATTGGCACGGTCCAACAGAGTTCTCGGAGTTAAAAGAAAGATGCAAGTCATTCAGACATTTTGCATATATGCTGGCTACATTTGTAGCTTTATTGTCCAGCTTTGTTAATCTTTTCAACTTATATATATTTCAAATGAAATTTCTGCCTTAATCGTTGTTACTCTCTTTAGGCCTCTGATGTTGAATGATGGCAGCACAGCACACTCGATGCCCAAATACAACAGGCAGTACTCTCTGGAGCATTCACCTACTCTCTCTGTGAGTACTCGGGGCACTCTGTGAGCTCTGTTTTATTAAAAGTAAAAATTTTGAAATGTACAGAATTAAGTAAACGTGTGGTAGGTGAATGTGTACAATCTCATGGATGCACAACTTTTCTTTTTCAAGTCATTGTGTTCTTCCCCCCCTCTTCCTTTCCTTTCAGCCCTCTGGCACAACCTTTGCTGGAACTGGCATCTTCTCTTCTAATACTTCCGTCAAGACCGGCCCCATCATCTCCGACATCACAGATATGGCCCAGTCCAGCCCGGTCAGCAAGGAAGATTGGATTGAGGACAGGCAAGTCCTTACCCAAGAATTAACCTCCCTTTCTCATTTGCAATCTTGAGTTGTGAAAATAATATTTTTACAAGGTGTTAGACTCAGCTTAGGTGCACCATAGGTGTTAGTTTGTTGCTATGACAACTCATTCCCCTTCTAACACCAAATCTACACTGAGCAACTGTCTGACTGCCCATGCTCAATACCAGTCTCATATTCCACGTTGTTTCCATATATACCATATTAATTCTCCTATCTTTGACCTGAATCTCTTGTTACTCTTTTGTAAGTTAACATTCTGTCAGATTATTTTGGCCATCCCTAGGGAATAGCATAGAATGTTACCTTCCCTCACTTTTGTAGCCCAGCTATGGCTTTTAAAGGGTGTTCCTTTATAAATATTTTTAATATGAAGTTGAACTTTTGATAAAAAGCTGCCACCCCTTAACACTCTTAACAGAACAAGCCCCTTGGTGCACATTAAGGAAGAGCCATCAAGTCCTACCCATTGTCCTGAGATAGAAGAAGTGTGTCCTGTGGAGGTTGAAGTTGGGGCAGGGTCCAGTGTGCCTGCCGACACACCTCTCTCCCCAACCACCTTCATCAACTCCATCCTGCAGGAGAGTGAACCCACGGCTGCACCAACCCCACACCACAAATGTTTAAGTGTGGCATGCTTGGAAAAGTGAGTATGACCCATTCCATCCCACAGATTGCAAGATTACGCTGTTTTACTGAGATTCTGTCTAACTCCTCTAATTTGCACAATGCTACTCGTACACCAAGCTTTCATTCATAAGTGATTCCAGGATTTGTGGTCGGCATAACGTGTGTTCTCATGGCAAATGTGCCCTATCTATGTAGTAAAGGAGCAACGTTAACACTACATAGAGGAACTGTCCTCATTCCGCACTTGCACTCAGCATTGGGCTAATCCCTGACCTTACCATTATTCATTCAGCTGTAGAAGCCTTGCCTTGCCTTACCTTGTAATAGTCTTTGCTTGTTTGGCATTTTTCTGACTTTCTTCCACCCAAACTTTCAAAGACTTTGTTGATGCACATGAGAATAAAAGTTTCATTGTTTCCCAAAGCATTTAACTGGTCCTAAAGCTCATGACCCCATCATGAAACTTTTATTCTGCACCTACACTCACCTTGAGGCTAATCCCTGACCTTGGCTTTTTTCATTCAACTGTAGAAGCCTTGACTTACCAAGAAACATTCTGTGCTGAAGTAGCATTTTTCTGACTCTTCCAATGACTTTATTGATATGCCTTAGAAAAAAAATCATCATGGGCTTCAGGACAAGTTAATTTCTTTGTGGAATAATGCAGAAAGACTTGATTTATTGACAGTAACCTCTACCATGTGAATGAATGTGGAAGCATCCATTGTTCACCCGATGGATAGTCCTGTATTTCCTCTGAGACCTTCAGTTGGGCTTTTCTACGTGGGACAGCGCAGTAACTGTGTAGTGCTTCCCCTCCCACTGTTTCTAGTGCCATGTTGTGCTTCTGTCTTTTCAGTTCCTCCCAGACGTCTGAGGTCTCTCACCTTTTCCCCAGCATCTCCTCGTCTCCTCACCTCAGACCACATCCAGGGTTAGCATTTCAGTTGGCTGTGCCATCCCCATAACACGCAGTGCTGTGCTTCAAAAGCTACTAAGGCCCGTTCACACTAACCACGGACAGCAGCGGCTGTCAGCCTCAGTGCTCTAGGAGCTTTGGTCACCTCTGCGTTTCCCAAGTGTTCACATGGATTGTAGTTGTGTAGGCTGTTTTTAAGACTGCACTATAAATTATTTAATTATAATATCACAACATTGGCCTATGTGATTCTAATATTGCACAAAGCTACAATGTACAAAACAGATCTCTAATGGAGGAATGTTTTTATATTAATTAATGGATCATTCCAACTAAAACATTGGTTTTATGGGCAGAAAACGTTTTGCATTAAATTCAAACCGGCAGTCTTCTGAGGCTGGTGTTTTGACATTGGGACATGAACTCGCCAGCTCTTCCTAAGTCATTTATGGTTGAAGATGGCTGAAATGCACGTAGCTGCACATTGTTTATATTGTAAGTGAGCAAACGATCTTCCTAATCGACTTCTTGGTTAGGATGAGGTAATGGCTCGGGTACACTGCTGCCCTTATGGCCTAGGGAATAGAGCACTGGGGTGAGAACCACCGCTCTTTCTGTGTGACAGGAATCTGTGATGATGGCATGATTATCAGTGATGGCTCATTTTTATTTCGAGATGTATTACAATTTGATCGTATTGCAGTGTGGCTTGGTATACAGCCTGAGATGCATGTCCATTTCTGGCTAGACATTTATGCAGTGGGGCAACACTTCCCGCATATAGAAAATAGAAGAAATTGGGGGACTGGCCAGTTTCCCATATTCACCAGCGTGTGGCACAGCTCTGTAGCTTTGTGGTTACCACTGAAAATTTCCACGAAGCTTCTTACTTTTCTAACCATATTTTCAGAAATAAAAATGAACAGAAACCAGAACAGAACTAGGTCCTATCAAACCTTGACAACCGAAGTAGTGGTATTTGTTTTCTTTTTTTTTTCCCCTTCTCCAGGACTGAGCTCTGCGATCACCTGGACAGCATTGACACTGGCTTGGAAAACCTACAGTCAATCCTCAGCACACAGTCCATAAATTTTGATTCTTCACCTCTCTTCGACGTGAGTGGGTTTCTTTTTTCCTCATCTAATCCCAACATAAGTGATACGAATGTCATTTTCAGTGTACGCATACGAAGCATTTCATAATTGTTGACAGCTAGTATTGCATGAGATTTTCAGTAGCTGTACGGTTTATGATGTTGAAGTGCACTGAGGCAGATGGTGAACCTCCAGAAAGATTTTCCACATTTGATTTAGTTTGGATGGTTGCGCAAGCAATAAGGACCTGCTGCTTACACGTGTTCCAATGTTTTTATAGATCTTCACCGCAAATCCTGGCTCTGACTTTGACCTGGACAGTTTGACAAGTGTGAGTGTTGACTTCATTAAATTATTTGTTTGATTAATTTTGCTTTCGTACCTCATCTGCTTCATTCAATGTGTTAAAATGGCATCTCTTTTAAAATCAAGGTAACTCAAAGCATGGCTTTGCATAGAACCATGGATTCTCCAAAGTCCTGAATTTCCAGCCCCTTAAGTATAATATTTTGAAAGCACAGGACTCGGCTTGTTCTTGTCACACTTTTCAAATGTATTTTACTCACTTCACATGAATAACTACAGTTCATTTTTCACACCTCCAGTGTCCTTTGTGGCTATGATTGATTTATATTCACAAGCATGTGGCCTCTTACACATAACATGAAAGGAACTCCTCTTTACAGTGTTAAGTATTGGAAACCTTTATAAAAGTATCCAATAAAAAGTACATTCATAAAAGTATCGAAGTTCCAAATGGTGGCATTTCAACTTTTACAGTTGTTTTTAAATGTTGTGGTTTGTCTGTCATTGTTGTGCCAAATGCATTATGATGAAGCTGCATTTGATTCGTTACTTTTTCTTTAATTTCAGATTCAGGATCTACTCTCGCCAGAGCCTGCCAGGGAGTCGGAGTCCAGTTTAAACTCCACTGAAAGGGGTATTTGCCATTAAAGCAAACTATTACCATCACTGTTAATGTGCTTCTTTTTTGTGAAAATTGGGCTTTAAGATTTGGTTGTGTTCAGATGCTTTTGCTATAGTTATGAACTGGGCTGAATATTAGTGTTTCTTATGTTTTAGGAAAGCAGCTGGTTCAGTACACCCCCCAGCCAGTGGTCCTGCCTGACCCAGTCACCACAGAGGCCACTGGAGAGGACCTGCCCATTCTGCTGGAGTTGGAGGGTGACTCTTATTTTGATCAGGATTCTGTAGAGGATCCCACCATTTCACTCCTGTCCACCGACTACCAAACAGCCGTACCCGAAGACCCCACACTTTAGTAGGACAGGCAGATTTTAAAAAAGGGATTTTCATGTGTTTTTTTTCCCCCTTAGTATTTTTTCTTTGTTTAAACTCACCCTGTTAGTGTTTTTAAATCATAACCCCGTGGTTTCGGAGAGCAATAGAAAAAACTTGTTTGTTTCTTCATGATTGCACTGTTCATCATGTGCACATCTAATTCCTTACATCTGCAGTTGAGTTTTTAATAAGGAAGTGGGATGAAGCCCTAATCAGGAATAAACAAAAACAGCTCCACCACCACAGCTAGCTCTTATTAACCAAGAATATGGCTTAACACATACCCTACTGAAGAAGTAGAATTATTATTGTTTTAGGACTGTATTCATGATACATAGACCTATATTGTAATGTAACTATAACGCTTTGTTTCGTGTCAGATTATCACACAGGTGTATGTGTGTTCTGGCGAGTGTGAGCTCGTTGCCATCTTTTGAAGGCTGTTCCTGAGTGGGGCTTTAACTCCTGTAGATGTACGTACACACGCTCATTGAGTTTTGATCTTGCTTTATGAGGCAGGCAGAGTGGCTGGGGTGGGGGTTAAGTGGACTTTCCGAGCCTTAAGTGGTTTGGGTTGTTGTTAAAACCAAGAGAACTTTGCCAGAACCTGCTGGGACTCTCTCTCTTACTCCCCTTCATGCAGGTTTGGGCATAAAGACTGTTCGAACAAGCTCTTAACTCTGATGCGAAAATAGTTGAGGCGCATTTCACTGGATCCTCACTTCAGCTTTTTGAGTTTTGGAATTGTAGCGAAATGTATTTAACTCACGTGTAAAGCTTCAGGATACACTTGCTTCTCCATCAGCATCCATGGTTTTGTTTGTTTGTTTGTTTTTTAAATTACCAAGACATTTTAATCTGCTGTTTAAGTCTGTTTAAACCACAGACCCTGTTCCACAAATTTGCCTTAGTCCTCAACGTCATATTTGTTTTTGATGCAGGTTGCTTATGCTAGAGGTGATCTTTTAAAAAGGTATATTAAGTTAGCAGTGCAACAGAGGAGATGAGGGTCTAGCGCAAGTGGGAAAGATCTTTCTTTTGTCACCATGGGGAAGGCGACAGTGTGTATATGTAGCCAGAAGAGAGACTCCATGTCCTTGCAGGGGGAAAAGCTGAAATGTGTACTTAGTGCATTACACATTAAATATGTTAACAGTAACGGTACGGTTTTGCGAACTCTGAGTGCCCCCAGTACAAGGATGTGGTAATGAAGTGACCTAGAAACCGCTTTTGAATTCAGTATGAACAGGAGGGTTCTGATCCTAGATCAGCTGTCACTTTGATTCTTTTTCAAGGCACGTCCAAGACTGCATTCAATTTCTTCACAGAGAATGTCATACCTGGTTGGCGGGTATGTGAAGTGTTTCTCACACACGTTGGATTGCAGCCTCACTGTAGGTGGAGTTTTCCTGACCTTGCAGCAAGTGTTCCCAAACCTGAGAACAAGTCATTTTGAAAAGGCTTCATTATCATTTTTTTTCCCTCCACATCCTGACCAGTTTTGATAGCTGTGCATGACCGTTTTTTTGTATGAAACGGTGCTGGTGCACATTTGATATGAACAGGTATTCTGCCAGATTACAGTGTGAAGTGAGTGGAGATTGATGATGTATTTTTTTGTATGATCTGTTCTCATGCTGCCCCCTGGTGGCTCCAACTGGTAAAGTGTTTCTGTTGAAGCAGGGAGAGCAATATGGTGTGGCAAGAGCAGGAATTATATAAAATATATATATTGTTGATAATTTCTAATATTAAGATCAGTCTCAATTTAATCATTAGATATCTGTAATAGAGACATGGCTAAATTATTTTGTTACGCATGTGAACAACACTTTGTGTATTGGTATGTTTCAAATAAAAAGTTTTTGAAAGCGGAGTGTTTTTTGGGTCCATGGCAGGTGAGGGGTTGGGAGGTGAAGTGAAACATGATTGGTTAATATTTTTTTCCCCACCCACAGTATACAGTAACTAGGGGGCGGACGTAAACTAAGTTCATAATAATTCAATTGTCTGGATGTACTCTTAACCTTTATTTATGCTTTACGTGGGACACCACCTCTATAGCTATAGAATGTAATGGTTATAAAAACAGTTTCTTCTTCAACGTATTGAGGAATTTGTCCAGTATGGAGGCTGAATCAACAGTGGCTCTGCTAGATGTACTATACACTATTTGGGAGCCTTTATTTTAATTCAAACATTGTGTACTGGGTAGGGAGTAGGGAACCATATGAGACACCTTGCTGCTCATCTACAGTTCCGATAGACCACTGCAATTTATTTTAAAAGCAGCATGTTGGAGTGTCTGTTATATTCCTATACAAGCACCTCATTTATTTACAAGCACCTGCTTTATGAGTTACTGATTAGTGATCACCTGAATCAAATCTTATTTCATGAGGGAAATTATAAAAGACACTCCTCTCTCGCAATGTGACCAGTTGGATGACAAAACACTACTAGAAGTACGTCAAAGGAAATTATTGTTTAAAAGTGAACGAGATTTTTCTTTGAATTATTCAAGTTCTGTAAGTAGAGCATCATTTCTCTTGATGTTTTAGCATTGCTTTAAAGAACAATATTTTTTTTTGGAAATTAGGAGAAATATTGTGACCAACTAAGACCGAGCTGTTCAGTTCATTACTTGCTCATATAAAAGATAAAACCTGAGAAACTGAAGGTTTTTGCAGTGGTCTCTTAATTTTTTGTGGCGCTCTATGTTCGTCATGTGCTCGTCTGTTTATCACGCTTTACGATATGTTGCTCAAACTTTAGTTAAGCAATATGTCAGGCCTTTAAAGAAGACACTTTAGACACAGGCAAAAGTAGTTTAACTTCAATGGGAGATTATGGGAAGGCAAGATTTTTCTCTTTTGATATAAGGTAACATGCCCAGGTCGATGAAGACAGTAGATCTACAGTAAAAGGTATTTAATAGATCCCACAAAAACTACGTTTCAGTGCTTGGTGTGTGGTCATAAAAAAGCAACTTGAGTTTGATGTTCAAAATAGATGTTAAATTTAATGTGTAGATTATCTTCAAATGACATACATTTAGCAATGTACAATTCTGTGACACTTGTAAAGAATATTGCTGGTACAGCTAGGCATGGAAACAAAAACAGCAAGACGTCATGAAAAAGGGGAAAAGTGTGCACTGTCACGTGCCTTTAAATATCAAGTTTGAATGGGTGAGACATTTCCGAATCTCATTACTGCTTGGTATTTATACCCCCCCCCCCCACCCCCATCCCTTTTATGCTTTATGTCAATGAAGGAAATAATTACAGGGCACTTTAACACAGACGCAATAAAATAAAACGTTACCTTACAGTGTCAACTGAATGTTTAAATAGTTAAACATAACAACAAAACTGACACAAATTGTAGACTGAAGCTAGTGGGCGGCTCTGCTGTTCCTCTGCCAGGCGGACTGATCCGTACACTGAAATCTGTAGCGCAGAAACTTCACGCGTGGCTTCATGTGAAAATCAGCAGGTATCTTCCAGTTCCACATTTTCTGCACCTTGTGAGAGTGCAGAAGCCAGTTATTCTGTGCAGGTGATCTGCTAAACTGACTGCTCTCATAATCTTTCTCCTAGCTTTCATTTAGAAGTGTTCATCACAAGATGCTAAAGTAAAGTAGCCCACTTATAGACGTACATGAACACGCCACACGGTGTGAATAATATGAGATTCTCTCTCTGCATTTTTCCCTTTCACCAATGAGGGACGCCTAGGGAGCAATGTGTGGGAAAGGGAGCTTGCTCAGGGGCAAATCCCTAACCATTAGGGTGCCCCCTCATACATATCTGTAATGGTCCAAAGTGAGCTCCTCTTCGATGTGTCAAAAGGTCACTCCCTTACTCACTTTCTGTAACTGCTTAATCCTCACTAGGGTCACGGGTACCCAAAACCTCCATCAAAGGGCCAATGGGTGAGAAGCAGGGACTCATGCTTGGTGGGACACCAGCCCAGTGCATGTTGGTGTCTGTTTTCAAATGTTTACCTCCCTCAGAACTACAAGAATAGTGTTGGAATGTGGTATTCAATGCTATCAAATTATGAACACTATCTTTGAACAGTCAAAGTGACATTCAGGCCTAACGTTTAATGCCTTGTTGTGTTGTATAGTATAATGTAACCCAGACTTGTTTGTTTCGCAGAATTTTCTATTTTCTATATTGGTGGTCCAACAGTGGACGTTTCGAAAATCCATCAGAACCACTGGAAAACCCCGCTGTGCTCAACCACTCCTGACTGCTGAACTGGCCACTGATAGATAGGCCAATAAATACAAGCACGCTAGCATTAACTAAAAAAAAAAATGTTTTTTTTTTGTAATCATCAGAAACCACAACACACTTTTCCAAACCAGTTTTTCAGGCTGATTTCAGATCTGTTTCAGTTTTTTTAGTCATATTAACTTCTTGAATTATGAGCAATATTAGATTTGCAATAGACTTGCATGCAGTTTTTATTAAACCGCAGGCACCAATCAAGTAACTGTTTCAATATTTTCAGTGTGTAGTCAGACAGACGACACTGTGGCATAGATATAGTGATCAGTGTCAGCAAGTGAAAACGCTCAGCATATGATTTTTATATGATCATTATACCAACTATCATGTAATATAGAACTAGCTTCATCACAGAAACTGAACATGTGGGAAAAACTAAACACTGATTTGAAATCAACATGAAAAACACTACAAACCCCACATAAAGTTATCTCTGATTATTTTAAATTGATGACTTATTATTAATGTATATAACATAAAAAGGTGAAAGTGACCATTTGTCATACATGAACACACCACAGCACACAGTGTGAACAGCACGAAATTCAACCTCTGCATTT
>JBBPDC010000141.1:7270928-7306121 GCA_037974485.1 Hemigrammopetersius urotaenia
AGCGGTCTTGGGAATCAAACCCGGACTTTCTGGTCGCAGGGCGAATGCCCTAACCACTAGGCCACCAGCTGCCCCAAATCTAGGGCTCATCCGGGACTTCTCGTACCCTAAGCAAGAATCATACCCCTAGACCAACAAGCCATGTATACTATAATATAATAATAATAATATTAATGATATTAATTATAAGGTGTTACCTCTCTCTTTAAGCCACATTGTGTAGAAAACAGCGATTCAGTCTTTATTCAGACCAAAGTGGATGTCAGAGATAAGTTTTTAGGTGAAATCTGGCGCATTATTCACTCATTTACATTTAACAGGATTAAAAAATGTGTACTTTGTGAAAGTAGCGCTTTGAATGAAAGCCGTTTTGTGTCCTAGTTTAATATTACAGCTAAAGAAGCCAAACTGAGGGACAGTATCGCTTTACTACCTGCATCTCCTGCAGTGACACAAAGCTACCACCACTGAAGGCTTGCATTTCCATGAAGTGATATGAAGCCTTCAAACTGCCACTAAAGCAACGGGGACTGGACAGCCGAGCATGCCTGGAGAAAAACCCCAGCTGACCATTCTGTAGTGTCAACCAACAGATGACACTGAATGATGAGCTGATACAGCTCTCCTATACAGGCAGTGAGTCCAATTGTGCTTTCTTGGACTCCTGGAAACATATGGCTTTCACTCCCCAATGATCAAACTTGCAATCTTCTGATGAAAGAGCCAATGTTTAGAACCCATTCCTAGTCTTTAAAACTGAAAGTTATGTTACAGACTACTGTGGCACCACTGTAAGCATGTTTGCTGTTTAAAGGCTATCATGAAAAAAGACTTTGTGACCCACCTTCAGGACCCTGACCAGATGTGTGGTACTGTTCACCTGCTGAAACTGTACAGAACAAGCAAAACCGACAAAAGAAAAGAGCTACTGAGCATCTGTTTATGGTAAAAGAAAATCTGACAGTGTCACAGTCCTAGATCATCTTTATGAAAAGACACTAAGGAGCCCTTTGTAGCTTTTCAAACACTCATCAGCTGTCTGTTATTTGTACAATAGTGGATATTCCTTTGGGTGAATAGATGTTCCAAATTAGTACTAAAGTGGTTTATAGTGTGGCACGAGGATTTAATTCATTTTGCCCTCGTTCAGACAGGCAGCTCAGTTCTGATTTTTCAGCACGATTTGAGCAGGACACATTTTTACAGTCTGAAAGTTTCACACTGGATTCACACTGGTAAGTGGTAATTCAGTTGGATTTGAGTTGCCAGTCTGAACAGAGCCTTCATCATCTGAGGGCGTCACAATGTCTGATGAGAAAGTCTGTGTTGCACATATAGCACAGCTTAAACATGGAGAGCCGAAGATTTTAACAGGCACTCAGGTCACATTTTCACTTTGTGTGCTGTAGTTGAAACATAGTACCTCTTTGAGCAGAATGCAAAAACCATTCTGTTAAAAATGGACCTAAAACATCTCCATGTACTGGACCTTAAGATAAAATGTTCAAAAAGATACAAATCTAATTGTTTAGAATGGAATGTGTACTAACTCTTGTATTTTCTTATTCGTCTTAGTTATCTTAGGTACTTATCTTTTTTTTTATTTAAGGCACACTTTTTTATTTAAGGCACAAGGGCATACACTGCATGGACAAAAGTATTTGGACAGTATTTTCAGGGTTTGGGCTGGGACCTTTACTTCCATTGAAGTGCTCAATCTTAATGCTTCAGCAGACCAAGATATTTTGGATGACAGCATGTCTACAACTTTGTGGACTCCGTTTGGGGAAGAACCTTTTCTATTCCAGCATGATTGTGTCCCAGTGAGATCCATAAAGACATGGCAAGATGAGTTCAGTGTGGAAGAACTTGATTGGCCACACAGAGCCCTGACCTCAACCCCATCCAGCACCTTTGGGATGAACTGGAATGGAAGCTTCGAGCCTAGCCTTCTCGTCCAACCCTAACCTCATAAACGCTTTACAGAAACACTCCAGTATCTTGTGGAAAGCCACCCAATGCTTTTGTCCATATAGTGTGTGTGATCTAGATCAGAAGAAGTTATCGTTCAGATGTTAACTTCCATTAAGCTTACCAGCTGGCTGTGTCTGTTCCGTAGCACCAGGTTGACCTGTTAAAGCGTAACAATGAGAAACATAAGTATTCACTAGTTTGACATATTATTATCACCGATTGACAACACATCTGCATATTTCTGAACTTATTTCTTGTTTCTTAGGATTATTAGAGAACATAAACTTACTTGGACCCCCGAGAGTCCCTTGAGGTTCAGATGTAGCTGAAAAAATGTATGAATACATAAAGCCTGAATTAATGTAATATTAACTTCACATTTATGCCATCACCTGCTTTCAAACATCATATGCTGAACTTACCAGTGCCCATGGCATTTGTCTGTGAAGAGGCTCCGTCTGGCCCTCCTGTAACTGAAGAGAGTGTTACTACATTAGAATACATACAGAATGTCTTAGATGATGCATAGATCTGATTGGGCTATAAAGTTGGCAGGTAGTTTGCACTTAAAATTTGACTGACCTGGGATCTCTGTCTGAACCACGTTACTATGTGTCTGTGAGGCATCTGAAAAAGCAAGAAGTGTCTTCTGTGAGACTTTATAAACTGTGCCTCACTCGTATCAGTGATCTTTTTAAAGGTAAATGGAAGAATGCTTTGTGGTTACCTACCTGTAAATCCAAGCCCAGTCTCAGGCACAGAATCTGCAGTTGAGAAAGACAAACTATATGATTGAAATGATTGTATGAGCAGGTGGGTGGATTTCGCATTCAGCTTGATGAAAGGACCAAAGTTACCTGTATTATTTGAGACCCCCTCAGTCACACCTATGCCTTCATACCCTGTGTAAGACCAGTATTTAAGTGAAGTGAAAGTGATAATTCGGTCATACGTGAATACACCACAGCACAAAGTGTGAACAGCACGAAATTCTTCCTCTGCATTTAACCCATTCACCAAGTGAAGCAGGGGGCAGCCATGAACACAGCGCCTGGGGAGCAGTGTGTGGGGACAGTACCTTGCTCAGGGTACCTCAGCTGTGCCTAGCGGTCTTGGGAATTGAACCTGGACTTTCTGATTGCAGGGCGAATGCCTTAACCACTAGGCTACCAGCTGCCAAACATTTATTTAACATTTATTCACAAGTTTTTCTGTCTTTCTGCAAATGTGTATCTGTTTTCTATAGAAGGGAGTACCAAATTATGAAGCTACAAACTCTGAAAGGAATCAAACTTTGAGCTGGTAGAGTCTTATGGCAACTTGATCTAAAGGAACACAAATATTTATCAAGTTAGTAGACTATGAGGTGTTTAATAACTGCTTCTGGTCTTGTATTCAGAAATACAAAGGAGGGGAACTTGCATGGGAAGCTGTTCATGGGAAGCTGTTGCATGGGAAGCTGTTCCTGTTCATTTTGTATTGTAGGTTTATCATTTGTGGACATGAACTTGTGAGAACACGTAAGAAACCTGAGCCTGTTTGCTCAATGCATGTGAGGGAATAACTGATCATTTGATACAAACCTAATGTATCTGGAGCACTAGAGCTGTAGATGGTGTTGCCCATGGCTGAAACATGATAGAACAGAACTCTTACTGAGAGTATCGTATGAAATGTTTTTATAGATTTGTTCATGACAGTATATACCTGTGAACAATATCTTGCACTCCTTGGCTTACCTGTCACATCCACCTGAATGTGTCCATTAGTTACTGGTTCACCTCCTAAACCTGCAACCCGGAACAACATGCAAATCATTACATGCACACTAAGCAGCCTCTCCCTGAATTTCATTTCATTCACATTTACAATGTATGTTTAACACTTTCTAAATGAAGGGTCAAATACCTGCCATGTCTGTCAGCATATCTGCCCCGGTGTGAGCGCCATCCGCTTTGGAAAAAGAAATATAAAGCACTCAGACTTAGGTTAAATCTTTCTGGAGTCAAACTTCTGAAGGTCACACTGTGTCAGCACTGCGGCCTCAGCAGCGTTTGGCCTACTTACCGGTGACTTTGGCAAAGGGACTGAGGGTGGGGTCTTTTAAGTCCAAAGTTCCTGCTGAAAAAGCATCGGAAAAAATGTGAGCCTTTTTCTCCAGCTGCTTTTTCCTTATTGCTCGGGTTCCTGTTTGAGATTTAACGCTCGCCTGAGACTCTTTGGTATTTGAACAGCGCAACAGGTATAAATTCACTGTGGCATCTCATGCTGTGAGGCTACTGTAAGCAAGAGCTTGAGAAAAAAAAAGCCATTCGCTTTGTCTTCGTCATTTGAACTCACTTGGATCAGTGTGCTGGTCGAAGCCATGCTGCTCACCTGCATAAAGGAATGGGAAATTAAAACAAATGCTTATGGGACCTCTTTTTTTATTTGGCTGTAATCTATGACATTTTCTTTCTATTATCTGTTTCTTCCTATTAGCGAGAAAGCAGACCAAGAAAATCGTCCAGTGATGATCTATTTTCTGTATTGAAAACAGCTGTTTGGAGGCCAGTTCCATCATTCCATGGAGTCATTAGCCAAAAGAAAATCCATAAACATGGAATCACAGCAAATCAGCCAGTACATATACAGTATGAGGTCACTCTCTGTGGTGAAGCATATTTACCAACTGTGTGTTGCGTCTCTGTGGCAACAATGTGATGATCTGGTGAGCCTGATTAGAAATAGAAAAGGCTTTAAACAAGTAGGTAAAGCCTCAATATCGCTCAATTCATCCCTGTTCCTGTCTTTATGCTGCGGTTACTATTAGGCATAGTGGGACACGTATTTGCAGGATACATACTTGCGTCAATGTGGCTGCTAGTTCCAGCAGGATCACCTGTAAAAGAAATCCACACATCAGATCTTTCTACTTCTATACATTCTCTCTGTTGTACATGATCATTGTGGATTTTCCTATCTTGGCATCATCCTCAACAAAGGGATGCATCATTGTCTTGAAAGTCCCCTGGGTACTATTGCTTTTAGCCAGACTGAAGATGGTTTAGCCTTCTAAGATGCCATTTGTTTTACTGTGCTTGTCACACTTTGCTCGTACCTCTGTGTATGTCTGTCACTGGTCTGTGGCGTCCGTTGCCTGTAAAATAGTGATGAAATGACTTGACCACTTGCAAAACAAATATTTTGCTTCACACTTAGTGAATTAGGGTTTAAATCATAGCCTACCATTTGTATCAGGTGAATCAGCACCATTGTTATCAGCACCCTCTGAGGAACATAGGCAATAGAATTAGCCTTTCTTAGATTTTCCCATTAGTAAAATGTGGCTCTTGAGTTATAATCTTGGACTAATGTTTTATAACCTACCGGTGTAATCTGAAAAAGAAGGGTCCAAATGTAACATCGTTTCAGAAGCTGCAGCTGCACCTGGGACATTTGTACTGAATTAATGAGGTAAAGTAAATCTATTCTGTATAAACTGTAAAGTGTTACAGGCATGAGGTTGCAAGACAAGCTCTCAGACCCGTCAGTTTTAATTTTGTTTTATTCCACTTCTCAAAACACCTGAGACAGATAATGAAGCAATGGATATCTATTCAGGTGTGTTGGGAATCATACAATGAGCTAAGTACATGTAAAGTGCCCAAGAACTCTCCCGTAACCGTGGAGAGTGCGCATCTGAACTCTTTTTAAATTTATTTATTCTTCAATTTTATTACTTAATAACTTCTGTAAAGTGACCTTGAATGTTGTGAAAGGCGCTTATAAATAAAATGCATTATTATTATTATTATTATTATTATTAAGAACATTATTAGCAGTCTAAGTTAAGAGCTACTGTCATATTAACTTTATTGGGGATGTTATTACCTGTCATAGCTCCAGGTGAGCTGGACTGAGCACCATTGTTAGAGGTTCCTGAAAACACAACACTGAGAATTATGCTGAGACTAATACTTACTGATCTGATAAAATGTGTAAACTTTAGATTTTACGTATCATTTCCTTATATATTTGTACGATATTGTGTCTGCATACAATCAAATAATGTATGACTACCAGTTGACTGGACAGAAGAACCGGGTCCAGTCCCTGAAGGAGAGTGATCAGGACCTGAAGGATCTGAAGTGCACAGTTTTAAATATGTTAAAAAATGACTATATACCAAATACCGAATTGCACATTCTTGTACCAAATTTTACATTTTTACTTCGTGTGTGTGTGTGTGTGTGTGTGTGTGTGTGTCCTTTCATACTGGAGCCACCCTCTTTATCACATACATGCACACAATAAAGTTGTTTTTGATTTTTGACTAAATGTATACACTTAAACTTTAGCTGGAAATTTAGGACATAACCACACATATTACTGGCGGTGGGATGAGTGATGCGATAAATTCCTCAAACACAAAACATGGTAAATCTTGTGCTAATATCAGTCAGTGAAATGACCAAACTGAGGTAGAGCTTTCAGCGCCCCCAGGAGCAGTCCTTGGTTTTCTCAAAGATGCAAGGACTCATCATTTTATGCCAGTGCAACTATGCCAATTCCGCCAAAGCTGTTCAGAGGTTTGGTGGGATAGGCCATGGCACAAAGCAATTGCTATTGTGGAAAAGGTCACAAAATTTACGATGCTAGACAGAGAGAGCAGAGGCAGTAGCCAGTACCTGGTGGAGCGTCTGGAGCCCAACTGCTACTGGCGGGCTGACCTGGATCTGGCCCAGCTGCTGGAATAGAACCTTTTGGTGAGAAACAAAGTCACCCAGCTCAGATTTACAGACCTTTCCCATTTTAGTGAATCACTCGGGAAAGAACGACAGACAGCCAGCTAGCTTGTTTTGTCATCGTGCCCCATAATTAGTGCAACATAACCGGAGCAAGAACTTTAATATTCGTTAAGAGCTGTCATCATAAACGTACTCGGTCGTAAAGCAAGCCATGTGTGAAGCAATAGTGTATCCATCTTATTACAGGCCCATTGAGATTAATGGGTAATTTGAGTTGTTGTTTCAGGGATCATAAATGTCAACATTTACAGCCATTTAGTTTGACTAAATGGATAACTAAAGATACATGAAGGGGCACTAACCTGGTGATTCTGTTTGAAAAGCGAGTCCCATATGATCTGCTGAGATAGCATCAGTGATTAGACATGTGGACGTAACCTCTGCAGGAGTGGTGGTGCGTTCTGAAGGCATACCTATAGTATCGGTGTAGGCATCTGGAGCAAAGCCGTCCCCCATGCCACCTGTACAAGCAAATATGAGTGCGTTTCATACCAAAGAGGGACACGGATTTAATTAAGTGAAAACGAATGGCAGTGATGCTCACCCATTAAACCAAAGAGGAAGTCATGGCTGGACTGGTCTATCATGCCTAGGAGAGAAGTAAGCAGTCAGCAAACTGAAAACCCTTAAAGAGTAAAGAGTTTAGTCATTTAAGACCTTTTATGTTTTGTCCACTGAGAAGAAATGAGGAGGGTTCTACAGACATGTATCTGCTAGAAAAGCTAAAATCAGTGCTGGCTGGGAATCTGGATTGGAAATTTGGCTCTAAACACAAACTGTACTACAGAACTGGTAGTTGAGGTAGAAACCCTTTCCTTTTCCTTACCAGTAATTTCCAGATGGGAACTTGAGCCAAAAGAATCAAAACCACCTGTAGAATGCAGAAAACCACTTATAACTTAAATTTCTTGTCATAATCAGATACTGAAGTACCCAAAACTGACTAAAGTGTAACAGAGAAAGTTATATCACACTTTCAGAGTCCCTACAGATGAGGAATGTCTTTAGGCTTACAGCTGCAAATCAAAACCCTGAAAATATCCCACAAAGTTTCAAAACCAGTCCTCTCCCGAATGTATCGAGATCTTGATACATGATTGCTTTTTTTGAGACTGAGACCAATTGATTCCTTGTTTGAAATGAAACGCTGCAGGTATACAAGCACTTAACCTGAGGACACCCCTGATCTACATGCAAGTGTTTTAACCAAGTAGAGGGGACTCTTAAATAAACAAGCACACGCTTCAGTGTAATATATATTCTTTTTCTTGCATACCTGTCAAATCCATTTGAGTCGTGCCCTCCATGAAGTGATCCAAGCCTAGTGTTAGAACCAGAAAATGAGGAGGACACTCACTTTACATGCTTTTAGACACAGGTTTATCCTAAATCATACTTATGATGGTTATACTCCCCTAAAATGTTATTATTATTATGACAAAGTTTTTTTTGGATCAGGTTATGGCATCAACACAGAATCCGAAGGTATGTTCAGATCTCAGAACTGATTTAAAAACTGATTTGTATTATTTAGTTTTTCCCACCTGTGTGTCCATTATCTAGTCCATTAATTAGGTGCTTGTGTCCATTGCCTGTGGGAGTACGACAGTCAAATTGTGGTTTTTTTTTTCTTTTTCAAAATGCTGTCTGAAAATGAAACCTGATTCTTACCATTGTTCTCCACCTCTGGTATTTCTCCTGCTGGCTCAGAGCCTAGTTTACATATATAACATGATCATGATTTGACATCTTTAACAAAAATGTACCAATTATTGCAGTGTCAGCTCCTCTGTTGAAATATTTATTCTAAATACATTGATTTTTATGGAAGCACTGGTTGCAGATTTTGTGAAGCATCACTGTTGCCATACCTGGGGCTTCAATTTGAGATCCTACATGAACAGTTTGGCTTTCCCCTGAAGCAAGAGAACGGCTTTAGGAGTCTTATATAAAATAAAAAGGGCAAGCACAGCCCAGCACAACACAGTGAAAGTGGTATTTGAAATATATACCATTGTCAGATCCCTCTGCATGTGGAGCTACTGCTTCTGCACCTACACACACACACACATATAAAATTAATGCATGCATTCTGTAGGCTGCAGTGGTTATAAGATTGCACTTGGGAAGATAATGGTGTTGTCTCAGACTGCGGTACCTGCCGGAGGTGACTGGACCTCAGAGGAAACGAATGCTGTGCCACTTGTTTGGCCTGATCCCACCTGACTTGATGGGTGGCTTGATGGAACTTGGCTTGGGGAGCCTGACAGAAAAGCAAATGCATCAAACCAGTGTCCAATAAAGACAGAGCAAATCAATGTATTTGACTTCCAAATGAACTAACCCTGACCATGAGACATGGTGTCCAAGTGAACAGTCCCAGCTGCACCTGCAATATTAAGATATCAGTGGGGTCTTGAGTAGGAATAAGATGAAATTTAATAATGTTTGTTTTGTATGTCAGGTGTATTTTTTAAATAAAAAATGCCATTACCAGGAACCTTAGAACCTGAGCTCCCGTGTCCAGCGGCACTTATGACTGCCCCTGAAAACGATGGTTTTGTTTAGTGTGGTTTTTATATCCTGACAGGTACTGAGAAATACATTAAAGTTAAGATATTGGTAATTAACTCCAGCCATTAATTATTACATACATATTAACACAAGAGTATATTTTCTCAGGAGGAGACATGAATCGGTGCTGTTAACTGTGGTTCTGCAAAGTAATGGTAGAGGAATATCTCTATATAATGTCTCTGATAAATCAGATACACCAAGCTACACTATGTAGTCAAAAGTATTGGGACACACCTCTTAATTATTGAATTCCAGTGAATGGCTCGATCTCAATGCTTTAGAATACCTAGATATTTTGGACAAGACCATGCTTCCAACTCCCTGGACACAGTTTGGGGAAGAACCTTTTTCTATTCCAGCATGACTGTGTCCCAGTGTACAAAGCAAGAACCATGAAGTTGGATGGGTTCAATGTGGAAGAACATGACTGAACCACCCAGAGCCCTGACCTCAACCCCATGCCTTTGGGATGAACCAGAACAGAGATTGCGAGCCAGACCATCTTGTCCAACATCAGTGCCTGACCTCATAAATGCTCTACAGAATCTTGTGGAAAGCTTTCCAAGAAAAATGGATCTTGTTATAGCTGCAAAGGGGGACCAGCTCAATATTAAAGTTTATGTATTTGAATACTGTGACATCATAGTCCCTGATGGTGTAATGGTCAGGCATCCCAATACTTTCATCCATATAGTGTAGTGTGTAAGAAAATGGATCTAGCTAACATAGTATAGTTTACATGGCTAACTAATCTCACTATGTTTCTGATAGGAGTTATCTATGACTATTAATGACTTTAAGCAACACCCCCTGCCCCCTACAACTACACTTTGGTATTCCCTCTCCTCAAACACACTCACTGAACCTGGAAATTAACGGGAGTGTGTTTGAGCAGAGAAGTCAACTGGACACCCACCCTCTGGATTCTGGATTCTTAAACAGCCCTGACACTTCAGTAATAAGAACTTGCTTGTAATTACAGATGATTGTAAGTGACAATATTTGATAATATCTGTTTAATATCTGTGATAATATCTGTTTAAAGTTTATCTACTTACAATCCATTATAATAACTACCTGCAGAAACTGCTCCTGATGACCCGCCTTGTCCAGACAGACTTGAATCTGAAAGTAGAAGGAAGAGTAGAAGAAATTCAGAAACTAAACACTTAATTTGTCTCTACTGTCTCAGCTTGCCATTTTATTACCATGAGAACTTGAACCAGAGGGTACGGCTTGAGAGTCTTGTCCATTGTTTCCTGAAACCAAAACACAGTAAGGCTGTATATACAAATGCACACTTCACTGGGGGCTATTAAATAAACCTGATTTAAGAGTATTTTTTTTGTTTTACCGTTTGTATCATCTGCTGATGCTGAGGAGCCACCTGATGCTGTTAAACAGAAAAAGAAATTCATGATTGTCTTTCAGCAGAATCCGTTTTATAGCTTGCACATCATAATATATATTAGAGATGCACCAATCATGCAAATTCACTGGCTGATTTTTATTTCTTTACGCTCAAATAGGCTGATTGGATGTTTCTGGGCTTTTGTTTCTACCTGATTGTCCCACTGTGTGGGACAAGCACATATCCAGTACCCAAAATTTAAAAATCACTTTCCTTTTTAAATAACATAAAGTGTTGCATAGCTCATACAAGAGTTGCATAACACATATAAAGTGAATCCTGTATGATTATGCTTCAATGGGTATAGCAGCAGTATAAATACAGTACTAATGTCATTACTTGTGTCATAAAATTGTCAGAGAGATCGACCAAAATTCAATAATTCAATAATTCAATAATTGATCTCGTGTTTGAAGCAAAAATCTGCTAATTCCAATCATGCATCCGGTATTCAACTGAATGAATTCATGACACTTGCTAAGACTTCGTGGTCTTATATTGGATTGTTGGGCTGGTTGGGCAATAGAGCACCACAAACCTAAAGTTGTCTCTATTCATTCTTCCTGTTATTTAAAAAAAACAAAAGTAAGTGCAAAGGTTAGTGTTTGCTTCAAATAGGACAAGTCAGTCAAAATGTTGCTTGTTTTGACGTATTTCCTGGATCTGCAGTTGATAAGTTGATATGGCGCTTACAGCCAAAGCTTGTTTGTGGAGCACTGTCTCCATTCAGTTTCTGACCTGGGAAAAAACAAAATGAGATCTGTCAGGTTCCATTCCCCCGAAAGCTAAAAGTGCATTTAAAAAGTCATGGATAGGGGTCACTGATTTTCCAACAATCTCACTCAGCACCTTTTTGTCACTGAACACATGAGAAAATTGGGCTAATGGACTCGTTTCTTGGGTTAACGAATGGAGTTTTCTCTCCTTACCGTTTGGAGATTGGCCCACCAGAGAAGTGCCAGGTAGAGCAGTCACACCTTAGAAAAAAAAGACAGACCCTTTAGTGCAGGCAAGGTCACAGTCCACTGAAATACCTCTCAGCACACTCTTAACGATATGTAACTCAAAGCGTCCTTTAAGACGGCCATGAAAACCTCACCGGACTAGTTTCAGTTTCCTGCATCTCAGAGTGCATCAAGTAACATGCAGGGGTTCCTGCCCCTTTTGGCATAGTTGCCCACATACCTGAGCCCTAACCAGATTAAGGAGTGACTGACTTAGTCCACTCGGCATTAAAGGAAGCTTAAGCTGCTCCCAGTGAGCTGCTTTCCACAGCTGAGGGGTTCAGTGTTCTCTGAGAGAGATCTGTCCCCAAAGCTAAAAAGAGGATTAGCATCGTCTTACCTGGGCCTTTGGGCTCCACCGTCCCTTGCTGGGCTCCAGCTCCTGTTGAGAAAAAACCCAGAGAAACAAGAAACATATTCTTGAGGTTCTGTGAGATCAAATCTCCTTCAAGCAGTCGGGTGGTTCTGGTTAGGTGCCCCCATGCAGAGGACAATAGCTCTCTGCCAGATACACCTCTTAACCCCAAGACCTTTTACTACCCATTTGTTGAAAAATGAAACAATTGCAATTAGGTATGTTTAAGTATATTATGAGTGTTTATATGATTCTTATAACTCATTTAATACTTACGCAGCAGCTGATTATTATGACCATTTTAATATGTTATAGAAATTGTTTCACAATGCCAACACACAGAAATCTATTTTTTTCACTGTGTATTCAATATTTTACTTCTTGTGAACACTTAATTGTTCTTATACTGTTCCTAGGATTGGTAGGTGACAATATAATTTATAAATCAGTACACATGTATGCATGGCATTATGTATATGACATTGTGTGATGCCAAACAATTACATATAGAGATATAATGCTGAGGTTGGCTCATTTAAGACTTTTTATGTTTGGGTTTTTTTTTTTTTTTTACATTGGTGGTAAGTTGCTAACTTGTCACCCACCCTTCAAATGTTGACCTTTGGAGTCATCATCATCTGAAAAGAAAGGGGAGATGGATACAGTTTATGAAAAAACTGTTCACAAATAAGTCTTCCACTTTCCGAAATGTGTTCTTCAGTGTGATGTGTCTGCTCTGCAGGTTGTCTGTCTAATGAGGAATTAATATCCCTTGTCTCATATCTATTATGGCTACTGCACTCTGATACCTTTTAATGAATTGTTCTACTGTGATTTTGAAGTGGTACTGATGTCATTTAGTTATTCTTAAAAGATTTAACACATTTTAAACATCTTTAGTAATCTTTATATTTAAATAGTTATTTTTTGCTCTCAATCTTATATGTGTCTAAAAATTGGCTAAAACATCATTTTAGCCAAGTTCCTCTGCGGTATAGTACTAATTACTAATATACTAATATATTTTTGTTAAAGCCACAACAATTTTTCCTGTCGTTCTTTGTACTTCATACTGCATTTTCCTTTACACTCATTTCTATGTAAGTGTGGGAAGACATCACAGTTAACAAATTTGAATCAGGATGAAGCCTGTTTTCCAAATGTCATTTTGTTTCTTTGATGCTGCTCAGGCCGGTCATGAAGAGTGACAAAAAAGTTGAGGCTCATCCCCTACCCTCTTCTTCCTCTGAGAGTTCTTCTTCACCCTCCTCTGCCTCAAAATCATTCTCCTCGGGTTCTTTGTCTGGAAAGGAGGTTCTCACTGTTATATACCCTATTTGTCAAGTTACACATGAAAACCATCAGCAGCAGCTCATGTTATAATTCTATTTGTTTTGTGCATCGGGTATTAAACTGAAGCAGGACTTATAAAAGTCAATATAGTCATCATACCTTCAACTGGAGCAGTTGAAACAAGAGTAGCCAGAAAGACAACAGCTACTGAAGCAATTATAAGATTTCTGTAAAAGCAAAACATCCTATGATGAAGATGAGCAAGAAAGCAGCATCTGCCCAAAGGAAGCAAAACAGCACTGAATACATGGTGCTCTCTTGGTAAGACAAGTAGAAATCACAGTTCCAGTGAAGCATCTTTGCCAAGCCAGCATAAAGTAACCATAACATTTTAATTAACAGCAGTTTGTCAATTAGTCAGTCGATTTGACAGCATAACACTCAGGTTATTTGTGTGATGCCATAGAAGAACCATTTTGGTTTGCTTAAGAACCGTCCAGTGGATGATTCTTAACAGAACAATTTGGGGGTGTGTGAGTATAAAGAACATTTTTACACAATTTAAAGGTTATAGCAGGAACCTTTAAATTAGTAAAGAACCTTTATCCTGTGCACTTTAAAAAGGTTCTTCACTCTCACACAAATGTTTCTTAAGGGAAATAAAATGGCTCGTCTGTGGCATTATAAAAAAAAACACTTGACATAAAAGCAAAATAGAAGAATGCATAAGTCTGAAATCCGAGCAACAAGAGTACAAATTAACGAGAGGCCACATCCTCTTATGACACGTGATCAGACCAAATGTCTATCATCAAAATCATCAACCAGTTCAGATTCTGAATTCTGAGCACCACACAATTTCTCATTCTCTGGTTACTTTAACACTATGGTACATTTTAATTATAAAATGTATATAATAGCACATTTTATTACCATTACTTGTTAGGTAACATGACCTTACTCCATAATTATCCATCAGCTCAGCTATTCATAGTTGATGTGTTTCTAAGTTAGCATTAAGAGCAGTAGCCATAGATGTACTTATTCTTGACTTACCGTGACAACATCTTTTGTACAGGTCTATGTGGGGAACTCAAGAACAGACATAGAGCAGGTAGCACAAAGGTTTTTGACTTCCTTATGCTTCACTGGGCACCAATATTTGTTTTATACCCACCCAGCCCCCATCTTGGTAAGGGGCAGGACTTTAATTCTAACCCCAGCCCCTATCAGTCAAGCTACTCCCACTGTTTGTGCATAAATGACAAGACAGTGGAAACATTTGTGCTGAAGTTTGGCTGGAAAATTACAATATGCATGCAGAAACAATGCAGTGGGTTATATTTTAGAGCACATGGTGAGAAACTGATGGATTTTTGCTGAACTCTTGTCGTGCTAGCATTTGCTTAGTTGAAAGCTCCTGACTTATGCTGCCACCTCTGATACTGATGGGGTCAGTTGAGGAGATCTACCAGTGGAGGGCACAGCCCCTCTTTGAAAAAAGGCTGCTACATCTAATTCTCTCTCTCAGAAAATCCAACTGCAGCACTATCAGTGATTACTTGGGCCAGAGTATAACCTCAGGAAGTTGTAGGATACGCTGGAGAAAGTGCATCTTTCCCTGTAAGGTGACCTTGGTAGGATGAGCTTAAATTGCTGATTAAAGATACTGACCTCCTGAGAGTTTTATTGTATTCTGTCCAACCTCGGCCTTCCCAGTGCTCTTTTTTCCATCTTCGGTGCTTGTATTTGGTTAGCTGAACATTTGATAGCTATGTTCTTATTCAAAACTCAATCTTATGCTCCAAATTGTTGAATGAGAAGTATTATACGTAGAATGGCTTTAATGATGTTGTTTTACATTAGTGTTGCTCCTTATGCATTAAAAGTATCTGTGCCTGTAAGTTTGAGAGGCTTAATGCATTATGCGGCCCTCTGCTGTTACTGAATACCTCCTCTCTTGGCGGAAGATTGCATTCCCGCTCAGCTTGCCAGTTCATATCAGAGAACCAAGAGACAAGCCTTCTGCTTTCGACTGTAATTAAAAAGAGAAGGCCCCCAGACTCATTCCTTTAATAAATGCTCCTTGATGAGCCGCAATAGATGTCTCTAATGACAGACGTAATTAACTCCAGCATGACACAAGCTCTCATTGTTCTGTTCTGACACTCGATACTCTGTTTTTGAACATGCCTGTGTTATGTCAGATCAAAAACATTGCATCTGTTTGCATAATGGAACTCAAGAACATGTACCACTTCATCCCTATAGAATGTTGCGCTCTATTTTTACTCCAGCCCTGGTCAGTTATAATTAGTAATATTTGGATCTTTTTAATCCCTACAATTGTGCTGAACTCCCTTTCATAGGCCGACTTTAGAGTGAACCATTCCTTTGGAAATGAAAACTTCCACCTAGTCAATAGAGTGGAATGGATCAAATTGCAAGGTTCAAAGGTGAGGACGTATAGAACAGCTACATTATTACATAGGAGCGGGGCTTGCTGGTCGCCTTGCCAAGCTTTCCCTTAGCCAGATCCATGTCGTTCGCTTCTCCTGCTTTCTACAGGCCTGCCTGGCCTGAGACAATAGCCCTCTGTAGCGTGATGAAACCGTAGTGGCCTTGGAGCCAATCTTGGGTGACGAGATTAGAAGCACCAGCACTGCTTGGACCCGGCCAGCATGTCCGCAGGGGTCGGCCAATAGGACTGCAGCTTCTACACTTCAGTGTGTCATATGGACAGAGGGGTGGGTTACAGGGAATTTGGGCATTTTGATGTGTGAATATCACTTTGGCAAACAAAAACTCTCATGCACTTTCCCTGCGACACACCGGAGGACCCTTGTCAAACTCAAATTCAGAATGATCCCTGATTTCTTTCTCCCTCTATTCTCACATTTCAACACCATCTCAAGCTCCATTAGAAACCACCTCTGCTCGTCCTGAAGGACCTACTCTGGTTAGAAACATGATCCCCCTTGCCCTAAAATTACAGGAGCATTGGAGCTGGAGACCCCTGGCCAGTCCGTAATTAATCACTCTGGGAGGAATCTAATCCGTTGTATTGCTGGACAGTGGGGGGCAGAAGTGTGGACAGACTTCAAGTGGACACTAAAATGAACCTGAGCATCAGCTCTCTTTTCTGTCTCCTGCTGTATGACTCCCATGAACTCTCGCTACCCATATTAAATAGCCTCATGACAGTCTAACAGGCACATCCAGCTTGTTAGTTTGAATATGAAAATATTCTCCGTTGATTTACTGCAACTCGTACCATAAATCTACCAGAGAGGGTTTAGCAGTCTGATTAAACTGCCAGCAATACTTTGGTGTTATCTTAATGAGGAGTAAACCCTAAGTTAAATAGAAAGTAAGCCTTGTTTTTAAATAGAAAAGTTTAATAAATTTGTTCAAGTCTTTGAAATATAGATCTAAAATGATATCCTTTGCTGTTTATGGTTTATGTTTGTTTTAGCTCTTAGTAATAAAACCTAAATGTTATATTAGGACATTGGTAACATACTTGATGCGTGAAACGTAGGCCTACACTGTTGATTGCCCAAATGTGAATGTACTAAGGACACTGTTACCTCAATCAGTCTTGTGAGGTTTAGATATTAGACAAATGCCCACTGGCTAATCTTACAATAAGTGCAGAAAACTGAGTGTGTCACTCACCAGACGAGCCTGTTTTTAAGTTAAAGGTAGCTCTTTTCTCACAGATATCAGTCCTGAGACCGGAGTAGCCACTGAAAACCCTCTTACGCCTTAAATTAAAGTATAATATTTCTTAGAGCTTCTCGCGCCCTTCCGCCCCTTCTTGACTTTTTGTTAAAGTGGGTCGGGGTAGGCTGGAGCACACAGTGCACTGCAAGGGGGGTCAGGCTTCATTGGCGGTATCCATTTGGACATTTACACTGGTTCTTCAGTGGTCTCCCTGTAAGGCTCTGGTTTGGGGTGAGGTGGCAGGACACTAGTGCACAGTGGGAAACGAGTCATGCTTGGGTTGGCCAGCCATGGGCTCTTTGTTATAGAACTGTTTGCCGGCTTTTGTCCGAGGTCCACCTCCCTCTTCATCCTCGTCTTCCTCCTGCCTCACCTGTGGGGCAGCCTCGGACCACCAAGATTAGTCGAGATGTAACATGAGTCTGAGGCCCCTGCTCTAAGGGCCCTTTGGAGACACACGTGGATACTTACCGCTATCAATGGGGTGGTGGTTTAAATGATGGGTGGGGGGACTTCAAAATAAAAAAAATAACCAAGAGAGCAATTCCCAGAAAATGCTCTTTTTCTTACTCTTTTCAGAAGTGCTGAAACCTGACCCGGCATAAAGGTAATTCACATGATCTGATAACATTAATTCTCAACTGCAGGGAAGCAATCCCCACTTAGCACATGCACTCATGAGCGACAGGTTATGTTGGTCAACCCACACATGAATCAACCCTTTATTAAGATGAAATTTAAAATGCAGGTTTCAGGTATCAGTTGATCATGCTAAGGCTATTTTGTCAATTGCATGTAAACAATAAGTCACCTTAAATGACTATATCATATTACTACTCTCTGTGTCAATACTACTCTCTCTGTAAATAGAAAGTCACCCTTAATTAATTAATATTTTAACTTTAGATGGAGACATTTTGAAAGATGTAATGTTTCAAGTCGAAGGCAAAAAATATTTGAAAGGTGACAGCAAACTCTCAGTTGTTTGGGTCTTTCTTGGTGCATTTTTTTTTATTATTACTGAATAACAGTGATCTAAAGTATCAAGGAGAAAGATTGTATTATTTTGAAATAAAATTGTACATTTAGATCAGTCTCAAAAATATTATCTGGATATATTATCATTACAGATATTAATGTATAGACATTACAAAGCTTGGCCACTAGAGTTAGCATTAGCACTTTAGCCTGCTTCCAGCAGCAGTCGTTTTAATAGTTTTTCTTTCATCAAACGTTTCAGGCTTTTCTGTTTTACTGTCATTTGTCCTTTGTCATGGTATAATGCAATATGCTGACTTTGTACAGTGGATGCACCCAGAAACATCTGCACACAGATACACTAATGAAAATTAGAAACCTGTTGATTCAGCAAAACATTGATGAAGGAAATGAATGAATTAACCCATTATTGTGTTTAATACATTTTTAAAATTTTTTTTTTAGTTTAGATTACTTTTCACTGTAAAGGCCGCATTTCTATGCACTTGTTTACATTTGTGTGAAGAAACATATGACAAAGCAATGTCACTTACAATATCAAATTAACTGAAGTTTTTCATTTATAGCTTTTCAAGTGCCTTTGTACATGTAAACATTCTCAGCACTTTTCCTAACTGAGAGTGAAATTATAAAATGTCAGTCTATTACTATACTATATTATATACTATATTATACTATTATTAGTAAACAAGTTGATCAGATATTCAGCTAACTGTTAATTATGACAGAATATCGAACTTATCTAACAATATACCTATTACTTAGTAAATAACCCATCTACCTTTTATATAAATACAATATTATTATGTAATATACTGTACCTTTGGTCCCGGCCCTGTTATATTTTATCTGTGTTGATTGTGTTAACACAGTCCTGCTTTAGTTTATAGGGAAAATATGTTGGTGTGTGTGTTGCTGGGAGAAAAAAAAAAACATGGCTTGTTTTTTGTCTGACAACTCAGTCTTTATTGAAATTGCTCCCTGCATACATATTGAAGTGGCATTAATTATAACTATACATCTCTGTTATTTCAGTAATTTTCAAAACGATCTGTGCCATTACGTAGCTACAATATTAGTTAATACACCATCAGAGACATGAACGTAAAGGATTGCTTCATAAAACTGTCTGTACACTTTTATTCTGTCGTAGAAAATAGCGTGATCTACAGTCCGTCATGTACGTTTGAGATTTTAAATGGCAAACATTTAGCTGAGAGTCAGGAGAACGTTGTCAGCCTAGAAGTCGGATTGACAAAATGTGTCTCAGCACCAGGGCCAGAGACAATGGCAAAGCAGTGAAAAAGTGAAAGTGTTTTTCTCCGCTATCATTCTCCAGGCACTGACTTCAGTCATAATCATGAGCCATCTTTAACTGCTCCCCCCACAAAGATATTTTTAATACTACTTCCCAGGTTTTAAAATTGGAATAAAGAGCAACACGTTTGACCTCTGACACCTTAGCAACTAACTTTCTTTTTTCATAAATTAAACAGAAAGGCATTAGTTGATAAAATATGAGAAAGTGCCACTTATGTTCATAATTAGAATGATGACAAAATTATAAAAAACAAACAGAATGTACACCAAACAGCTGAATAATTTAACGTGCGTCCCAGAACCCTCTAGGTAGGACTTTTCACCATTTGGGGGTACAGGTGGGGAGCATTGAAAAATGGCATGTGTTAATGGGAATCAAAATGTGGGTGATTATTGTGACCACTTCAGTTGCTTCTCATGTTTGTGTCTGATGACCCTGCAGAGAAAAGAATAAAAAAAAAAGAACTAACACTAACAGGCAAACAAATAAATACAAAACCATCATATGTTCAGGAAAGCTATTTGGTTTCTGTTACAGTGAGTTAGAACGCATCTTGTTTAACTGACTTTCAATTAAGTAGAGTATATCAGAGGTAAATACCTGTAAAACTGTTCCTTTCTTGCAAAGTCCTGCTAGGAGCTTGAGAGTGGGTTATTGCTGCCAAGGACAGGTCCTAAGATGGAATAAAATTGAGTGCAAAGTTATCGTTCCTAGTGAATCAATTTATTTATTCATTTATTTTGCAGTACACACATTTCCAGAAGCAACAGGCACACTGTTTCGGAGAGCTAAATCCACAAGAAAACATTGCTTGCACTATATTAATTACAATGTTTTGCATTCCCTGCTCTGTAAAATAGCACCATATTTGCTGTTAACCCAGCAGATACCTTGTGTTGTGTCATCTAGATGATCTGGCTGGTCAGGTACGCCATAGGGGGTGACTGTCAAGAAAAAGTCAAACACATTGTTATGACCTTACTTTAGAAACAAAATTAAATTTGAGAGAGAGTTTACCAAACAGACCATACTCCTTATGCTTACTTAAAACATGACTTTATCAAAAGTACTAAAATATAAAACTTATATCAAGCACCCAAATATATACTGATATTCAGGCAAGTATTATATATACATGTACGGGCCTCAGCAAGTCCAGTTACTGTAAAAAAATAAAGATTCCTAAATGGTTTGTTGATTGAATGTAAATTTCTGGGACAAACCTTTCATTTGTAGAAACGCTCTGTATGTGGATGTTCTTTAAACTTTAAGTCAGTGGCTCTTTTATGTGTCCAAAAAACTCTTTCAGACATCTTTATGTCTTTGTCGTAAATACTGATGGAATATTATAGTAGTTTACCATCAAGGTCTTCTTGCACTGTGTCACCTTCCTCTAAGTCTGCATCATCATCTTCGTCTAAAAAGAATGGGACATAAACTATATGGTAAAGCTCCTGCATTACAGAAAGCTTATGTTCTCTTCGTTCCACACTATGAATCATAAACATGCTGCTCTGTAATTAATGTTATTTTGTCTCTCCCAGGTTAAATGCCAAAATTACATCTTTACTTTCAGGTTCCCACCCATGCTTTGTCTGTTATAATACTGAAAATAGTTGCGAGATCAACCCACCATGCAGCAGTTTAGACTCCTGTCTATAGTTACATACCAGTAGTGTCTACATCGGTGTCCTCATCAGCGTTCTCCTCTATAATAGCACATAAAGTAAAGTTTCAGCACACACCCAGTTATTCAGTGGAGAATCACTGGAGAAACTATTGCGAGTGATTAAATAATTACCATGTGATGTCGACTCTGTTGCATCCATTGAGTCATTGATGTCATTGTCATCTGAGGATGGAAGAAACATTATTTTCAAATCAACTTGAGTACACAACTTGTGTCACATGTGAACACATCACAGTACAAAGTGTCTTTTCTGCATTTAACCCATTCACCCAAGTAAAGCAGTGGCTCAAGTGTACCTCAGTGGTGCCACTGTGAGTCCTGGGATTCAAACCCACAACCTCACTAACCACCAGGCCACTAGCTTGGTGTAGATATTTCCACTGAATGCGACGTTCTGGTAATGTGTGTGTCTCACCTTTGGAATCGCTATCAGAATCTTCACTTGTCTCCAGCGATGTCATATCTGGAGAATCTGTGACCACAGAAAACACCTCGTCACAAATTGAGTAAATATGTAAATATGTTAACGACTGTAGGCAATGGTCTTCTACTAACCTGAGGTCTCTGGGCTGTGGGCACTCTCATCATCTGTGGAGGGAGAAGCATTACTGCAAAAATGATCTAATGGTTTTCTTGGGATTTTCTCAAAAAATGCTAAAATTACAATGATGTACCTTCACCCTCTGTCTCAGAGCTGTCAGACTTATCGGTGTTATCTGAGCTGTCTTTATCAGTGGACTCAGTGCTGCTCTTCTCTGAGTCTTGACTGTCTTCTTTACTCGATGTGGAGTCCGAGCTAGTAGAATCTGACTTTAGACTTTCTGCAGAAGATGCTTCCCCAGCAGTTTCTTCTGACTTGCTTGCCATGTCCTGGTCAGTGTCTCCAGTCTTGGACTCTGTGTCAGTCTCCTTTCCCTCACTGCTGTCATTGCCATTGTCATCACTAGTATCTGGGGTGTCCTTGTCACTATCTGCACCTTCATCTTCATCCTCTGAGCCTGTGCTGTCTGCATCACTATCTCTTTCGCTATCTGTATCGCTGTCTCTGCTGCTGTCTGCATCACTGTCTTTATCTCTGTCCCCATCACTGTTGCTGTCACTGTCAGTGTCACCATCACTGGTCTTCTCAGCACTGTCCTTGGTCTCTGTTGCATCCGCAGAATCTGCTGCGTCATGGTCAGCATCGCTGTCTTTATTATCAGTATCATCCTTGCTGTCTTTGTCTCCTCTTTCTGAAGAGCGCTCAGAGTCTTTTTCATCTAGGTCCGGCTTGTCGGTCTTCTCCATCTTGTCAGTGTCTTCAGTGTCTCTAGTCTCACCACTGTCTTCGTCAGTGTCTTTCACATCTTTGTCTGCAGTGTCTGTATCCTCTACATCTGGAGTTTCATCCACATCTTTCTCCTTACTGTTCTTGTCTGTGTCTGTGTCTGTGCCATCGTCTGGCTTGTCCTTGTCAGATTCTGAATACAGAGGACACAGTGAATGATTCAGACAAGCTAACTGCCAATTCTTCAGAAGTTCTATTTCTATATAAGAGCAAGTAGCAACTTTTAGATGCTCTCATCTTAATTATACCTCCAGGGATTGGATATAATACTATAATGATATTGTGGACTGTATGTATGTATATACGTATTTGCCACTTTGCTTGTCTTACCATTTGAGTCTGAGGTTTCTTTGTCTGTGTCTGCAGCATCTGGATTGTCTGCTGTGTCCTCTTTAGGAACAAAAACAAATTCAGAAAAGGTGGAATGTTGGAAAAACAAATATGTAGTTTAGCTGCCTGGAAATATTTTCACATGATTCTGTCATTTTGCACATCTCTTCTGCTAAAATATAGAACCGATCAAATACTGTATTTATCCTCACTGTAGCTGCTGTTAATTGCACTGAATGTTGTCTTGTCTAGTTGTTATGGTTGCTCTTCTGTTCTTTTTTGAGCTTTTTGTCCTGTTTGCACTTGTGTTGGTCTTGTGTTGTGTTCTATTTTTGTGTTGCACCATGGTCCTGGAGGAACGTTGCTTTGTTTTTACTGTGTGTATATGGCAGAAATCCTACTTTACTTGACTACTTGACTTGATTCTACAATTTCCATAAATAATACAGGGTTGTTATAGTCATTTAGATGTACCCGTGGGCTTCTAAACAATACCAAGTCACCAAGTCACCATACACTGTACATTATGAGTGGCCACTACTACTATACACCTAGAATAAGTGCAATAGATTAGAGATGTTTTCCAATGGTGTTTTCCAAAACTCCCACATTTAATTCATTTGAGAGCTTTTGACAGCTCATTATGTCATGAAAATTATGTATGTCTTAACAGATGGGCCCTGAAGAGGAAGGGTAAACCATACATTGTTAAAGATTGGTTATTTTTGTTAACATTTCATTAATTATGCTAATTAAAATTACATTACTATTTGTTAATAATGCCCCTTTTGGAATGTTTATGTTTGCGAATACCTTGAGAATCCCTGTGTGGCTCATCCAATGATTCCTTGTCGGACGCCTCCTTACTTGAGGAATCTTTGTCTAAAATAATGTTATAGTCATTTGAGAAAGGTTTTCTAATTTGATTTTAAATAGACAGCTTTGAGGGCATGTTTGAAGTACATACCTGTGTCAGATTGGTCGTCATCACCAACATCCTTCTCTGTAAAGAAGAATTAAAATGGATACACTTAAGTGGAACACTTTAATGCTGATTATTTATGTATGTCTAGAAAGGACAAACTGCCAGAACTAGATTAGATTTGGTGATAAATAGTGTTTTGTGTAGTTGAAGTATGTCACGTCAAATGAACTTGCTGTATATAATTTATATTATTATTTATAACTAATATAAATATTATATTATTTCTTATATATTATATTATATAAGAAATGACTTTAACCCGATGTTATCATGCTTTTCAATTGTTTTCTGAATTTAAGGCTATGCACTCGCTGTCTCTGAGCAATGATTGGGTTCTTGTGATTTCCTGATTTCCCATCAACCTGAAAAAAAGTTGTGATTTCTTAAAACGCAGAATGACTAAAACAGCACTTCATATGCTAATGATAGGTCCTTACCTGGAGAGTCTATTTCATGTGATGCTTTTGATGCTGAATCAGTATCTGAAATAGGGTTTTAGAAATAAAAATTATTGTGCTAATATTCCAGTTTTAACTGAATCGTTTTTGTTGGTCATTTTAGTGTTACGTTTCAAAAACACCAGATGGTCTTACCTGGCGAATCACTATCAGTGTCTGCAGCCTCCTTGGTTTCATCTGTGGAAGAGATCAAATAATTAATTGGCGTAATGAATTATTTAATAAATTAATTTAATTATTGTCTTAGATCTTGGATCTACTGATTTTGTCACCTTTATTCTCTCTCTCTCTTTCCTCCGCCTTTCTTTAAAAACAGCTTGTTCATTGTGATAATTTTGAACTATAAACTTTTCTCTCTCTCTGTCTCTCTCTCTGTCTCCCTCTCTCTTATCTCTGTCCCTCTCTCTCTGTCTCTCTCCCTTGCTCTCTCTCTTTTCTCTTTCTTTAAAAACATCCCGTTGAGGGTGGTTTTTCTGAACCATGATGGACTCTTACCCAGTTTCTTTTCTGCAGATGTCTGTTCAGTTGTGTCATCTGTGGTGTAGAAAGAGACGTGTATCAGTTCATTGTTCCTTTCTTCTAATTTACCAGTGGTCCCAGTATCATCACCTTTCACTAACCTGAATGATCTATTGTATCTTGTTCATCAGTATCTGAGAAAACAAAGCAACATTTTTAACCTCTGGTTTGCAGTTAAACGTATGCCTGTCATGGATGAATGACTAACCTGCCATATCTGGGTCCTTCTTTTCCACCACGCCTTCAGCTGAATCTGGGGGAAAATATGGGTTTCCGTCACATTGGCCTTACCCACTATTTCTCTTTCATTTGGAAGTAGGTCTTAAATCTGCAACACTGTAATATTTGTGTCTGTTTTTACATGTTATTTACTGTTGTGAAAATGCTATAGACTTGAAACATTGATTTATCTAAAACTGACATACTGACATGGGCTACTGTTTCTTTGGTTTTTTGCTCTCATACCTGTTGAATCAGGGCCACTGGTGGTCTCATCCTTGCTTGTGTCATCTGAAATGGTATAATAATATTTTTAACAGCTCATCTATAATGCCCCCTGTTCTGTTTGGATATTTGCTTCCTGTCATAGTGCTTAAAGTGCTTCAACTGTAGTCATTTTTTAAAAACGATTTCAAAGTTAATTTCAAAGACCATAAAAGGGGAATTGTAACTTACTGTTAGTATCTGATGATACTTCAGTCTCACCTTGGACCTCTTCCAAAAGATGATAAATTAGTGAGTTAGTTAAATATTATAAAAAATGCTTTAATCGCTCACTTTACAGCATCAGCAATGCACTGTTCTTAACAGATTACTCAGTACAGGTATGAGTCAGGTTTGGTGATCAGGTATGAGTTAGGTTTGATGATCAGGTATGAGTCAGGTCATGAATGATTTAATAGACCAGAAAGAGCTGTTATTTCAAGTTCCCTTTCCAGCAATTGCCTCCTCTAGTGCCCACCCCTCTTTGGGTCACTCCAGTTTAATCTATTTCCTGCTTTAAAGGTTATACATTAAGAAAACAACCATTGCAAATGCTGTCACAGTCAGACTGTGGGAATGAAGCTGCTGAGCTTGAGGGCTGTAGCAATGTTCTGGTCACACTCAGTTGAACAAAAACAGTCCATTCCGCTCCTCCTGGAAGATTAACATGCTTTACTCACCCGAGGGAGTGGAGTGGAGTAGAATGCTAGAACATTGTATTACAAATCATTTTACTTTTAATTTACTCGGTCATGGATGAAGTATATTAAATGTAAACTGAAAAGATTGATCTGTCACATCATTTAATTCATTCTTTCTTTACTTTTTCTTTTTTTTCCCTTTGTTTTATTTTGTTGTGATGGCAGAAGTATATGTATACTTAAATGCAGCTTAACTTCTTTCTTTCAGCTGTTTTTTTCTTTCTTACATTTTCTTTCTTTTCTTTTCTTTCTTCATTTCTTGTACTTGTACTTAAATGATGAACCTGTAACATACTTTCTTTCTTTTTTTCATAGTCTTCATTTTTTTTGTTTAGTTTTCTTTACTTTCTATACTTTTTTCTTTCTTTTGTTTTATTTTCTTTCTTTCTTTCTTTTTATACATTTTTCTTTCTATCTTTTTAGTTTATTATTCTGTGATCAAGATGTATATATATAAACTATAGATATAGATATATAAACTTAAATATAGTTCTGTAGCATTGTTTTATTTTTCTTTCTTCTCCTTTTCTATCTTTCTTTCTTTCTTTTAATTTCTTTTATGTTATGACAGAAGTATATATATACTTAAATTATGTGTAGAATAATTTCTTTCTTTCATTTCTTTCTTTCTTTCTTTCTTTCTTTCATTTATATTTTTGTTCTTTTATTTTCTTTGTGCTTACTCACCCAAGTCACAGAGTGAAGGTAGAGTATGCTAGAACATGCTGATGCACATTATTTAATTTTAGCTAATTTATTCTGTGATGGAAGGAGTATATTATATATACTTACATGATAGACATGTAGCATTTGTTTTTCTTTCTTTCTTTTCTTTCTTTCTTTCTTTCTTTCTAGCTTCATTTCATTTGTTTCTTTGCTTTGCTTTCTTTCTTTCTTCCTTTTGTCATTTCTTTCTTTCTTTTTTCTTTCTTTCATTTCAGTCATTGAAAAGATCACCTTTTCATGTATCTGCTGTCTCTGATCTTACCTGGCTTTTCTGTTGTATCATTTGAGGAGTCACTTGGGCCTGCAATTGAAAAGACATATGACTGTAGTTTGAAGTGTATATATTCACCAAGTTTTCTCTCCTTGTACATTCCAACAAAGCTGGTAGTGATTTTTCTCAGGTATTCTCCTGTTTATTATCCCTCCACCTGGATAAATATAATATTTTTTCCATGCAGAGAGAGCTTATCTGTGGTCTGCCATACCTTCCACTTTCTCTGCTGAATCTTTTCCATCCGTAGTTTCTGCTAAGAGAATATTATTTGGATCAACTGTACTGTTTCAGATGCCACCTGCTGTATTTCATTACCACTCACTCATTATTTCTGTTTAGTGTACTACTAGGGATCAGTCAAATCAAGAGTAGAAAGATTCTGTACTTTAGGGTAGCACTAACCTGAGTGTCCAGGGTTCTGGGTTGGTTCAGCTGCATTGTTGGCATCTAATAAAGACAAATAATGTTGTTGTAGGTATAAAATATCAAATGAACAATGACTATAAGAACTTTAAAATAAATTTGTGATTGTTATTGTTATAGGTCACTTCCACATGAGTTTGACACCTACCATTCATTGATGCTTGCAAGGCCTGTGCTGCCTCTGGGATGAGCAAACAAACAAATCATTAAACACACAACAGTTGTGTGTTTCATTGCATGTAAAAATGATGACTACAGCAGCAGAAGCTAAATGAACAGCTCTGGTCTAAATGAATAGCTCCATTCTTTGAGAATGTAAGTGAAAATATGCACTGGAAACAAATAGGTCCTTACCATCATTGTCTGTGCCATCTTGGGGGTTGGGGGGGGGGGGTGCATCCAGGAAAAAAGGAGAAATCAAGCATCTAGATTTAGTTAGCTATAAGGAACAGGCTCCTATAGAAGCCCTGGCTAACTCAAAGGGCTCAGGTGAACAAAACGTCTTTGTTTGCTCAGAAGAGACCTAAGCTCTAATTACACTCTCTTTGGGGGGAAGCACCAAGTACCCCCTTGAAAAACTGTTACACATTTCAAACAAACATTAAAGCACTGCAATGTTAGCTGCTTCACTGAAAGTATAGGTTTATAATTTATAACTAGTGAAAGCATTTTTATTGTTGTTGTTTTAAAGTTATTTTCTTACCATTTATTGGAGCAGAAAGTGTAACACCCACTAAAGCAAAGATCAGGGGAACAATCAGAGTCCTGTGTATAAAAGGAAAATTGTGAAAAATATATATCAATTAAACAATAACAAAAATGTACCTGATTCACACCAGATAGGTGTGAAATCACAAATGACAATCTCCAGAACTTAGGCTCTACCTTTATGTTTCCCTACAAAATGGCCAGTAAACTGAACATTTATGACACGATTCATTTCAGCCCTTCTATCCTATTCCCTCTCTTTCTCAAATTAAGCACTTAAAATAGTAGCCTGAAAGCATTTCATCTCATCGCAATTGGCATAAAATAACAAAGATAGATTTCTAGTTTGATAGATAGATTTCTAGCTTGTTATGTCATATGTACATACACCAGTGCTGCTCATTTAGGTACACATACTGTAACATGCTCTCAACATTTTAGATCATCTAGACAATCTAGACAATTCCACAGCCATCAGGATTAAACTGACTACTTAGTAATTTATACTCTGATCATCTGGGATGCCTACTGAACGATAAATTAAATGACTTGAATAATGCTACATGAGAACTCATTTTAGCTGATGAATTAGAATATTAGAATAAGACTCCAGCAATAGAAACACGCAGAATCACCCACCGGGCAGAATTCATCAGGCAACCCTGAAACAATGCACCTTGCTTACTCACCGTGCCAGCATCGTGACAGAGTGGGGAGCGTAGTGTGGAAGGCAGAGCGAGACTAGCTCGGGGCTTCTCCGTGCTGTCCCGCAGGTCTAAAGCCCAGCGGGAGCATGCCCTAGGGTTTTTATATGCCCAGCTACCCCCCCCCCCCCCTTTCTTGCCCGGCCCGCTAGGAGAGGCAGTGCCTGGGAGAGAGAGAGGCGTCACACGGGAACGACTTGGGTTGCACTCATTAAAACAGGGTTAAAAAGCGAGTCCTGCACTGCCATTGTTTGTGTTTCCAAACAAGTCTTGTAAGTGGACTAGCCTACTGTACATTCTGTTACAACCCAGCACCTCTACCTGAACTTCAAAATCATTCCACAAGATCCAATTGCTGGTCCACTTTTAAAATCATCCTCTCTTCCCAACACTATTCCTTCTTCTTTTTTAACTTTAAAGAACCACTTTCTGTATGGATTTACTCCAATTAAAATGTTTTATTCCAGACTTCAAAGTGAAGAACCATTTATAAACGCACATTAGTGCGAGTCTAACTGCACAAGGAAGGCAGTAAATCTTCCTTGTTTTCGATGTCAGAGATTACATATGCACCTTGCTGGCAGACTTTCAGAACGTCCTGAGCTGGGCTGGTGTCCATGAAGCATCTGGAGGTGGGAGGCCTAATCTGCTTTTGTGACTAAGATCACTTGAAATAGGTGCGAACTCCTACTCTCTGCCCTCTTTATGAACCAAGCCTGACGTGATGGCCTTGGGCACGCAGCACATATCACTAGAGGTAGGTTGTCTGTGGTTATGTGAAGTGTGTGTACCTCTTTCATTTTACACTCATTTTCTCTTTTTGAAGATGCCGTATTGCTCAGTCCATATTTATTGTAAAAATATCTCTATGTGTCTGTGAAGGCTTGTAGTCATCATCTAGTTGTAGTATGTCAATTAGGCGCAACTTGTGCTAAAGTTTAGAAGAACAATGAAGCCCCTTGAGTATAGAAACATCTTCAAGACAATCTCCTTGTCTTAAAATGACAGTTTAATGATGTTTTATTGCAGTCATGTGTTTTAGATCACTCTTGTATTTTAGATCATAAATAATGTTAATTTTATCGACGCCTACAACACTTGCATGTTCTCTTCAGCAAAACAATTACCCTGGTATGTCAAGTCACTCAATGAAATTTCAAATGCATCTTCCTCTAAAACCCTTCTTGTTCTTCATCTTTTGTCTGTCCATTCACATGTAAAGTGCATAGAACAGTAGAACCACGCAGATTCAAAACAGATAACATTATAATTTCATGATTCCCAAATTTAATTTTGTTATTGTTTTAGTGCAATACAATCACAGACAATCACAAATCAGAAGTAATAATTCTTGATTAGCTTCTTCAGGAAGAGCCTGAGCAAAACACCCAAGAGCTACATATATTTGCAAGGGCAGGTCAATGAGGCTTGAAGGACATTTTATATGCAAATTACAGAGAAATATGTGTGTTCATATGGTGATGTCAGTGGTGAATGCAGTCACAGGGGGGTGAATGAGTTGGTTTTGTTGCGGTAAAGTTAGCATATGCTGTTGAGACAAAAGGCTGTTAAGTTGTTCATTTACTAAAAGCTGTTTCCTTCTCAAGGCTGTAAGTGGTATTGATGATGTTTGGCAGTTTTACAGTTAAGTTTGCAGGGAAAAGGAATGGAGCCAATACCAGATGTATTCTTAAGCAGTAGACTTGTCGCTGGTTTGTCATTGGTCAATGCTGAGGAATTACTTCTTTCAGAGCAACAACTGTTGATGGAACAATTTGCATGGAAAAAACAACACTGAACCAGTTTGCCCATGGGCTCATATGTACTATTACTGCCATTTGATTTGACAGTATCTTATATAACATGCACACACAGCATGTGCACATACAGGTTCACGGCAAAGAGGTAGCAGCAATTCACTATGTTAGCAACTTAAGGTTCAGGGGATTACCTGCTTACATCAATGAACATGACCACTAATGGGACAAACACATTCTCCAGATTGACTGCAATTTAATACTATTGCATCTGAAGCCAAGGAGCTGTAATACCTATGTAAGTGCCGCAACGATAAGGTCATGAAGTTGTTCGCTTGTACTGGGGGGTAGCACTCAGAGGTAAAGGTTTTCTGTTTTAAATATCAGCCTAAAAAAGACCCCTACCCCCTCTCAACCCATTTCCAAACTCCCCCAAAACTCGTGACCAGTGATCCAAGATGAATGTGAGATCAGCACCTCTGGGCAAATCACCCTGTGACCATTTAAACACCCTCTCAGGCTTTAAGAGTATTTACAAGGATTCCATAAAGACTACACACAGGCATCTAGGACTTCAACTCTTATCTCCACAGCCACAGTCACAAAAATGCTTCACTTACAGGCTGTGGCTGTTACTCCGAAAGGGTGCATGGTTCTGGTCTCTACATCAAGAATGGCTGCGACAGAGTCACAGTCGGCCCAGGATTAGCTCTGACATGGCTATTGTTCAGAAGTCTTTGTTGTTTTGCCGCTTAAAAAGGGACAGCAAACAGTTGTGATGCCTGATTAGAAATTTAAAGTAGGGATTTTAAATGCCAGTCTGGCTAACAATGAATGAAAGCTAAAAGCAACCAATTACCATAAATGAGGGCAGAGTTTTTATTAATAAGTATCATTGGCATCAATGGGCAAACTTTGACAAATCATTTGTTGCACTACCGTTTTCTCACTGTTGGTATTAAACTTGTACTTGAAATTGAGGTGATAGATTTTTCCCTGTGTGCTGATGACCAAAATGTAGCTAATGTAAGCAAATTACAAAAACTTTTGTTTCCTTACATTTGTCTATCACTACCTTTGCTTGCACATTCTACATTGCCCTGTGTTTTGTGGAGCTTGCATTCCTGAATTTATATGCCATTGCCACTGCCATACTTGTAAGTTCTGCTTGTGCTACATATGATTTCTTCTTGTCATGTAACAAAACAACAGAAGTTGTTTTTCCTCTGTGTGTATGGAAATCACCCAGAACAGAGTATTATGAGTAAACTCTGTTTGGACAGTAAAAATCTACACCAGCAGTTTTTATTATACATGTATTTGATGTTTTCAAATAAACCATCACAGTCATACTTATAAAAAAACTGCTGCAAGGACTTTGGCTGAAAAATAAAACATTGAAAATGGAGAAAAAAAGCTTTTGTTTGATGCACAGTACAAATGTTCCACCCTGGACATTACAGGCATGCAGCTTTGTTAAGGGTGTAAGTGATGTAGCCTTTATAAGAAACAGAAGTTGAAAACTTTATTGATCATGGAGGAAAGTGCTACACAGAGACAGATACAGTACAAATATAAAGTCTAAATAAATCCAATAAATACATCTTTGTGGTCTACAAGAGCTAAAAGCATTACTGAGAAGATTTGCTCTTGAAAATGTTTTCGTAAGGAAAAAAGTGAACTTGTCGATACGTTACTGATTATACAACTTGGACAACTGCATATATTTTATTGCACAAGTGTTTCCCATTCTAGTCCTGGTCCATGACCCACATTTTGGCTCTGTCCCAGCTCTAACACCTGAGCACAAATGTGACCTGTCTGGTGGTCCCTGAGAACAGGATTGAAAGACATTGGCCAGCTCTGTTTAATGGTAGGATATCAAAACCTGCACAAATAAGCATTAAAGATTACATATATTTACATCCAACATATTTATTTTTAGTATACTTCATTCTCTTAAGAAAGTCTCAATGACTGTTTTGTACTGCGTGTACAGTTTGGCCTAACTAATATGACCGTGCTCAAAGAGACAGTCAAAATACCTTACAAGCCAAGTGGAAAATGGAAGAAGGTAAAATAAGGTCATTTAAGAGACCAAAGAGTAGGCAAGTACGCTTCTGTTCAGTGTGGGCTCTAAATTTACTTGACATCTTTGTGCAAGTTGGGGCCGGCTTTCATTGAAAGTCTAGGCTGGTCAGCCAAAATCTCGCCGTTTGCTTTTAAATAGCATTGTTTTCACTTTCCTAACACAAGCATGGAAACTCATGGAAGGTGGAAATACTTTTGTCCATTAAGATCTTGAGAAAAGATATTCACGGTTTATAAGACTTTCTTCGTAGCGTGGTAGCTGATCATTCTTATTCATTCAGGAGCTTAATACATATTCATGTAGTATAGATTCATATAATCTGTGTGTTAGTACTTTATCTAGATTTTTCATTTTTGTTGTGGCTTAAAATGTAATGATGAAAAATTAAGCTTGTGCTGAGTATGTAGTGATTTTAGATTTAGATTTAGGATAGCAAATACAAAAGTTGTCTAATAGTCTGTTCCTTTCATTCCGGGAACCCTTTTATAAGACAGAGTCAATGGCAACCACATTTGAAATGTAAGAATGTGTCTTGGCTCAATTGGGGAAAAAAGGTTGTTTGTGCTGAACCCTCAGACAAATCCATCTCTGTGACGTGTATTGAGTCCTTAGCTGTATCTCTGTCCGGTGAGGTCAGAATTACACAGTGGAAAACAGGTTTGCTCACCAGGGCAGTGCCCGAATATGAGCGCTATTTTACATGACATAGCAAAAATGAGCACATCAAAGACGTGACATTTTACATCAAATCAAATCCCAGCTGTAATGCCTTTCACTGCCAGTAGGGGACAGTAGCAAATATCAAAACTGATGGAACAGAAATGGTTTCTGGTTCTTATTAGAACAGTGATTCCAAATGAGTCATCAGTTTCACAGAGGTATAATGGGTTCATCTATGGATCTCCTGATTCAGGGAAAAACAATTGGAAATACTGGAGTGTAATATTCACACTTTAGATGTCTCAGATGCTGGCGCAGCAAGCTGTGAAGCTGATACCAAGCGGGACCTGGACCCACTGTAAAACAGAGGGGCTTTGTTAGCTGGGACCATTCACCTCAGACTGAAACTCCTCCTGGACCACACGCTTCTGAGATAATGGTGCTCCAAAACACTTTAAAACACTTGTTTCTTATGTCCATTGGGGTCTCAAATTGTACTTTGGTAATTGCAGACATTGAGTGAGCTCATAGAAGGCTTTACGTCCAGGACTATCAATTAGTAGCCCCAGCCTGTCCTCTAACACATTTATGCTTTTTCTAGGGTTTGGGTTAGGCCCATTGCTTCCAGGTAAGGACAATATTAATGCTTTAGCATACATTTTGGACATTGCCACCCTTCCAGCTTTGTGGACAGAGTTTGGGTTTTATTCCAGCATGATAGTGCCCCACTGCACAAAGCATGGTCCATAAGGACATGGTTGGATGAGTTCAGTGTGGAAGAACAGGACTAGCCCGCACAGAGCCCTGACTTCAACCCCATCCAACACTTTTGGGGTGGACTAGAGTGCAGATTGCGAGCTAGCCCTTCTCATCCAACATCAGTGCCTGACCTCATTAATGCTCTACAGAATTAATGTCCGCAAAGTCCCACAGCAACTCCAAAATCTTGTGGAAAGCAGTCATAGCTGAAAAGGGGGGACCAACTATGTGTTAAAATCTATGTACTTGAATGCAATATCATTAAAATCCCTGTTGGTGTAATGGTCATTTTTGACTTTTGTCCATATAGAGCATGTGAAGTCTAAGAACATCTACTAGCATGCTTAGGGGATATTCAGTTATGTCTTACGACCTTTTTATAGCACCCTTAGCGTTAAATACACTGTGTGAAGCATATTAGCAAGAGTAACTTCATGGAAACACTTTCATTAAAAATTAGACAAATAAGATTGTTTTACTTATGTTTTACTATCTTATGTGTAACATTTATTTTGCACTTTGCTACTTCCTTGCTAGTCAGTATATATCACTACCAAAACAGTAAATGATTTGCAATAATTTGTCCTGAAGTCGTAACTATTGTTACTCCCCTGCTGTAGAATAGAAAGGTAAACCCAAAGATTAAGCCATGGAACAAAATAAGACTTGACTATATGTACTGACTTTTGTGAAGCCAGAGCTTAGGTGACTTAAAGAAGGATCACGTGAGAGTTAGCAGCTGACCCCGTTCAGAAACACACTGCTCTGTCTATGCTCAGTCCAAGCCTGACTTATTCTCAGACATTTGCTTTTTTAATCTGTTTATGTAGCTGAAGAAGACAATTTACAGTGCAGAAGTACACTTTTATTCAGTCTGAAATAAAAACGCAAACAAATCAAGTGGCAACCTTTCATTCAAGGATGTATATATATATATATATATATATATATTAGGACAGTTAAAATATTGCGTTAACTATTTGTGTTAATTTATTTACGCTTTAAAATAAATTGATCGCGCGATTAATTTGAAAATTAAACGCCCCTCTGCATTGCAGTACCACACTACGTTGCGCTACGTCGGCGACCAGCATGCCAGAAGAAGAAACCACTTCATGTGGCCAATGCTGCTGCTCAGTCTAGCTAG
>JBBPDC010000141.1:7310875-7345176 GCA_037974485.1 Hemigrammopetersius urotaenia
ACACACACACACACACACACACACACACACACACACACACACACACACACACACACACACACACACAGCTTTGATCCAGTGTGTATATAATGTATCAAGTTATATGACTTCAACTAAAGTTTCTGACTATTTTCATTACTCTTTCAGGCCGCTCCAAATGACAAACTTTCACCAGAAACTTTTCTTTTGCCTGCAGCACCATCCAAACCAAACCAAACATTGCCAAAATGCTAAATCAACCTTTTTGGGTTCCCTAAAGAAATGTTCATACATTTTATTTACACAATTCAAAAAGTCTAAATAAGTTGTATATGAAGAACCTTTTTAAAGTATAAAGCGTCATATAAAGCATCTAATAAATTCTAATAGTGAAGTATCACTTATAGGCATACTGGACAGCCCTCCATCTGACATTGATCCACACTGCCTTAAGATTAGATTTGGTTTAGATGAACCCATCTTTCCTCAAGATCAAATAACTCCACACATCAACCCCATGTACTCACCATTAGGCTGGTCAGGTGAGACAGAGTTCATGCTTTCTGTGAAGATAATCATAAACGACATAACTGAGATTCACCCATATAAACTCACTGCAGGCTGTGACATGACTGAAAAACATCAAGTCTTCTCGTAGACTCACCAGTCGGAGCCTCATCAGAGGTGGAGTCCTGATCTGAGGGCAGATGTGAAAAGAGTGCATGACTTTATGCTGTTGTACAGTATTACGATATTCTGCAGTTATGTTTAGATGTTTTATTTTTCATGTATAAAAAATAAAAGATACATATAGTCACATATGTACCTGTAGACATGGCTTGGGGGATCCCATCAACTAGCAAGACAAACAAAAGCATTTTACATAGACTGACTAACAAAACACATTAACCAACAAACTACACAAACGCTTGAATATTTAGTATTGAAATCTTTCCACAAATAAACAGCCTGTAGGACCATTAAGACTTCGCGATCTAATAATAATGTAACCACACATTTTCAGATGCTGCCACAGACATGGTGTTATTAGAAAGAGATTTTTTATGATTACAGTTCATCAGAGATTAGGTCAGGCACAGGGTATTTTTGGTAGCGATCCAGGGTGAACCTAAAATAACAGGTTGCGATTGGAAAATGGAAAATGACATAAGCATCCCTAGAAGTTACTGCCTGTGTTATCTCTCAGTTTGACCAGCAATGCTGAGCTTTGGGTGCACTCACCTGCATCAAGGTCAGCTTCAGCCAGCAGCACTGTCAGCGCGCAGAGGATGATAATATTCCTGGATCGTTGAAATGGAACAACGTTAAGGTTCGGAATAATTCTTTATATTTTATATCATGTTATTCACAGCTATGGTTTAAACTGAAACTATCAGCAGCAATTAAAGATTAAGTAAAGATCTGTTGATAAATATGCACTTTTGAACTGTAGGTATAGCACAGAGGGGAGCTGAAATCCTAAACCATTTTTATTGGGCCTCTTCGTGAAGTGAAATTATATATAAACAGGTATTGTAGTAACATATCAAGATACATCAAAAGTCTTAGTACATTTCATTAAGGGACTGCACTGAATATCTCCCTGTTCACTGTCAATGAGATATGATTTAACTATACCTATGTTTCATTTAGTCATCAGCAGTAATGCTGTCAAAGTGTATCACATGATCTACATTTATTTTGTCAAGTGTTTCCATTAATTATTTCGAATGCATGAATGGTCTGTAGCTGAAACGCTGAGGTTAAGTATGGTGACATACACTATTCACCTCAAACCATGCTCACTGTCAGTCAGTCAGGTAACCTCGTAATCTAAATATAAACTGTCTTATTTGAAGGCTTATAACAAATGAATAATAAAATGTTCAGTATAACATCATACAGCAAAAATAAGAATATGAGAGTGCAGTGTCTCCTTACCTGGTCAGCATGTTTGGAGGTCAGAGTCTGGATCCTGTTATGTACAGTACAAGGCTTGATATTGCACTTTCACTGCTTCTGAGGATTCATAAGCTGTCTGGGCTTTTATATGTATCCAAAGGCCACTGGGAACGTGGGAGGGGTGGTCCCCTTATTGTGAAAGAAGAGGAGGGGGGGGAAACCAGCTTCATCTTAGATTACATTAATTGCGTGGCTTAATGTAAGGATTCCTATATCCCTTTCCTTCTTACGTTGTACCTGAAAGATTCTCTATTACCCCTCCCCTGACTGCAAATCTGTACTTCACAGTAAACCTTTTGTTGCCTGCTGAATATTTAACATTAAATGTTGCACCACTATTCCCTCTTACAAAAAAAGTCAGTTTCTCTCTCTCTCTCTCTCTCTCTCTCTCTCTCTCTCTCTCTCTCTCTCTCTCTCTCTCCCTCTCTCTCTCCCCTGAAAGAGTGGTGGTGTTGGGGGGGCTGTGGAAAGTTCAGTCTTTACGCTACACTAGCTGAGGTAGTGTTAAGAGCTGGTGCCAGGTACCAAGGTCATGGCTGCCCACTGAGCTGATTGCTGAGGTTGATGACGGTAAGCTTTGAACAGTGGGCCTGAACCTACTGGGCCGTTGTGAATGCGCCCAGTCTCCCAAGAGGCCAGCGTAGTTTTCTCTGCTTCATGCCGGAGGAAAAACACACTTAATGGGGGATTCCCTGGGTCACTGAGGGCAGCTTTTTTGGAGAGAAATGCTAACCTAATTAGTCTGTAAAGCAATAGCGACCTGGCAGAGGATAAGTAGAATTTTTACTCTTTAAGAAGGTTGGTGTTGGGGGAAATGGGCCTTGTTTTTGCCTCTTGTTGATATATTGCCAAAGATAAGGTTCCAGGGCACTGATGGAGGCATTGTGGATCACTACTTACGAACGAGAAGGGGATCTATGCCCAGGAAGTTCTGCCCTTTTTGTGAGTAATTTTCAGGAGATGGCCTGCTCAAAGGGGCATTCCTGAGAAAATCCATAACCTAATACGTGACTTTTGCCCCTGAAGACAGGTTGGGGGCATTTAGCCAACATTTTCCAGGTGCTTCCTGGCAGGCTAGAACCAACTGGAAATGAATTAGTAGTCATGTGATCTGGTGACTATGGGATGGAAGAAAATTGAGTAAAAAGAGGTGACCATTAAAGCTTAGAAACAGATTTATGAAGTGGTATCTATTCTAATTGTGGACCATTGTCATGTAACTCAACTCAATGTTATGTTTTGCCCTGTATCTGCATCACATCAAATTATGGGTGATTTATGGGTGACCCCTCATTTATTAACTTGTTCTCATGTGATGCAGTACACAAGGCAAGGTTAAGCAAGGCTGACTATAATCCACCATACTTTCTGGGTGAAATCCTCCTTCAAGTGAATTTTTCGACAAAAGTATAAATCGTTTTTTAATCTTTGGTCAAAGTATTCACATACTGAAGTAACACTGATGACCAGGACATGTAACATATGCATCCTGAAAGAAAAGAAAAGAATCCAGTCACAAGCAGGACTGGCATGTACAATCTTCTCTTTTGGAAAAAAATGGGAAATCCCATACATGGCTCATGCAGACTCATGCGCTTGAGACTAATTCCCTTATACGCCTCTACCAGGATCTCCTCCGTCGTGGTCATTTGATAGGTTGGGTCTTTTTGCCTTTTATCAGACCGAACGTATGCCAATAGAAATGAATGGGCTGTCTCCAGACAAGACAGGAAGTCTACCCATCTGGGTTTTACATTTCCTGGATTTGTATGGGGGCCTGTGGCAAAATGGAACAGGCCTCTCTCGAGCAGAACAGAGGTTAGAGTGGTGATAATGGGAGAAAGTGGTCCTCTGTATTAGAGTTACATCTCACACGTCCTTCGCTCTGGTATTTAGGACTGGCCCTGTCTGCTCTCAAAGGAGCTCTCTGTCTGCGCACTAAAAGGATTTCTCTCTTTAAGTGTAAAAGGATAATTAACCTCACTAGTTCGCATTATGGCCACTTAGCTGTCTTTTCATGAAACACATTCGCAAGGGAAGTCTTTGAAAGTTGGTAAGGTCAGATTTACATGTGTATGCAAGTAAAGCCCCAGGGCATTTGGGACCCCCCGAATTTCACTATAGAGCATGATCAGACTTGACTGGGTACTTGAGAAAGAATATGCATAGTTGTATTATGAAGTATGCTGGAAATGGGGTCCAAGATGTACATTTTGTTGTTTTTATTACTTACATGACATGGGTAGAGACTTTTGGTACATTCTATCCAAAAGATATTCTCTCTTTCCTGAGTCTATAGTCTGTTTTCCCTAAGATTAGATAAGATTACCCTTTATTAGTCCCATGAGTGAGAAATTTGCATGAAAATCAAACAATGAACTCGTGGCTTATTCTCCCAGCACAGAGCATTAACCAGTAGACCACACGGGGGTGTGTTATATACACTCACACCAGTTAACATCCTGGGGTGGGCAGTTTGTCAAAATCAGTACACATGATGTGTATCTCAAAACTGTTTTCTGAGGATTTCTGAGTTTTCAAGCCACGTTTTCAAAATATTTTCATGATAGAATTATTTTTATGAAGTTTTTGTGATCTGCACTGCTCTAAATACAGCTCAACATAACTAATTCCACTTTAAGCACTGACAATATTCACAAAATTGTCTTTAAATATCGTCACCCCCTCTTAAATACCAAGTCATCTACTGATTTTACCAAGAAAATCACCACTGATCATTATTTAAATAGCTACATTGTTACATGATGTGTCTAATGTATGACAATTGGTACTGTGGGGGGTCCAAAAAGGTTTGAGAAGCAATACTCCCATGAGGTAGTAAACATTCATTTGAACTCTTTTTATCTGTTTTTATTTAAATAATGTTTAGCTTAGAAGCATATTTCGGTGTCCTCAAAGCTGATTTTAATGTACAGTATGAGTGAGAGCCGTTCTCATGTCTGTGGAATTCGTTGCCCTGTCTGGATTTTATAGACAGAGCTGACCTAGTAAATGAAGTACCATCATTTAGAGGCTATCTCCGTTGCCTTCTATCATCATGAAAAATTACACTCTATGACCAGCACATACCAGACGGGATTTATTAAAATACTAATAGTTCTAGATGGCTTTTTAATTTAGACAGAGTATCACATGAGGCTTATCTGTTGCTTGCACTGTCAGGCAAAATAAGAAGTAGACAATTACTCTACATGCTATCAGGTTATTTGGTGGTCAACCTGTTAGGCATGTATTAAAGATTATGGTGTTCTTTAAGACTGGAAACACTGGGATTTATGTAAAATATATAAACACATGTATTCTAGTATTTTAACAGTATAAAACCATCTGCGGAATCCAGATTGTGTTAATGTACTGTATTTGTAAGTTTGGATACATTTAGTTTAGAACTGTTTTCCTTTTGTTCACAACTTTTTTTTCATATTTTACAATAATACCAAACACAAAACTGTACAATTACATGGATTTATGCATTTATTCAAAACTGAACCTCCCTTTGCCTTGATGCAACTTTGGTAGTCTCTCAAAACCTGTGTATATACAGACTGACAGATAGATAGATAGATAGATAGATAGATAGATAGATAGATAGATAGATAGATTCTGACTCTGGGCATGAAAGCATCACCCAGAAGGCAATAATTTACACTCATTTAAAAAAAAAAACACTGTTATTTTACCTCTAGCCTTGTTTGAGAGACTTCATCAAGGCTTCTTTGTTTAGTGCCAGCTTGTTCTCTGAGTCATGTTAGTCTTGCCAGACTATTAGCTTCAGAATGTTAATACAGTCTCAATAAAAGGCTGATCAAAAAGGGATAAGATGGTCAAGTACAAAATAAAAGGGTTTAATGTCCTAAGAATATAAAATGCTTTTATTACTGGTGTACTTGGAGCAGCTAATCCATGTCTCGGAATTCACTGGCTTCCTAAAACCACTGCGTCTCTTCACTGCAGATTACTGTTAGCTGTGGAATGTTCAGATAAAACTGATGATCATCTTTTAAAACAGAATCCTGACACCGGAAAGGGAATATGTTTAGAGTGTGTATCCAACTAAGGATATTTTTTGTCAAACACATGGGGTTATCCATTCATTGCCCACTTCATTAGAAACCTCAGCTTTTTACTTTTTTTTACTCAGCCTTTTTATGAAATACATGTCTTAAAGCTCTGTATTTTTATTAGAATTAAATGAATGTATTACTGTATTTACCCTGCTTATATATATGAAGGACCTTATTTTACAGAGCAACTGCCCCTTTCACTGCATCACATCCACCAAATAAATACAGAAGAACACAAAGAACAGAAAGAGAACACAAGATTGCAAGCAATTTCATCTGGTATCAGTAATGTTTTCTGATCCTGAAAACTACAGGACAGGACAGGATCTGATGAGAGAGTTTAGGGCAAGTTTAGTGATGTGAATAGTAGTCTTAGGCAGTGCCTTTTTAAAGCAGTTGTCATCCAGTTTTAGTGGTACACTATATAGACAAAGGATTTGGGACACATCTGTTTTTCAGGGTTTGGGTTAGGCCCCTTACTTCCAGCAAAGGGGATTCTTAATGCTTCAGCATATCAATACATTTTGGACAAAGCCATTCTTCCAACTTTGTGGACACAGTTTGGGGGGATACCTTTTCTATTTCAGCATGACTGTGCATAAAGAAAGCGAGGTCCATAAATACATGTCCATAAAGACATGGTTGAGGCTAGTTCAGTGTGGAAGAACATGACAGGCCTGCACAGAGCCCTGACCTCGACCCCATCCAACACCTTTAGGATGAACTGGAACAGAGGGCCAGGACGTCTCATCCTACATCAGTGCCTGACCTCATAAATGCACAACAGGCACACATTCCCACAGAAACACTAAAAAATCTTGTGGAAAGCTGTTATAGCTGCAAAGGGTGGACACACTCAATATTAAAGTCTAAATACAAAAAATACTCTAATACTAAATTAAATATTAATTTATTTGAATGCATTGTCACTAAAGTCCCTGTTGGTCCCTATACTTTTGTCCATGTAGTGTATTTATTTTCAGAGACTCCAGCTTTACCGAAGAGGTTTGTGTGATTGACTGAAACCTGATTGGACCGCGCCCGTGTTTCTGAGGCTCTGTGTGTGTGTGTACGCCCCCCGGAGGCCCGGAGAACCCCCTGTTCCTCACCGGCTCGGCCTGTCTGCTGAGCCCTCTGCCTGCGAGAGCCGCCATATTGTCACCCCCGAGGAGCCGAGAGGTAATGTGAGCTGTTCTTTTCACATATTTATTCGGTGCTTGAATAAAAATAAAATGCATTTCCTTGTTAGCGCTGAGAAAACCAACCCCAGTGTGAATTCAGGCTAATTCCTGCTCGTTTTTAACTAGAAAAGACTACGATGTAGCCGGCTAGGCTAGGCTAGGCAGCACGAAAGCTGGATCTTTTCTCCTCGGAAGCAGCAAGAGAGCCAGTACTTCAGTCCAATTTTGGATAAAGGGTTTCTCCAAGCGTCCTAGCCGCCAGTAAGCAAAGTAATACAGCAAAATATACCTTAGAACAGTCTTTTCTATTTGGAGAAACTTGTCTGTTACTAGCTTGAGGCTGCCTCACTTGTTGCAAAGCACCAGGCTGGCAGCTATCTAGGTCTCTTCTGGAGTGTTATTTTTTACTCTTTTGTGTTTAAATACTCTAAAAATCTGTTAATGCTTTTGTTTCAAGAGAAAGTGCACATTAGCAAATACTTTTTCATCCCTGGCTCTGAGTGAGGTCTCCTTTCCCTCCATCTACTAACCTGAAAAAGGTTAGCTAGCTAAGCTCCTTTAACTCTTGAGATGAGAGCCCTGCTTTCAGGTCATCAGTGCCACTAAGCGTTTAAACACAGCTAGTAGAAATAAAGAAAAACGAGCTGATTAATGTAAATCAATTAGATCTACATGTGTTTTCTGTATATCCTTTAGTGATCAGTGTTTATTCAAGGCATTTCAACATCCATTCCATTACAGAACAAGTTTCTTGTAAAAATCAAGTATGTTTCAGTAACTGGAGCAGAACAGGGTCAAAATCATTACATGTGACCCTGCCTTAAATTTGATCATATGTGCTAGCTGCTGTTCTCATTCAGTCTCTTGTTTTGGTCGTAACTGCTTATTTTTTGCCAAATATTGCATTTTTTCCTTAGCTCTGATCTGTGCATCTGTTCTTGATAGGTGTAACCTATTGTGTTTTCATGTTGTTTTCCAAGGCCAAAATAGGTTCACAAGATGGAACAGCAAAAACTATAAAAATCCCAGACTCACTTACCCTTTATTGGGGTACAGACTCCAGTGTTTATCTGTGAACCTTTTAATTGCAGTTTTTAAAGATTAAGGCAATGCTGAATTGTCAGTATAGCAATGTAATGGTTATAAATACACCATTTCACAATTAAGCCCTGATTTACCTGTGACAGGCATCTGCAACAAACCACCCTTGTTGGAAGACAAATTGCTGTGCTCCTGTGATGCCTGCTTGTGTAGCTTGAATGCCTCAGTGAAGGCAATGTCTCTACATTCAAATATGTTTGATGTATCATAGTCAGTGACAGAAAACGTACAATGAGTCAGACTTCAGGCTCCCAAAAACAAATGTAACGTGAGAAGTAACGTGCAAATATTGACTGACCTGCTGCTCGCCACCCTGAATTCACCACAGTTTTCCTCTCTGCATTAGCAGTGTTGACTTGCATTCAGCATGCACCTAGAAAACAGCTGCAGAGCTATGAACACAGCACAAATCTTCGTTTAATAATGAAGAATGAAGAATTAAGAATGTATTTTAATTGTCTCTTTGTTTCTGTACAAAATAGTTCACAAACAACTACAGCAACAAGTTTCTCAAACACCAGATTAGAGGGTTTTTTCACTAGATCCTGCCAATATGAAGCATTTTGCCCCGTAGAATTGTGACGGGGATTCTTCCGCCAAATTTGACAGGGACCTTCAGCTCCCCGAGACCTATTTGGTGGTTTGGTGAATGTGACTGGTCCCGAAGCTCTCCTCCGTGCAGAACTGGCACAACGCTCCCGTCAACTCAAACTTTGAGTGGCATTGCTCCGCGGGGCAAGCACACTGGCCCTTCAAACTCTACAGGTTCATAGGTCTTCTTGCTACTTATCATGCCTCATCACTATTGACTCATAACAGCCTACAAATAATTACAAATACTGTCAGTTCTAACAAGAGCTAGTTTTCATATCGGATAACAATCGTAAATATACGTTACCTTGTAGAGGCTCCGAGCCCGCTTCGTATGAGGATGCTTTCGGTTTATGTGGTGCAGCATTGACAATGCACTGTTGTGGTAGGCCAGGTCCATTTTACAGTGTATACACTGCACCACATTGTCCGCCTTACGCAGTGTAAAATGGTCCCACACTTGGTCCCACACATTTAGTGCCTTTGACGCACACCATGGTTCTGCCATTTCCATAGAGAGCAAAATAAACTCACCATCTTAAATTTTTGAAATGCGCATCAGTTACAAAAGTCCATGTGAAACGATACAGAAGCTACAAAGTGGGAGTGATATGATATCAGAGACTTTTTTACTCCGATTGCACTGATAGTAACATAATTACTCAGTAGGTGCCCATAAGTCCTGATATTTATACGAACCGCATTTATGTTTTAATTGATTTGGAAATAGCTGTGTTCTGTGTTGCAATTCTGCATCGCATCAAAGCTTTGAAAAGTTTCTGTGCTTTCCGGCTTGTTTGTCTTTAAATGTTTAGGCGAATTTGATTTATTCAAATCCTCGCTGGATGTTCATGCCCTCGAAATTGTGTTGCAGTTAGTATTTGTACCACAGTTTGTAGTGGTGCAACGGATAAAAAAATTCACGGATCGGATTGGATCATGGTATTAAGAGAGACTCACTCTCTCTCTCTTGTTCGTGACTTTTCCGGAGCGCGCGTCTCTCTCTCTCTCTCTCTCTCTCTCTCTCTCTCGCTCTCGCTCCTCCACTCCTCCACCTCCGCTACCGCTGGCCATGACTATCGCTTGACAGGCTGACTAATCGCACCATTCAGCGGAGCTTTAATTTTTCTTTCGGATCTTCGGATTACGTGCGTGCCGAACCGTGGAGAGGGATCGGTTCGGATCCCGGATCAACAGTGATCCGTTGCACCACTAACAGCTTGTGTTGAGAGAAATATTTTACACAGTAAACAGATTGATCGTATTAGTAAAGCTCCATCTACTGGCATGCTCAGTAGTACATTGTCAACACTAGTAGAATATTCAAGTGCCAGCATCGGTGCAGTGCTAGTATTTGCACAGTGTTATTTCAGAGTAGTACTGCTTATATTAGTTGTTATATTATTGTATGAGATCACTCATGTTCCATCTTTACCTGAAATCGTATACTGCTATAAACGGCTTAGGGTTCACTCTATAGCCTGGCAACCAACCTAAACATCCTTTTACAATGTGATTCTACGTCAGTGCAGGATTAAGACTGGTCCATTAGCTAAGAAATGGTCAAGCTTGTTCAAGGCTGCTTTTCTGCAGACATCTGAGATTTTAGTTTAAAGCGTGAGGAGGTCTGTTTTTTGATTGTTTTAGGGCTGGATGTTTTGGTAACTATCTAATTGTGATTTTTCTGCATATCTATTCAAAAGAGCCTTTGTGTCAGACAGGAGGTCTTGGCTCACAATCAATGTTCCAGTTCATCCTAAAGGTTATTCTGTTGAGGTCATGGCTCTGTGTAGGCCACCGGAGTTCCTCTACATGGAACTCCACAAACAGCTTTATGTAGAGTCCTGCTAGAACAAGAAAGGGCCTAAACCTTTGCTACAAAGTTAATTATGTTAAATTAGATTTTTCTTTTTTTACTATTCACTGAAACTAAGGGGCTGAGCCCAAACCCTGGAAAACAGCCCCAGACCATCATTTCCTCTATTAAATTTACGGTTGGCACAAAATTGGTGTTCTCCTGGCATCCACCAAATCCAGATTTATCCTACAGCCATGAAAACCCATTTCAAGAGGCTCCTCACGCACAGTTCCTGTGCTGATGTTTCTTCCAGGGATGATTTGTAACTCTGTAGTGAGTGATGCATCAGGAGATACCTGCTACAGTCTTCAGCATTTGGTACCCCTGCTCTGTCAATTTAGGTGGTCTACAGCTTTGTGGTTGAGCTGTTGTTACATTTAGGTGATGTGATTTTGCAATACTAGCCTTTACGACTGGGGTAGATCTAACAGACCAGAAATGTCAAACTTTGCAAGTTGGCGCTCCACATAGCATCACTGAGCTCGTCAGTGTGGCCCATTCTACTGCTAGTATTTTGACTCTGCAGGTTGCGTAAGTATCTTATTGATTTTATGCCCTTGTTAGCAAAGGGTGTGCTGAAACTCCTGTACTAGCTAAATAATTGTGTCCACATACTTTTGGCCCTATAGTGTAAATCGCATGTATAGGCAGTTCACAAGCGCCTAGTTTCAGGGTAAATTTCCATCACAGGGTGTTGATGATGCAGTGTAAACATTTCACTTTTCCAGACTGCAATTATGACATGAAATGATAAATCATTCAGCCTTGGATTGTTCTAGCGTGAATCAGATCAAGTGGCATTCATAAATGAGTTTTTATTTTCTGTCAGCAGCCTTCTATTCTTCATTTTAACCCAGCTTTTGTAATGCTTGGTTTTGTTATTCATCTATGCCTGCCCCTGTGTGAGGTGTGTTAATGGAGCTTGTCAAGAATTATCTCAAGAATTGTATCATAGAAAGGTCTTTGTTAGCTGTGAGTACTTAACCACTGCTTCTACTGATTCATGGTTTTGTTTGACCTCGTATTCAGGCTCTTTCGAATGCCTGAATTTGTTGTGAAAGCTGTGTAGAAAGTTTTTGTCCTGTGACATTAACTTTCCCTTCCTAAATTCTATTTGGGACATTGGAGGTTTGTGACCAAGGTTTTCCAGTTCCGTGATGAAGCTCCAAAATCTTATCACTGAGTAGCTCCACCATCTATTATGGATGTGCTTGCCTTTACCATTCTTTGTTAAGGCACAGATCATCACCGTATCAGTTTTCTAGATAAACTTACCCTGCGAACTTGCCTACGGAAGACAATGAGGTCTTCTGTGGTTTTACAGTTATTTAGGTGCTTTTCGATGGCATATGTTGGAAAGTGATGGTTGGTGCTTCAGATATTGACTTAAGTTCTTAGATTTTAAATGCGTAAAGTACAACTGCAAAACATGATTAACATTTTCTGCTTTGTTCTCTAACTTCTTTTCAGTTGTGTTACCTTGTGTATACCACAGTAGTTCTTTCAGATCCAGGCAGACAAAGCTTTGTTTCTCTTTAGCTGGCACAAGTCTTGTGACTTGCACTTTTTTTTGCGGAGCATGTGATATCAAGTTTAGTTGTGGTGCTTGAACAACACTGTTCATCCTCCAAGGTAGATGTAAGCTGAGGCCCAAGAATTTGTGGAATGATACTTCGGACCAGTATGAGTGGCAAAACACAACTGTCTATTGTATCTGGTGTTACACTTCTGAGGATGGTGTTTAACATCAGTATCTGTTTTGTGACGGTCTGGTGACATCCTTGTTCTTATTGTCGTGTTTTCACTGACCTGTAATTCCCCCTAAAACACTTTGGAGGAAAGAGTTTACATTTATTCAAACAGTTGACCTTTTGAGGTGAATATGGACATGAAATAACTTTTTATAGGAGGTATAGCTCCCGTTAGTTTTTTGTTGCCCCTGTGTAATGAAACAGAATAGCATAGTTGTTCTATTACAGAAGACTGCAGACCCCATCGCCTGATTAACAGCTATTGTCCTCAGACATATAGTCTGCAAACAAGTACAGTAAAGAACTAGAAGGGCTAGAACTAACACTAGCTATTGTAGTCTCTCTGCTGATCATCGTTATCAACATTACAAGGGACTGCACTGAAGAGGTTGGTACAGTTATGGTTCTGTTTATGCCGAAAGAGGCCCACAGATTCTCCAAGCTCAGACTGGTAACCTGATAGCGAAGGGAGCTTCCCACTTAGGCTAGCATGACTGTGCTGTGAAGTTTTTTCCCCCAGCTGTACTTGCTGTATTATTTTTTTTAATTAAAAATATTAACCTTACAGTAATTAATAGTTTCCTATCATTCAGTGTTCTTCGTTTATATATTATGATTCAGTATGTTGAAGTGTGTGCTTAGCCCTACAAGATTCCTAGTTAGGACTTATGTTAAGATGAAGGCAAATGTGGTCATGTTTTGAGAACAGATGACCTGTGTGTGCACTAGAAGTGCTTCTGCTAGTCATAAATATTGTCTTTTCACAGTGTCTCAGTAATGAGCAGTATTAGATATTTAAAGTGCACTGACCTGAATGAGCGTCCAACTCCTATTCAAGCAGCTAACTTTGTGTATCTGCTAAGACTGTCACAAATAGTCATTTGTTATATAATACTCAAGTTAAAGAATTTGATTCCTTGATTAATCCATTTATTTATTAATTCTCAGTTTGGATGATAAACATGTTTGCAGATCACTCTAAAGCTGTTCTCAGAATGTTGTTTGCAATCTGTTAGCACTGAAGCTGCTCAGGTTAGACATGCTGTTTAGAAGAGTAACAGGATTTTAAAACAGAATTTAACACCAAGGCAGCAGCGAGAATATGATTGATATATCAAATTGTAAGTTATTTGAAATCTTTGTTTAGCTCTATATTTTTGTTTATTTTGTATGTCTATCATATTCACTCCAATGTGGGACTAAACAGTATAAGCATAGGATTGTTGAAAGATGCCACACTTCTGGCACTTTTCCTCTGGCACAATTAACCATGATGTACAACAAACAAATGTATTTCCATTACAAATAAAGTGGGCCACTTTATTGTTTTGCAAAATGTGACGTCAATGACTTGCAAGAACTACTATCTGTTTGAGCTGATGATGCATTTCAGTGGGAGGTTCTGTGACAATAACACATTTATCTTTAAGATATCTTTGAGAATTGCGAAGGTAGCAGGACATCACTAACAAGTTAGCTGGCTTAGGAATTTGTTGCATGGCTAAAGAGTCTTAAGAAAAAATGTACAAATTTAAAGACCACTGTAAACAACAAAAGATCACAATAAGAAGCTCTGACAGGAAAAACTTTCTACTGGTTTGACGCCACCGACGTGGTTTCTAGACAACGGTCCATAAACTGTGGGGAGAGAATTGCACTGTTGCCGTGTCTAAAACACTGGCTTGGACACAGGAAAATCAAAGTGTGCTACGTCTGTGCCATTGCTGTATGGTTTAAGTTCCCTCTCCGCCCAAGGTTCTAATATTAACGTATTTTACACTGTTTTGTACCTGCTTTTATTTTTATTTGTTGCATTCTGAGAAACTAGCATATCCTTCTCTGGTGTATTTGTTATGCATGTTTTTGACTACTGCTCATCTGAAATAGGAGAAACCTCCGCCACTGACATGTTGCTGGCTTTAGTTATGGTCATCTAGTGGTGTGCATGCATGCATCATTCAGACATGCTTTTGGGCATCAGAAATTGCACCAGGGTGTTGGTAAACTCTCTTGGTGATATGCTACTGTATTTATGTGCCAACTGCAGCACCAACACCAATATAATAAAAATTCTTGTGTGCACAATAGCAGTAAAAGATTTCACCTAGTGATGGGCCGATCCGCGTTTTTCCAGGTCCGATCCGATTCCAATACACAACTGTCGATACTGATACAGAATCTGATATAATGCATCTTTTTCCTTTAATATTGGCATTTTTGTTTAAATTGTGCTGTTTGTTAGTAAGGAATAAATCTATCACAGAATAAATAAACTATTTACTAGAAGAGCAAAAAAAAGGCATTCCAAAGGAATTTATTTATGTCACATTTCACAAAAAGGAAGCAGTAACAGCTGGAAAATTTTGTAAATATCAAAAATACAACAATCTTGGCTGAATCATCTAAATTGGTCAAGTATTATGTATATTATAGCAGCAACAACTGTAAAAAATAAAGCGCAAAACATAAATTTTAAATAATATGAATTCGGAGACACGGTGTGGGCAGAGTGTGATCTAACCACTTCTGTATTTAAGGTGGACCGTCTAATATTTCTTTCACTTTTGGATAATCTGCTGTATGCGTTTTTGGAAAATGTCAGCGAGTGTCTGCTGGTGTCCTTTTCCCTGTTTGCTAGCATAAACTCCTGATACTCTTTGTCGTGAAATCTCAGCAGGTGCTAAATCAAATGTACCTCCACCCCTCAGCACGCTGCCTTTACACACATTGCAAGTAGCAGTCTTGCTTTTAGGCATTTCCAAACTAAATCATCTCCAAACGAGACGCTTGAAGATTGAAGTTGCCACAGGTTCATGGTATGGAGTAAGGAGCAGTGACGTATCTCCTATTACACAGCATTAAGTTTAAGGTCCAGTGCAAGCTGCAAACTGGAATATAGAGATCGGGGCTGTCCAACCGATATCTGATGACGGACTTACGGATATATCGGACCCGATACCGATATAAACGGATCGGGCCCATCTCTAATTTCACCTCATATGCCACCGTGAACTGGTTTGCCTCGCTCTGCTTGCGCTTAGATTAAAACTTTCCCCTTTCTGGCCTGAGTTTCAGTGCCTTAATCCAATTTAATTGATGTTTAAGAGGCCCAGGCTTGATGATGGGCTTTAAAAGACATGCATGCCAGTTGCACTCGGTGGTGCACTCCTAGTACACGCATTGGTTGTTGTGAAAACCGCATGCATACTAGGTCATAGGGTTGATCCACCAGGAGATGGTGCATGTTAATGGTGCATGCTTGTTTTTAACCTTCACATTTCTCTTTTTCAGGCCTGACGGAAGCATTTGCACACCCTGAACATGTCCGGCCCAGTCACCAGCCGATCCCGGGTTTACCCAGACGTCAACACACAGAGACCACGGGAGTACTGGGACTACGAGTCCCATGTTGTGGAGTGGGGGTGAGCTCATTTTGGATACAAGAGTGCAGAGGGTTAAGATGATTACTGGAGAATTATTTAATACCTTAATCCATCTTGTTGGTGTATTAATAACTCAAAAAGGCGCAGGCATTCATTTGGTCACTAATATGGACATTGTTTATTATCGCTGACAGTCTTGTAACCTGTCCCTTATCATCGGTAAGATCTTTGTGAATAAGAGCCTAACAATTATGTCTTTACTTATTACCTATGCTTTAATGATTTTAGGGATTTGGAGTTATACTGTCTCTTCTGAAAGTAAGGTTTGGAATGAAATTTCCTTTTTTATTTTTAAGGAATCAGGATGACTACCAGCTGGTGCGAAAGTTGGGGCGTGGCAAATACAGTGAAGTGTTCGAAGCCATCAACATCACAAACAATGAGAAAGTAGTTGTTAAAATACTCAAGGTGAGTATGTCTGACTGTTTGATCCTATGGTATGGTATGTTTACATCTAACAGTTAGATACATTACTGGAGTTTACTGAACATTATGGCCTTCTGGCTTGTTTGTGTGTCTGACTGGTTTAAGAGCGTTGCCATAGGAAGATGTCCTAAGATGTCTCTGAGAATTTGGTGTGTGATTTCTGTTTATTGGAGCTACCCGAAGAGCTGTCTAGACCTCTTGCATTACGTGCCATCCTAACTCTCATTTTCCGAGTCACTGAAAAGCACCTTTGCCAGATAAGCTTGTTTGTATTATGGACTGTAACATAAAAAAAGTATTGAAACTAAATCCTGTTGGATTAAGTCCAAATTAAGAGGGGGGACTAATGAATTCCTCTTTCCCGTCTCAGCTGAACGTAGCTCCAGATTCATTTGATAACGTTCTGTGAACTGAGAGGCTTCTTTCATGCTACGTGATAAATACTTGTGAAGATTAGCCACAGTTTCTCTTAATGTAGCACGGATTTTATTTTGAGCTTCCCCTGACTGGAGACAGGATGGGGCGAGTGCAGACTGTACTGAGACTCGATCAGATAAAGCGGCCTGTGTCATTTTGTGGAACTCGTTTGAACTGAATATATTTTTGAACTTTGATTCTGTTTTTTCTCTCTTTCTCCCTACAGCCAGTCAAGAAGAAGAAAATCAAGCGAGAAATAAAAATCTTAGAAAATTTGCGAGGCGGTCCAAATATCATCACACTTTTAGACATTGTCAAGGACCCAGTGGTTAGTATCATATCCTTAAAAAATATTCATCAAACATTACTTGGCCATGTATCTTATACTTTTGCAGGTGATTTTTAATGATGTTTCTTTGTGTTTGAATAAAAGTAATAGTTCTCTGTAAGGATAACTGACTGGTTTCGTCTGTTCTTTTCTCAAGTCTCGGACACCTGCTTTGGTTTTCGAACATGTTAACAACACAGACTTCAAGGTAAAATCCTCTCTTGTTTTTTCTCGCTCTTGCTCTGTCTGTTTGCGTACACCAATTATCCATAATGAAATCACCTGACTAATCCAGGTCTCCATTGTACTGCCAGAACGATGCGGAATCCCTGGGAATCCCTGTGCTGGGATATCTGGCAACTAGACATTAGAAGCAGATCCTACAGGTTGCAAGATGGGTCTCCATGAATCAGATGAATACATTTTATTTCTAACGCACTTTCCATTAAAAACTCTCTCAAAGTGCTACAGAGAAAATGAGCAGCAAATTACTTCTCCAGTACATCCCAGAGATGCTCGCTCATTATGAGATGTGGGCAATTTCAAGGCCAAGCTTTCAACCTCATTCCTCAAACAGTTTTTGCAGATTAGGCAGGGCACGTTATCCTACCGAAGAGTACCATTACTATTAAAGAGTGATGGCATGACTTGGCATACTTGGTCTGCAACAATGTTTGCAACAAGTTGATGGTTCATGTCAAAGTAATATCCGCATAATCGGAGAACCTGAGGGTTTCCAGCAGAACACTGCCCAGAGCATCACACTGCCTCCTCCAGCATGCCTTCTTCGTGAAGTGAAACTGACCATTCTGTCATTCGTGAACCACAGCACAGAATTATTCCTCTGAATTTAACCCATTCACCAAGTGAAGCAGCGGGCATCCAGGAACACCGCATCCTGGGAGCAGTGTGTGGGGACGGTACCTTGCTGTAGTGCATCATGGTGTCATCTCATTCATAGGTGATTGATGTACATGCACCTAGCTGTCCACATGTTGTAAAATTTTTCAGTAATTTGTGCCCCAGTAGCTCTTCTGCGGGATCAGACCAGATAAGAGTTCGCTCTTCATACCAGGGGGACACCCTGCACGACCTGCTGTTTTCTACCATCTATCCATTGCAGTTTGGCTACTGAAATCATTACACCTGTGCTGCTTCGAAAACATCAACTTTTGTTAACTTGCCTCCTGATATGTCCCATTCCTAAGCTGGTGCCATTGTAACGAGATAATCAGTCTTATTTGTTCGCTTCCAGTGGGGGGGGGCGGGGGATGGTGTGCGTGTTTCCAATGTCATTTGAACCCGACTTTTCCTTTTTCTCATAGCAATTGTATCAAACACTATCAGATTATGACATCCGGTTCTACATGTATGAGATCTTAAAGGTAAGCTATCAATTTTAAATGCTTAATAAAAATGAAAATATGCTGCTTACTTACTGCAAGCAATGTGATGTGTGAATTCAGTTGAAACAGTCTAGCAGAAAAATGATGTTGGCTGCAGATTATGTGCCTGATTTAACCTGGAGCGGATTTAGGAAACACCTGTATGTTTCATAACAATCAATTTTTGGGAGGCTTGGCCTCCACAGTTGTTTTTGTTCTTTACTGGACTGACAGAAGCTCAACTGAAGTGTTAGTCTTTTCTCTAGCACTACATTCCAGCATTTCCTGTTCTGTCTGAAATAGCTCGAAGTGTTAATTTGTGGTCGTGAGCAGTAAAAACTGTCAGCTTTTGGTACAAACTTTTTAGATTGTATCATGGGATATGTGAGTCTTATTTTGTTATTGTGAAATGTATTGTATCACACAGATACAATGTCTTGGAATGAACACTGATGTAGTGTCTAATTTGAGTATAGTGTGTAAATTAGAATATTTATAAAATGCTGTATTACAAAAAGGTATTTGTCTATAATTTGTTTTATTCTCTTAATTTTAATTAGCTATGATATGTGAACCAAGCTTAGCCGTTACTAAAACTTGGATGATGGATTAATGATCCTTATTTAATTATCAGGGGAGTGGTCAATGCTAGCTCTGCCCTCTTATGGTACATTATTACACTGTTATGAATTTGTGAAACTGGATCCAGAGACAGAGGTCAGATATAAGGTTTACACAAGGTTAGGTTGTGTGAGGGAGGACTAAACAGAAATAAGTTGAAAGAGCTGCATCTGATTTTGTACACAGGACAAGGCTGCACCTTTTGGACCATGGGCTTTGATTGAGATTACTGCTGTATATTGCAGTTCATATAAACATTGCAGTTCAACGGTAGTGTTGAATCAAAGCAAGAATTTCATTTGCCTGCGTTATTGTGATGAATATGATTTTACTCATGCTCTACGAACGTGTAACAGAGAGGTGAGATTAAGCTGTGTGGTGGCAAGTGTGGCCCATATGGAGGCGACATGTGTTTAAGCCTGGAGGATTTATGTGAGCAGACAGCAGGGAGCAGAGTTCACCGCTCGCTCGCTCATTCCGACTCCCTCAGTCACAGCTGCTGAAAACAACCCAGCTACCCCATATCATTTTCTCTGTACATAGCCATAAGTGGACAAAGGAATGCATTGTTACCTGGAAGGGGGCATGGATTTCTGTCTTGCTTGCTCTGTTTTAAAGTCCCTTGTTTTTTATGCCCCAATTTAAATCAGATAAGCAAATTATATATTCGGTGCCTTGGATATTGGATTAGTGAGAGTTTGCTCTCACGCTTGCGACTGTTTGTGAGAGATTTAATGTGTACGTTCTCGAGACTGATAAGGTCATTTATAAACAGTTGCCTTGTCTCAGTGAGTGGTTAGGCAAAGTCGGAGTGTGCGACTTCTGGTTTGTTTGGGGGTTGGACCTCTTTCAGGTTCCTGAGGGTTAAGCTGAATCAGTGAAAACTGCATCTCACTCACGCGATGAGGCTGATCTGCTGTGGCTCTGTGTCGTCCTCTCTCTGGCTGGTCCTGTTAGTCCTTCCACTCTTTTTTTTTTTTCTTCCTAACGTCTTTCTTTCCACACTCTGATCTTTCCTTGAAGTTCAATGAATTTTAGGAACTTTTATTCAAAGCCACTGTGACGTACCACTTTTATGATATTATATCTTTTATTTGCTTATTTATTTTATTGTTTCAGTTGATTGTCTCCCAAGTTTATTATCAATGTATACACATTTTAAATGGTTAATTGAACAGATTTCTCCCTTCCTAGGCCTTGGACTACTGCCACAGTATGGGAATCATGCACAGAGACGTCAAACCACACAACGTCATGATTGACCACGAGCACAGAAAGGTATTGGCTTTCCCGCTGCTAATCCTCACCGTTTTACGGTGAAGTTGACGTCATACTCTTCCGTCTTAACCAGAGCACAATGCATAAAGTAGAGGGGGGAGTCGGCTCTGTGGTGTTCAAGACACCCTTTTTATGCAGGATTTTTTTTCAATTCTATTTAAATCAGGATCTAATACCATTCTTTGGAAATGATCAAGTGGGATCGCAGGTGAACAATAGCCAATCCGTTATCGAGATGTTTTGTTAACTTTGTTTAGACAGACTTTGGCCTTCCTCACACTTTCAGAACACATTCAGCTGTGTTCTAACCATCATGTTTCCTCCGTGACCTTTTTAAAAGCGAGCAAAGACAGCACACTCTGTTTAACTGAGCTAAGTCTTACTGTGATATTTAGGATGACCCCTGAATAGGAATTTTATGCTTTTCCTGAAGCATACAATTTACAGCAGTTACAACATTTAAGTAACTGCTTTTGAGTTCTCTTGGAGCATGTGATCCAGCCCTTGACGGTTCCTATATTGCTGTGGGCTGGACTTCTAACAATTTTCTTACACTGTGGGTGGAGTATTGAGACGGAAGCATTTTTTCCAGTCATGGTAGATAAATAAATGGACTATAAATTAGGGCTGTCAGTAGATTAAAATATTTAATCACGATTAATCTCATCTTTGCCATAGTTAACTCACGATTAATCGCACCTTTAAGTCTGTACTGAATATACTGTTTTTAATACTCTTATCAACATAGGAGTAGACAAATATGTTTGCTTTGTGGAGATTTATCTTTATTAATGACAAAAGTGGAATAACACTGTAAAAAAAGACTGTAAACAAATAAGGAATTTTTAACCGCAGTGTTCTCTTTAACACAGCTGAAGTTCAAATATTTCTGTAAAAACATTAATGTAATCAAATGAAAGATAAAACCAAAGCTATTTGCCACTGCAGGGCGTTCACGTTTTATCTAACATGGGGCCACAACCTATATAGCAGCTGCAAAGCGTGTGGGCGGAGCCAGTGTTATTAAAGTCGCATTTTGTGTAATGGTCAGGCGTCTTATATGAACAAAAGTAATGGGGGTGCTGTACGTGTCGGCTGGTTTTTGCGGGGGTCAGATATCCCGTTATTTATGTCCACGTTCTGCAAAAAGGCCCAAGATGCGGCCGAGATGTGAAAAGCCCAACCTGGCACGGAAAGTCCCAGTCCGCCCCTGCGCGCGTTACTTCAGTGAAAGCACCGACTTTGAAAAATAAAAATGATATAAAAAACCTGCGTTTACGCGCGATTAAATAATTGTCGCGTTAAGTAAATAATGCGTTAACGCGTTAACTTTCCCAGCCCTACTATAAATACAATAATAGATACATTTCTTTTCTCGTAATTGGTCAACCACTTATCCAAACAGTTGTGTTGAACATCTTATGTTTGATGTTTGGTTTCTCAGCTCCGTTTGATAGACTGGGGCTTGGCGGAGTTCTATCACCCGAGCCAGGAGTACAATGTCAGGGTTGCCTCTCGATACTTCAAAGGACCTGAGCTGCTGGTGGATTACCAGGTTAGTGAGTATGTGTGAAGGTATATGTGCATGTTGCTCATCAGAAATGTATACTTGTGAAGTTAAATTCCATTTTACTCTGTTTATTGATGTTATGACCTTTTCGTGTGGAAAGTAAAGGACCACATGTTCAGAAAAAGGATTTTTACTGAGAGAGCTGCAATAAAGTTACATCAGTGGAGGGTGAGGGACACCATGAGATGCGTCACAGATGTTATATATATATAACCAGCTATCGGTTGCAGGGCATTTGTACAACATATAGTCAAGCCATCTGTTCCTCTATTAGATGGCTAATATAAGGATACAGAGTCCATTTGGAGCCAGTTCCTAGAGTATTTAAAAACAGTTTCTCTGGTTAATTAGACAAAGGGCTTCATGAGAATAAAGAGGTAATAGATCTCATAAAGCAGGGATTCCCATGTCTGCTGATAGTGGTCTGTCACTTTAAAGAGTGTCGTTTCATCCCTCAGCTAACATATCAACTAAGGCCTACAAGAGCATCTGAATATTAAATCTCTAGGCCACTGGATTACCAGGGTATGCTTGCTATGAATACAATGATAGCCTGATCTCAAATGACTGCTTGTATCTAACCATGCTTCTTTGTTACTGGAAAAAGTGAGAATATTTTTCACATTGTTGATCTTATTCTTAGCCAGGAAAATCACCTGATCTGGTTTCTGTTCTTTTTTGCAGATGTATGACTACAGTTTAGACATGTGGAGTTTAGGCTGCATGCTGGCCAGTATGATCTTTAGGAAAGAGCCGTTCTTCCATGGTCACGACAACTATGATCAGGTAAGTGAACCACTCTGAATCTTCATATATTTCAGGTTAGCTTTAGATCTACAGAAAATATTTTAGAATCAAAGGATCTATTCTTTTGTGTCCATCTTTGTAAGTCTAGGTATAATTAGTTTTTGGAAGTGTGGTTGTATAACCTGTTTGAAACTAATTTGTTGTTTAGCATAAAAATAAAACTACAGTAACGGTATCAATATGCATTTTGCCGCTTAAGTACATAAACATTCAAATTGCTGCTGAAAACAGCACATGCTGCTACTGAGATTCCCCATACTCTCATAGGTGGCTTTATTAGAATGAAGTTTGACCACCTTAACAAGAATTTGGGTGAAAATACATGAAGTGATTCTCAAATAATTGATGTATCAGTTTTTGGATTTCATCAGTAATATGACACATTAGTCTTTGCAGATCTTTTAGCCTAATACTGTTCCAGACTGTATTCTTAATGATTATTTCATGAGCTGGTTTAAGGTATTTAGAGTGTTTTCTTTGTTATTTAAGCAAGAAAAAATGGTTGCAGTGAAATTATTAATGCGCTACTTGAATGTCATTGTTTTATACATTTAGCACTAGTGCTACCTACAATTTCTTAGCAAAGTATCATGTTGGTGAAGATGAAGTGTTTTAATGCACTGTCAGGGTTTGAAAGCCCCCCTGGTGTTTCAAATGAATACTGTTTCATTTGATTTATTTTTTTACAGCTTGTACGGATTGCGAAAGTACTGGGCACAGAAGACTTGTACGACTACATTGACAAATACAACATTGAGCTTGATCCACGCTTCAATGACATCTTGGGCAGGTATGACTTGTGTATTAGGTTCTGTCTTTGTACTGTGCAAAAATATTAAATGGGATTTTATGAATGTACAGTTTTTGCCCCCTTCTCCTATGGCACCATGCACAAGCATTTATGTCTTTAGGTCCTTGATTTAGTTTGTATGTTCATTCAAGTTGGTACTATGCATTACCAGTGGTGTAGTTTCAAAACAATGTTTTCAAATGGGAAATAATTGTGAATGATTTGACTTGATTGTGAAAAGAGCGTGCCCCAAAAGTCCAAAATTACAAAATCCTTTTAAGATTAATATGCATTATATTTCTTTTAAGACAAACACAAGAAGACTCACTTGTTAGCAAGCTAGTCTTTTAGCCTCAGTGTTTTTTGTTTTGTTTTGTTTTGTTTTGTTTTTTCCCCCCACTTGTAAAGAACTACTTTTTGGATTGTCTTGCCTGTATCGTGCCTGGTCTGTAACACTCATAACTAACTTGATTGTGAATGGGTGGAGCTGAACTGCTCTAAGCTGTATAGAAGGTTTTGTGGGACAATATTATTTACTATGAAGATATATTATATGTTATGATATATGCTATGAAGTCTTCTTGTAACACATGTTTTGGAATCCCTTCATTAAAAGAGTCCCATCATTAGAAGTACAAGGGCTGTCTGTAAAGGATATACTTTTCTTTTGCTTTTGGAACCTTCATAGATTTTGTGCACTGTTTCCTATATTAGTGATACTTATGTGTACCTTTCTACAACATTAGCCTGTCATATTGCTTGCAACTTAGAAGGCTAGTTAAAGTCTAGTCCAGTTAGTAGATGATCCTCTACATTTGAGCATATCTGATCTTCATTCTCTTACTGCTCGACCCTCGTTGTCCAGACATTCCCGGAAGAGGTGGGAGAGGTTTGTCCACAGTGAGAACCAACACTTGGTCAGTACTGAAGCTCTGGACTTTCTGGACAAACTTCTGCGTTACGATCACCAAGCCCGTCTCACTGCCCGGGAGGCCATGGAGCATCCATACTTTTGTGAGTTACACTCATGGTGTTCTAACAATGACATTTAACAAGGAATTGTTAGTTTGTATTCTTTCAAATCAAGCAGAATTCTCAATTGGACAACTATTTATATAGACCAGACTGTATATACACACACAAGTAATATGTTTATTCACATATAGGAGCCTGAAGGGTTCCAGTAAGACAAGAGTCTTATATGATCGATTAACTGTGAATTGGTTTGCAGTTACAGATTTAAAATACATGTATTAAAATATATAGTAAAGTCAGTAGGAAAAGTCTGAGGCACCTCCAGGCCCCAGAAACTCGCCAGTAACAATTTGAGTTTATGAACATGAAACAGGTGTGAGCTGTTATCGTTTGAATCTTGTAAGAACTGAGTAGTATAACACGAGTCAGAGTTTAGCAGATTTTAGAAGCATGTTTTATTGTTTTACTCTGCCTAAAATGACCCACACATCTGTTTTTTCCCCTCAATGACTCTTGTTCTTCTGTGTCATCTTACAGATCCCATAGTAAAAGATCAGGCAAGAATGGGTTCTACATCAGGGCTTTCCACTGGCTCCACACCTGTCAGCACATCCAGCATGATGACTGGTATAGCTCTACATTCTTAATGGTGTGAAGCAGAATAGAATGGGATATAATAGGATGAGGAAAAACTTGTCTTGGCATTTCCTTGTTACAGAAAGCCACATATCAATATTTTTGACTTGCTGGCAGCTTATTTTCTTGAAATTTTTAAACGTGTGTTTAGATAACAACTCTCAAAAAACAACTATACATTATAAAATCATACTTGGTATGTAAAAAGTAGTCTTTGGATTAGTAGTCTTTGTGATGAGCAAAAACTTTTTATATGCTGCTGCCAGAAATACAGAAGATAAAATGTGATTTTCCTGGTCTTTCTAAGATGCCATATTACAACAAAGTTGGTTTAAATATATAAACCTGTTTAATTAAAATGAGCTTAATATTTTTTTAGGAGGCATTACATCTATGTCTTCATCACAGCCCATGGCCAACATGGCTGGCTCTCCGGTCATCTCCTCTCCCAGTACTCTGGCCACGCAGGTCCCAGCCGCCGCGGGCGCGCAGCCCTGATTGTGACACACTCACTCGTCTCTTGTCTCCTGGCCTCATTTTTACGTTAAGTGTAACATACTGAGGAGAGACAAAATTAAGTTCCTTTTTCTTTTTTGTTTCTTTTTTGCTTTCTTTTTTGTTTTCTTTCAGTAATTATATAATGAGATTCGGGCATATAGCAGACAGCTGTTAATGTCACCTCTGTGTCCGACGAAAAAAATGTAGCTGCGTTCTTTTATGATGGTGTCTAGAGAAGCAACTACACTGTAGAAATTAAAATGGATAATAAAATTTATTTTATATGTCCCTAAAATTCTCTTGTTTTTGTGTTTTGTTTTGAAAACATGCTTGTGTGCTTGTTACAGAGACTGATCTTTTTTTTTGGATGCAACAAAAAAAAAATTTAAACAAATTTTAACATTAATCTGTGGTTTTTAACTGCGCTATCCTTACACAGGCTCTCAGTTCTGGCCCTTGATCAGCTAGGGCCCAGGACTGCTCTCATCTGGAATATTTTGGCAAATCTTTGACTAGCGTAATATTCTTAACTTCATGCAGTCTATAGAAAACATTTTGTAGTTCAATTACGGATGTCCTGATTTGTCTTTTTGCCTCCCTGTGTCATCTCAGTCTAATTTTCATTTTGAGTGTCAGACGATACCAAGCTTGGCCTCCTATTTATGTTTTCATAAAGCTAGCTGCGCAATTCTAGGTAGGATTATGCCACTCCTCTAAAGTACTACAGTAACATTTATTTTACGTGTATATTATGCTATTCGACCTACTAGATGATAGAACTATTTATTCTACTGTAAAACCACTTCTGATGCGAGTGTTGTGTAATAGGCTGCTAAAGTGAAAATCACTATATTCCTTTTTGTTAAATGCACTACAGTGCACTATTCAAAACCAGAAACGTTAATATTGTGAAGCCACAACTTGAAACAATGTTTACATTCCTGGGACATAACTTTTGTGAATGGTGGAAACAAGTTTCCATCTATAACTGGTTATCTGTTATGTATATAATAATTTCTCACATGTAATACAAATCATGGTGGGCATTTAGATTAATCATACAGCTGTTGGTACTGTTGGACGTCTCCTGTAATTTGACAGTTTTGAGAGTACAGCCCTGAGTATTTTTGCGTAATTACAGTAGAGAGAGAGTAATAAAAGTGGGCTCGTCCGGGATTTGAACCCGGGACCTCTCGCACCCAAAGCGAGAATCATACCCCTAGACCAACGAGCCTTAGTGCAGAGCTCACAGATTTCCTAACTTCCACGTCACAAAATGACCTCTTGCCAATCACAAGATTTTTCAGGTGCCATCTGTTGGTGACTCTGTGAACAGCTTTGGAAACAGGGTCCTGTTCAATCTGTTCACAAACAGGAAACCTAAATTTTACCTTAGCCTTTATGAATCAGTGACTGATTACTCTCTATACATTTCCAGCAATGTGTTTTAACCGCACTCCTTGCATTATCATTGGGGAATTTCATCGAGTTGTTTATTTTACATGAAATGTCAAATCTTTCCTGCTCCAACAACACATCTGATCCTGCTCATTTAGAACTGGACCTGATCTGATGAACTGGATCATGTGGGTTTGGGCCGAAAAAGGTTAAAACTGTGCAGGACAGGAAATTACTTCTAGGTTATCAGACCTGTAACTGAACGACATGCCAGAGATTTGCGAGGAAAAACTGGGCTCGTCCGGGATTTGAACCCGGGACCTCTCGCACCCTAAGCGAGAATCATACCCCTAGACCAACGAGCCGCACACATGTAATCGGTGCCACGTCGTTGTGGTCCAGTATGAAAGGTTCTCTTCACAGTCTTTTAACTCAGGCGCCCTCTATTGGTGATTCAAAACTTGGGACACACCTCGTACTTGCAGAGAACAGCAATCTTAATACTTCAGTATACCAAGACATTTTGGACAATGCCATACCTCTAACTTTGTGGACGCAGTTTGGGAAATGTCATAGGGAAATGAAAGCATTTCATTTGTTGATTTTGTAGCCACAGGTGGAAAGGATTTCCTGTGGTGTTTAGAGGCAGGTATGTTGTGTCGTGAGCCTGTCTACAGGTTGGGAGGGATTGTCCATGATGCAGAGCTTCTTCAGCATTCTTCTCTCAGTCACCTTTAAAATCGTCCCCAGCGGCTGCTCAGTCCTCCATTATTATCTTTCTGTATCCTGCTGCCATCTGGCAGACGATATAGAAGCCTGCAGTCCAGGACCAGCCGACACAGAAACAGTTTCTTTCCCCTCGCCATCTCCCTCCTAAACAGCTGAACTGTCACACTGTTAAACACCTGCAGCACTGCAAATGCACTTCATGTTCACTCTGGTATACACTCCTGTAATATTGTATCTTCTGTATATGATTTAAATATAATTGAGATTATATTGTATTGTTCATTGTTCATTTATACACATATATATGTAATTCATACATATATTTATATTTATAAATAGTATAAACATATATGTACAAAAATACTTATATACATTTGTTAACATTTATCTTATATTTATAAATATAAATCCATATTACAATATGAATCCATATTCATATTGTAGATTGTATATTATTGTATATTATTTTTGTTCAGTATATTGTTCATTGCATCTTTTAATATTGTTGTTGTTTTTTATACTGTTTTGCTGGAGAGACACCATCTACCTTGTATGTGTTCACTCACATACTTGGCCAATAAACGCGATTCTGATTCTGATCTATCTTAGCCAATCAGTTGCCCGCTTGTGTCCCCCCCCTCTTTGTAATTTACATGTCCTCCTTGGGAGTGATTATTCGCTCTCATGGCTTCTCCTGCTGTGCTGACAATACATAGCTATACCTGTCCTTCTCATCAGATGTCAGACTTATCCATATGGATGAAGGATCACCACCTGCAGCATAATTTTGCCAAGATGGAATGCCTGGTTTTCCCAACCAAACTTTCTATCAATCATAATATCAATATGAATATCCCTTCTTCATTCCTCACCTCATCCAAGGTGGTGAGAAACCTGGGTGTTATAATTGATCAGGCCATACATGACTCATCCCTTCCTAGTGCGGCAAAATAAACTGCCTAAGCTGTGAAGAGCAGCAGAATCCCCTTGTAGCTTCAACAACCTCCTCAATACTCTTCTGTTCAGAGAGCATCTGGTTTAAATTCAGGGCTCGTCCGGGATTTGAACCCGGGACCTCTCGCACCCGAAGCGAGAATCATACCCCTAGACCAACGAGCCGCGGGAATGAAGGACTTTAGGGACCACCTGTCGGTGAGAAGCACTAAATGTATTCATTCTCGAAATTAGCATAAGTGATGTGCATGTAAAAGCATACATGGGACATGTGTTCCAAAAGTTAACATGGCACATCGAAGATTTAGCACCCTTTACACTCATATGAATATAGTGTATGTTCATATTTCATATTTTATATTTAAACTTTAGAAGTTATCCTCTCTTTTTTCTTATGATGCAAACAGAAAGCTGCTAAATGGGGTTTCATTGTTCCTGCAACAGTGGCGATAAAGATACACCTTGTTTCAGTTTTTCTGTAATTTGTCATAGCTTTTTATGAGAAAGACATTTAATTACCTTATTCAAACACTGACCTGTTACTTGTGTCATAGATTTCCAAATCTGGTTTTGTAGGAACTGTGAGGACGGACTAAAATGAGCAGTGTTCATAACCTGCTCTTTGCACCTGAAATAAAAAAAAACTGAACACACGTGATCCAGCTTACGGAGCTTTAAATTCAGTCAGTTAACTGGTTTAGGTGTGTTTGTGTAAACATGAAGTCCTTGTATATCAGTTATGGCAAGGTTGTCCTTCCTGTAGAGCTGCGATTGCTGAACTATGTTGATACTTAAGTTTTAAAGGTAAAATTTGGGCTCGTCCGGGATTTGAACCCGGGACCTCTCGCACCCAAAGCGAGAATCATACCCCTAGACCAACGAGCCACAGGTTGATGCTTTGCAATTTGCTTGTTTATTATGATAACAATAATAATTCGAAACTGTTACTAAATAAGCAAACCTGATATTTAGTTTGAAAAGTAGTTGTTTCAGTTTTTCTGTGATTTGTGATAGCTTATATCTTATAACTTATTAGATATAAATGAATCAAGACAGAATGCTTGTTTGATCATTATACCAAGGTGCAAACTTTTTCTGTCTGACTTTCTTTACTTTCTTACAATCTAGTCTGGATATGGACATGTTGGAGTGCTAAATGGGGTTGAAATTTCTGAGAGGTTTTCAATAAAACAGGGAGCTGTGGCAGATGTTATTATATGGGCTTATTATTATGATTAAGTTTATATGTCCTACCTTCCTACCTTCAGCACCACCACTGGGTCCCTGAGCAAGACCCTTAACCCTGAGTTGCTCCAGGGAGAGACTGCCCCCTGTAGGTAGGGAATGGAAGTCGCTTTGGATAAAAGCGTCTGATAAATGCCGTAAATGTAAATGTATGTAATGAAGTAATGATCCAGCAGTGAGTAGAACCCATTACATATTGGGTAAAGCTAACCGTATCTAGAACTGAAGCAAATGTAGATTTCAGAGGATCTTGTTTTTCAGGAATATAAGTCCCAAGGGGGCATATTTTGAAAGTGCATATCATACCTACAGTTACTGTTAGCCTACAACCAAAGATGGTTAGCTAACGAACAATTAATTTCCATGACCAAGACAACCATGCGTAACACTAAACAGCTTCACTTCACATTTGAATTAAGACTCCAAGACTTCTTTCAGACAAATGAGAATCACAAGGTGAGCTGAAGGTTGATAGTGTATCACTCAGTTAGCTTATATGCTACTAAACATCCAAACACAGGCTTTTATCCAAAGCGACTTCCATTCCCTAACTACACTGTACAGTCTCTCTGGAACAACTTGGGGTTAAGGGTCTTGCTCAGGAACCCAGTGGTGGTGTGCTGAAGGTAGGATTCGAACCCATTACCTCTTGGTCTAAAGGCAAGTATCCTACTCACTACGCCCTTGGAGTCTTGGAGTCACCGACAGATGGCGCTCAAAACATAGGAGTCTGTGAAGAGAAGGCTCAACGCAAGTCTAGATAGGACGTGGCAGTTCTGAAAAACTTATACTGGAAGCATTTTGAATAATATGGCTCGTTGGTCTAGGGGTATGATTCTCGCTTAGGGTGCGAGAGGTCCCGGGTTCAAATCCCGGACGAGCCCTAGGAATTCTTTTTCCCTATTCTTATACGGCAATAAATATGACATAAATATTATTTTTATTATATTATTTTATCTTCAATCATGAACCCCCTCCCAAATGTAGTTATTTTAATCATTAGATTTGTTTGTAGGGGTGAAGGCTTTAATAAGCCAATTTCCATCTGAGTTGTTTTTTTAGTGTTGTATCTTTCTTGTGAAATTTAAAATTGGATGAATAATTGATTGTCTTGGTAATAATAATAATAATAATAATAATAATAATAATAATAATAATAATAATAATAATAATAATAATAATAATAATAATAATTGAATGTCTTAATACTGGTTACAGACGAATCAACTAAGAATCAACCAAGACTTTAGAACAACTTTAGAATAATCAGTCACTGCTGGATAATGCTCTTCTGTCATCAACAGAGCTTCCTGGTGGGGCACGTTTTAAGTTTATTTATCTGTCAAATTTATCTGTCATCTCATGTACTGTATTACAACAGTTAAAAACATAGTTTTTTTAAAAAATGGGGATTGCTAAAGTCAAGCCACTAAGAAACAACTTTTGTGTTTTATAAATAAAACCATGATAGTTGTGTACTGTACCTGTATTTCTTTTAATGAGTGCAGTTCTGTGGCAGTGATATGACAGCAGAAGAGTGTCTTTGTTTTCATTGAAGAACGAGTGTTCTGAAATTTCTGTTACAAGATCACTGACTGAACAACTTACTGTGGACAGATCATGACCATGTTTGTGTTTTTCATGACAGTTTTTGTGTTAGTGATTGAAAAAACGTCAAATACTCTTCAATATCCTGGGCAAATAACATTCATGGTATTAAAATATACAGGATAGCACTTTCACACCTTTCTGCTTCCTCACAAAAAAAGCACCTGCCGATGAAGAACCCAGATCATGAAGAACTTCATAACGAACTGGTGGTCAGATGAAGGAAATTAATTGCAGAATTTTGTGTCACCAATAGATGGCGCCACAAATAAGACTCTGTGAAGAAACGTTTTAAAACGTGTCAGCGTAGGACGTGGCAGTTTTGACAAATGTCTACTGAGTGCGTGGACGTGGGGCTCGTTGGTCTAGGGGTATGATTCTCGCTTTGGGTGCGAGAGGTCCCGGGTTCAAATCCCGGACGAGCCCGACCTTTACCAGCAAAACATTGGCCAAATATAGTTTGGGACAGACAACCTGGAAAGACCCCCTGCCCTGCACAGTTTCAACCGTTCCTGCCTAAAGACACCTGATCCAGTTTATTCAGCATGTTATGAACCTCTGTAGAACCTGGATCAGGTTAGAGTGGGGAATGGTTGAAACCTAAAAAATCAACCCTATCGTGATCAACAGAAAACTGATAAAACATACAAAGTAGCCTATAACTCAATATTCTCAATATATCTTTATATAAGATAAACCTTTAATAGTCCCATAAGTGAGAAATTTGCATTGCCATGGCAGAAAGTGGACAGAACAAATGTAAGAGCAGCAGAAAGTGGCAAAACAATAGATTAGAAGCTATACAACACAACAAGATGAAATTCAAAATAGACTTTACAACTAATACAAAAAATATAAATATGCATTTGTATGCGTATGCTAATTTATGTGTCTATATAACCTTTCGTCTTTCATAATAAGCTGTGATAAATGTACTTTGTAACCTTGTAAATGTCAATCTTGCTAATGATTTCATATTAATCATTACTAATGTAAATAAGTAAATTCATAATTATTTATATATAACTTACAAAGTGTTTAGTTTAGTGTTGAGTCCAATAAGCTGGCTTGTTTGTCTAGGGGCCTGGCTTCAAATTCCCCAAGAGGCCTGTGTTTAATTTGTAGGGGAGCCTGGTTGTCTGGGAGCCCCAGTGATCAGAAGGTTATTCATTTGTATTTCAGGGTTTGTAGTGGTATGGAATCAGATTTGTGCCAAAATGTTCGAACAAAACTTCCCTAATATCAAACAAAATTCATTCAATATTCATTCTCGCCTTTGAGACAATTTCGCCGCTAGTTTTTCAGCTTCGCTGCACCTTTGAGCAAAAATACTGTGCCCACAGACTGCTCCCAGTGGGCTGATTTCTGCATAAAACTATGAGTACGGTTCTCAAAAAAAATCCCAAGGTCTTCCGTTGTCCTCTGGGATTAGAAACATGGCCTGGAAGAGGGACTCGGCTACTTGCAGGGCAGTGGGTAGCGAACAAAAAACCCTTCGAAAACCGGTCCACTGCCACCAGCACTGGGGTGGCGGTAGCTCAGTTGGTAGGATACTTGCCTCCGGACCAAAAGGTCATGGGTTCGAATCCTACCTTCAGCACCACCACTGGGTCCCTGAGCAAGACCCTTAACCCTAAGTTGCTCCAGGGAGACTGTCCCCTGCATTTAGGAAATGGAAGTCACTTTGGATAAATGCTGTGCCTTTTTGATGCCTGGAGGTCTGTGACAAAGCCTGCATTTAAGTGGGACTACTGCCTCTGCGGCACCTAGAGGGTCATTCATTTCCTGTCCGGCAATTGATGGGGGTCTTGGTCAATGCACAGACAGAACAGGATGTCACTTCCTGTTTTCCATCTGTGCGTAGGTTAGACCACCAGTTTTTACGGCTTAGCATCTCTACAGTCCTATGCATGCTGGGATGCCCGATGGCAGGGGCCATGTGAGCCCATTCAATCACTCTGCTCTGCACCTTGTCTGCCAGGCATGACCGGGGTATAGAGTGTATAGAATTGATGCATGAATTTTCTACATCATGGTCCCAGACTATAGGGGTCATTATTAAAGCCAAGGGAATTATAGGCTTGGGGCCATATATGGGAGAGGGGAAGTGATGTGAAAGAACATATGCTTTCCCGTTCTTGGAACCCGGGCTATATGTAATCAAAAAAACGAATCTACTAAAGAACAAAGCCAATCGGGACTGTCGCGGGCACTGCGAGATTACAGTGGTCAGTGAACGGCAGCCACGGCACTCTTCTAATGCTTTGACCAGCAGCAGTTCAAGGTTGGCGATGTCGTATGATTTAGGAAATTAGGGCTGCACAACTGAACGTATTTCAAATTATTGTCCTACTAGACTAAAGACAATAGCATCAACATCTTTTTGTCCCCGAAAGGGTGGGTGGTAGTGTTGTCAAATGTCTGTAGGACATAAACACCTAGTGACTTTTTTTATTCTCATCCAGCACATTTCATTTTGATGTTGAGCCTGTGTTAACATACACATCATGACTGACAGATAGATAGATAGACAGAAAGATGCAGTACATACCTTGTGCTTTTACAGGAAAATGCCTTCATTTCATACAACAGATATTCCCTAATTTTATGGTTCTGTCTGTAAACTTCATGTATGTTTCCTTCAGCTCTCCATCATGATAACATGTAGTTCCATGAGCTCCAACT
>JBBPDC010000141.1:7347043-7366191 GCA_037974485.1 Hemigrammopetersius urotaenia
CATTTAAGTTGACCATACTTGAAGAAATTAATTTTTTCTACTGTCAATAACTTAAACCATTTGAGGCAATCACTTGATGAAAATGGTTTAAGTACAACCAACTTATCCTGGTTTACCGTGTACCTGATTGGACACAAACTCAAATCAAATTCATGAGAGCAAAACTACTGAGAGTACTATTCTGTGTAATTAGAAATTTACCTCTGCATGAATTCCAATGTTAATGATGCATCTGTTGGGTATTTTACATCCAAAGCATAAAAAAGACAAAACATGAGGCTCAGGGCAATTAAAGAGCTGCGGATGTGCTCCTTCATAACCACCTGATCAGCATCGATCATGAATCTGTCTCCACCTAAAATATTACAAAAATGTGTTTATTAATACACTGCAGTGGATGTAAATGAGTGTTCAGAAATTACATTATGAACTCTATTAATTCCTAACAACGTTGGTTAAGTGTACAATGGAGTAGGCAAAATGTACTACTTCTACAGTTGAAGAGTTCTGATGCAAACTCCATCTCCGTCAAAATGAGAAGGATGTTGAATGAATGCTCTCCACAGGTAGTATGTAAGATACACTTCTTAAAAGAATTCATTTTTTTCACCCACTAATAACCTTATCATTGCCTTTAAAAGTAAGTTGCTGAGCTTGAACATAGGAGCCTGATAGAAAATGCTCTTTTAAAAGAAAAGTGGTCAGGCGGATTTGGAGAATTTTGCATCTGAACTGTTCAGTTATAGACAAGGCTACGAACATTTCAGTCAATGAAAAATGTTTAAATGTATTTGCACATTACACATTACGGCATTTATCAGATGCTTTTTATCCAATGCGACTTCCATTCCGTAACTACAGGGGACAGTCTCCCTGGAGCAATTTGGGGTTAAGGGTCTTGCTCAGGAACCCAGTGGTGGTGCTGAAGGTAGGATTCCAAAACATCTTTTTTCATGTGAGGTTATATTTCATCTGTACTTGTCCAGTTAAAAAAGGAGAACTGACTACAACATTTAGTATTATGTAAAAATATGGCAGTATAGTCAGGATTACAAACCCATTATGAGGACACAAGGGGTTGTTGGGATGTTTGGAGGAGTCCTGAAGAAGAATATAAAAGGAAAGCTCATCAGTAGAATATTACAACAGATATTACTAAATATACATTTAGGAATCTCAAGTGAAATTTAATTAAATATGTACTTCCAAAAGTCCAAAAATGTCCAAAAACACAACACAAAATATGAAAAATGACCTACCTTGTTTTGAAGTATCTCTGCCCATTCATTGAAGTGTTTTTTTGCAATACATTATATGAGCTGCAGCCCTTTACATATATACTTATAAATTAAATAACATATCAAGGAACATATAACATGGGCAGCACTCACGCATTTAATTTGTTCCCTCCATTTTGCCAACCCTCTCTCCTGGCTTTTGCAACATTTGGTGTATTTATTGAAGTTTGAAATTCTCCATAACCCTCTAATAAAAGCATTTGCTCCGCTTCAGAAAAAAATGAGCTCGCTCTTTTGCCATTTCGTCAACCAATCGAAGGGGTTGTGATCAGCGTTTCTACTGTCGATGCATATCGCCTTTTAAACCAACGCACGAACGCGCAATAATCCTAGACAACTCAATCCAGCTATACTAATCATCAACAACAGGTGCTCGAAGAACCAAATTAGCTACATCGTAATAAGCAGGATGATCTCATCTTAGATGTGTCAATTCATCTCGGATGTATCAAGCGACATACGAAGAACGGACCCCATGAGGCGGACACCCCCCTGTATGTTTTGTTTTGTTTGTTTCTAGAATAGTGTAGACTAGATAGGGACGGTTACGTGTACAGATTAGGATAGCGAATGTCTGTTTTATTCTGTTCTTTTCTTTGGTGTTGTCTTTAGACCCAACACATCCCTTTGTTTGTTTGTCTAGTTTGCACTTTGGTTTCATATGTTCCTTGTATATTTGTGAATAGTCACTCGTTTCTGTATATATTTCTAGTGTATATAAAATCACTGTACATATTTACCCCATTATTGTATCACTATCTGACCTGTATATACATATATTTCAACACGACTTCTGCAATTACTTCACTACTTCTTGTCTACGACTCGTTTATTTCTGTATCAAGGCTAGTGTCTTCCCCATCCACCCCTTATCATACCCCAGGCCGTAACACAAACACATGTTTACAATGAGGAACACAACATGGAAATGTTCCATGTGAGTCATTTCCATGCATTGCCTGATGGTCAACATACAGTTTCATTGATCTTAAACCTACACCACACGATCGGCACCTAAACATATTCACCATGCTCTGTTTTTTTCTAAGTTTGTCAACTACAATACTACATTTTTTTAGCAACAGGAGTTTTAGTTATGATCAGGTGTAAATGGGACTGATTACTGTATTCGGTTTTAAAACCTGGAAGAAGAAAAAAAAATCAAGGTTAATTCCCAATCATACATGCATAGTTACTAACTTCTGCTAAACGCTTCATTAGAACTCACTTTCAGGAACTCTTATATAAAAACAAACTATTCAAATGTTAGGATCGAACTGTGTTGCCTAACGCGTCTATTGATTGTATTGCTCATTTTATTGGGATTACGACAATGCATTTAAAATCGCATGCTAGATAATTGCCTAGAAATCAGCCAGACGTTTAAGCTTTGGAACATTTAAAGTAAATTAAGTACCAACTGAAAGGTTTTAATGTATTACATATTCTTTAATGTATTAAATATTCTAGCCCTAACACAGCATTTCTCATAAAGCTAGCCACATAACTAGCAAGGTTCTTTTGAAATACTACGTTTAAACGTTTAAGTATAGAAGTCTGTTTTTTTCTTTCACTAAGCAGCATACTTCAAACCTCAGTATTGTGCATTCAAAAATCAGTCATTTAATTCAAAGACCCCAAGCAGCGAAATGGCGTGAGGAGAATGGCAGGAAGAGAAAGGCGCATGCGCAGTGACGTTCTCTGCCTGTTATGGACAAAAGTATGGGGACACACCTGATTGAACAAAGACAAAGTGTTGGGACAAAGCTGTCATACATAGGTTCTTTTGAAATTTAAATGTTTAAGTATACACGTTTAAAAGACAAACTCTTCCGCATTTTTTTCTTTCACTAACTAAGCAACATACCTCAACCCACAGCATTCTGCATTATAAGATCAGTAATTCAACAGAACTAATGAAGATTGACGGATTTAGCTAATTTTAAACCAGAAGGCTCTCGGCAGTACGAAATGGCGCGAGGAGACCATCATTCGTTTTCTAATGATGAGCAATGAATACATTTAAAATAAAGCGATATCTCTGTGAAATAATAGTAATTTATTTTATCGATTTACAGACAGTTTCTGTTACTTACTGTTACAAGAGTAAGTCGATAATTTAAAGGCCTATAATTGTCTTTTTAAAAAAACAGAAATTGTCTTAATTTTTTACAATACTTTGGCTGTAAAAATACATCTTTTTTTTACACTGCAGGAAGGGCCGCTGCTGGACATTAAGAAGCATTTTTTGCCTGTAAAAAACTTGTAGTCAGTCATCAGATTCTGGAGCGAGGTATTTGATTAATTATTGATGCTATGAATAAATCACTGTTTGCTCTGGTCTCATTTTACTGTCTCATTTTACTGAGCAAAATATCTCGTATTTAGACTCTCCCAAAATGACTGATGTCATTGACTTACAATCTATTCACTGACCTTAAATAACATTTGCAATATGAACAAATAGTCAACCAAGACTTATGAAATACAATCACAACAAGAAACATTCAAAACAATCAAACAAATAAATAATGGTAACATCGGTGATGATTATGATGATGATAAGAAGGAGAAGGTTTCATAAAAATAACACAATTATTTACACAACACAAATATAAGGATATAAGGTATTATAAGAATTTTTAAGTATATGGAAATACATTTATTTAGGTGTATGTCCATACACACACACACACAAACACACACACACACACACACACACACACACACACAAATATTTCTTATCACTTGGCATACGGAAGTAACATAATAAAGTTTAGGAAATTAAATAAGTTAATACATAATTATATAATTTTTAATGTAATGTATTTGTAGGATCAGGAGAGTCTTGTGGGTTTTTTTTCTTACTTGAGTAAACAAACAATAAATAAAGGCTATGGAATCCCATGAAACTCATGACTAGTTTTTTAAGAGCACATGCACCCTTCAAAAAGTATTTTATAAGGATTTATAAGGGTGTGAACAACATTTGATGGCTTCGCAAAGAACTTTTGTGTTGGTGGTTTTTAGAGGAACACAGTCCCATTTAAATCTCCATGTGTGGGCTAAATGTAAATACAGAATAGAAATAGAATTACAACACAGAGGGCCTTATTTTCTGTTAGATCTTCGTAAGGAAATTTTATTGATGCGTTTTTTGCAAGATGTCTTTATATTTGAATTTAGTGTACTTGTTAAGGCATCAGTCTCCAAACTCTCTAAAAGACATAAATATATGCTTGTCATCCGTATCCTCACCTTGTTTCTCTTTTGACATGAGTCAGTTCTATTTGTTAAAGTACAACAATTCAATTTGGCGTCCATTTAAACATGAAATATTAGTCTTTTTTCAGAACAGATGGTAAATCAGAGAAGAAAAATTTTCTATGTGTTTTATGATTTATTATTGTGGTCGCATAGATAGATTTACGCTAGTGGTACCAAAAGAAAAACAATATATTAAAGAACTTTTGCCAAGACTAATCAGGGCTGAAGACAGATGCAGTCAGCAAGAAACTTTGGGAAGCACATAGACATTAAATATAAGAGGACGACCGAGAACCGGTGTTAACAAATTATACTTCGCCCAAGACACTACACACGCTGAAAACCGTAGACTTGAAACTTACTCTAAGGGTCTCGGGATCCACGTATGTAGTTCCTTAATGTTGCTCTAGTTATTCGTTACCAAAGTCAGCGAATTACTTCTGGGTCCATGGAGACATGGACAACTGGATAAACAAATACAATAAAAAAAATATTGATTTGGGTGAGGGGTGAATCTCTAAAATGGTTTTATAAACTGCTTGGTAATATGGGCTTTCCCTTATCTGCTCTTCTACATATGATTGAACAATCACAACTATCACATCCATAGCCTTTGTTTGTTTGTTTGTTTACTCACGTAAGATGACTCTTCTGGACCATTTGTCGCATGTGAGTGCGTGGGTTTTATAAACTGTTTTATTATCTGTTTATCTAATTGTAAACACATAGATCACCATATTTAAAGACCTGGAAAATTCGGACCACAAACAAAGAGACATTTCACATCACATTTTCTTTATGTTCAATTTTTATTTCCGCTGTTGGAGACAGGTCTGTAAAACCCGTGGATCAAGCCTTTGTTTAGTTCATCTGTATTTATCAGCAAGAGATGAAGACACAGCTGCGAGAAACTTGTCTACAGAAACGTGGACTTCAGGGGTGAAATCGCTTGGAAAATTGACAGCGAGAGTCACGAGGATGTTGTGAGACAAAATCTGAAAAGAATCACATGAAGACCTGTCAAAATCTGAAGATCTGTCAAAATGATTCATCGCGCGTCTGTAACATCGTGCGATATAACAATTTACTATAAAGAGAACAGTGAGGCCAAGGCTTACCTTGAAATTTCCAGGATCCACACGTAGTTTGAAGGCATGCAAATCACTCAGGGCTCTCAATCCACCGATGAGGTCGTCCATCTTATCCACGGCAGCAGTGATCGCGCCCATCACAACTTTCCCGTGGTTCTTTACAGACTCAGAATTAGGAGAAAGGTCAGGCCAGTGGGAGAAATAGATTTTGGTCTGAGGGTAGGCGACGAGCATTCTGTGGAGAGGAAGAAAAGGGTTATTTGGAAATGCATGAATTTAACATAGTCTATGAAAGCTCCGTTTCTTCTGTTATAATGTAAACTCATCACATGATACATGAAATTCCATTCTTACCTCCCTAAGGCTTCTTGGCCAAGAAGGTCAGCCTTTCCAGAGATTTTACCCCAGAAAGCCTTAACAAGGGCCTTGTCTTTAGCTGTCAAACTCATTTTGGTCGTTTCCACTTCTGGAGTAGGCTGCAGGAGGAGAAGGTGAATTGTGGTGACAGCGAAGTGTTTTTATAGCGCCTTCAGGTGCCACACCCAGCACCAGAGTCAGCCCTACCAACATCTAAACCATCAAAAGAAACAATATACGAAAGTCAATTTCTGGACTACAAACATCAACACTGCATATTTGTCTCGATGAATAACGGCATAACTTTTTAGCAGACGATTCGATAGAATAAAAGACTGCAACTGTCTATACAGCCTATATGCCAAAGGAAACGTCAAAATAATTACATATAAGATAGTCAGATCTAGTCAGATTCACGAGTCAGTGGTCATTTGAAGAATTTGTAAATGGCACAAGTAAGATATGTTTGGCCAAGTAGGTTCTGCGACTTTTATTATTAATCATACATCTAATACATCTTATTTGTCACGTGGGAACTGAAGGTCAACTGAGGACAGCAACCCAGAGGCATGAGCCAAAAAAAAAAGAACTGGACATCCTGTATTATCATAGCGATATATACAGGTCTGAATTGCTAGATAAAACGGGCATCGAAGACAGAATTAAAGCAGAGCTAAATTGTATGTTTATGTGTCATTATAGTATAAGCCACAAGCGTACAGATGAATTAGAATACAGCATAGGTAAAAGAGTTATGTTTTTTCCTTGGCATCATTTTCAGCAAACTCCAGATATTTATTGGTTGCAAGTTTAGCTAAAACCCAAGTGTGCAAATATGAGTATGAGTGGAATTAACCAATAGACTATTTTTGCTACCTAGGTGACCAGATAATAAATACATATAAATACACGAACAACGTTTAATGCAAAAAATATATGTTTTCAGAAATTAATACAAAAATGTTAACATCAAAATAATGTTAACAACAAATAATTACAGATGTCATCGAAATTGAATATGTTATAAAGGGGGGAGGGTCACCCGGGTTTAACCAAAGGGTGAATAACCAATCAGTCTCGGTGTCTTTCAGGGGGCGGGGATCCAGGGTAAATAAAAAGTCCACTGGTTGCCTATCGCCTAACAGCAGTACTTTATTGCTGGAAAAATAATCAGAGTCTGACAATATGGTCGAGTGGTCAGATGCCGAACGAAGTGCCATTGCAGGCGTCTGGGGGAAAGTAAATATTGATGAGATAGGACCCGCTGCTCTGGGAAGGTAATATTGTCTAATAATAAAAATGATTAAATATATACAAAGATCTGTAAATATAATTTCTATATTTCTTCTTTGGGGCAGACTGCTGATCGTCTACCCCTGGACTCAGCGGTATTTTGGATCCTTCGGAGATTTGTCCAGCGCAGCTGCCATCCTTGGGAATCCTAAGGTTTCTGCTCATGGCAAAGTCGTACTGGGTGCTCTGGACAAGGCTGTGAAGAACCTGGACCATATCAAAGGGACATACTCCGCCCTGAGCCAGCTCCACTTTGAAAAACTCAACGTGGACCCTGATAACTTCAGGGTAGGTGACAACCTTTATATACAAGCGAATCAAGTGATACTCTACTATAGTCTCGCAGTGTCTAATGTATTTTCTAATGTTCCACAGCTGCTGGGCGACTGTCTCTCCATTGTGGTTGCCTCCAAACTGGGAGCCTCCTTCTCCGCCCAAGTTCAATGCACGTGGCAAAAACTGATCGCAGTTGTTGTTGCCGCTCTTACCAGCCGCTACTTTTAAAGTTTCTACCAAAAAGTATTCGCATTAATGCGAAATGGGATGACTTTACATTATATAACTGAAACAAATAAAGTTTGATTGACGCTCTATTGCTGTGTGCATAATGTGGCTTTTTCACCTTTCCTAATAATGATCAGAATTGTTTTTAAAAACTAGGGGTTTCATGTAGGACTGCATTATTACACTTGCTTAAATGAGATACACGGCTTGAATGTCGTATCAGTTAAGAAGAACTGCTTCAACAGACAAGAGATAAAAAACAACCTTACTGTCTTCACTGCCACACTGACACGCTCATGTTATCTAAAGCTTATCACTGTTAGCTCATCTCTCTGTCTTGGCCGAACTACACTGTAAAAAGTAATTGCCACCACTTCATTAAGTGCATAATTATAAGACACAAATTCCATTTTACTCATTTGGAAAAACGTTTTAAGTTTCAAACAATATTTTGAGTACTTGTGTTGAAGTAATTATGCCCATTATCCCAACATAATATTATGTATCCTTTTAATGGAATTAAAAAAAAAAAATCATGAGATACATGATGATAATTCCAGGCTAATTAGTGCTCGGTCAAGTTGGTCCATATCTAAAAACAATGGGCTGGGGATGCAAAATGTGTATCACAATCATAACACAGGTCAACAATTTTTTTTGTAATCATCAGAAACCACAACACACTTTTTCATGCCGAATTCAGATCTGCTTTCAGTTTTTTCAGTCACATCAACCTGTTTGTAGGACTTTATTGTAGGAGTAATATTAGGTTTGCAATAAACTTGCATGCGGTTTTTATTAAACCACAGGCATCAATCAGTAGCTGTTTCAACATTTTCAGTGTGACGTCAGATAGACGCACACTGTGGGATAGATATAATGATCAGTGTCAGTCAGCCACCACTGTTTCTTCAAAAACGCTTAGCATATGATTATTATATGCTAATTACGCCAACTATCATGCAAAATATAACTAGCTTCACCACAAAAACTGTACGTAGAAAAACTTAACACAGATTTGAAATCAGCATGAAAAACACACATAAACCCACATAAACATTATCTCTGATTATTTTGACCTGTTGACCCATTCAATCAGAAAATATTATTGATCCCTGAGGAAATGCTTATGACTGCACTCAGATTTAGTTTGATATATTATGCATTTCAAACTTAATTTGAAATACACTATACAAATGCTAAACAATTACAGGCTGTGCTATGGTCATGGTCTTATTTTTGTTCCTTTAAAACAAATGGTAGCCTTCGATCACAGCTCTGAGGAAGCTCAAGAAGGAAACAAACCTGCAGAAATCTCTTTCACTTACCAGTGCTTCAGTACCAGCACAATTAACATAGAAAGGACGTTTGTCGAAGAAGTTGTGTTTTTAAGTACAAATATTTATGAAATATTTGGCTCTAATAAGAGCAGAAACCTCACTCACTGCAGGACTTAAGAGCAGAACTGCTAACAAGTATTTTAAATTATGTGGCTGTACAGGATGGGGAATTTCACATCTCTGTGGAGTCTGACATCTGCTTGTAACATCTGTTTCAACTGCATGGCACTTAACTGGTCCATCTCATTGACCGGTCTTTGGTTCCATGTGACCACAATGGAGAGTGACTTCACTTTGAATGAAATAGCAGGGTTAAAATGTAATAATGACTGTTGTACAAAAAAATTCAGTGTGTGATTTGTCACGGAGATAGAACAAATGACTGGTTTGAAGATGAGACCTCAATGTCTGTGTGCAGACACCTGTTTTCTGTATATGTACCTTGACGTGAGTCATTTCCGGTGCTGATTGATGTCACATCTGGCATGCGTGAAAGGTACCACGGTATCACAGATCCAGAGTCCACCGGACAGTGTATGCAGGACCACTGTCGATGATCCGGGGCAGAGGGGGAGCCGGAGCCTGGGGAGACCGAGGAGAGAAGAACACGTTTAAACTGGGACATGTGAAATACTGGGTGGAGAGGCAGGCAGTTGGAGCTGGAAGGTGACAGGGTTCATCCGTTTGGGGATCTTGTATGGTCCGATGAACCTGGGCGATAGCTTCTTGGACTCCATGTGAAGGTGAATGTTCTTGGTGGAAAGGTAGACCCTGTCACAGACATGAAACAACCATGCCGACGGCTGTGTTACGTGGTCCTACTGATGGACTCCCTGGGTTGGGTCCAGAGCCATCAACACCTGCAGACCAACTGTAGGGCGGACGGTACATCAATCTCCGGTTCCTGATGTTCAAATACCGGAGGCTGGAAACCATGATATACTTTAAAGGGACTGAGACCTGTGGCCAAGGAGGTGAGGAGGTTATGGGGCAGCTCAGCCCAAACAAGATAGTTGGCCCAGCAGCGCTGTTGTTCGCAGACGAAACATCAGAGGAAGTGCTGCAGGTGGTGTTGATCAGATGTTAGAAGGCCTTCCAGAACCTCACTGTGAACTGGGGCCCTCCCTCCAAGACGATTCCCTGGGGAACCCATGCAATCAGACTACATGTTCAATAAGAAGTTGGGGAACACCTTGGCAGAGGGGAGTCCAGTCAGAGCCACCGGTGACGACAGTGTCTTTGCCATTAGACTCTGGTAATCCCGTGACGAAGTCGATGGTGATGTGGGACCAAGGTCTTCGGGGTACAGGGAGAGGTTTAGGTCCCCCAGAGGCGCTTGGTTAAGGTTCTTGGCTTGGGAGAAATCTCAGATGGGATTAGGGATTCTCACCAAGGAATCCGCGTTCTCACGCACACACAGAAAGGTATATAAATGTTTCAAGTGAACCAGAGAGTACTCATGATACCGAGGAGTTGAGTTGAGAGACACAAGCAACATGAAGATGAGACTTCAATGTCTGTGTGCAGACACTTATCTGTTTGCTGTTTATGTATCTTGATGTGAGTCATTTCCGGTGCTGATTGACATCACGTGATCTGGCGTGCATGGCACCATTTATTTTCTCTAACATGTTAAATGACCGTTTTGTTTGCGTCTCAAAGACAAAGAGGAGTTTGAGGTAGGCCTTGATAAGCATGCATGGAGAGTCATATTTTGATGGTGTCAAAATTATTAAAGCTATAGATTAGATCTTTCCAAAATCTGTTTTACTACCTTGAAAAGTTGACTGGCTAATTTAGAAGGAAGGCAGACAATTACCAGTTCTGCAAGAAAGCCAAAAATTGTATCTGCATTTATTAACCTCTATACATATTAGCCCTAACATCAGCATGAACACTAGCAGCCAGCATTTCTATATTGCCATGAGGGCATCCTTTGTCATACTTGTGGTGTAGTATGAGAGAACATATAAGGGATACAAAATCAATGAGTCTGAGTCATAGAATGCTGTGCTACAGAATATTATGCAACATGACAAACATATTATATATAACATACTTAATGTATTATAATACACATAGCATATTGACATACAAAATACTACTTTTTATATTAACATACAAAATACTAGCAAAAATATATGGACATTAAGGCATTAATGAGTTAATGAGTGTCTCTTAAAGGCTTTTGTCAGCTTGAGTGGGACAACATAGCCTGTCAAAAACACAGTGCCACTAACCTTAATGGTCCTTCTTTACCAGATTTTCCTGAATTCTCTCAAATTGAATGTTATCTCATTCTTTTCATTTTTCAGGTCACTGCAAACATGTGAATGAAAAGAATAGGAAAAAAATCTGCATTTCTGTTAAGCATTGTAAGATATTAATTCTCTTTATTATTCTATGTAAACAGATTTTTGCCCTTTCAGTCTTTCTTTCCTCGGCAATGTAGAGTTAAAAAGTGTCATGCAAATGTTTTTGGTTAATTTCAAACTGAAAATATGACAGAAAAATGTAACTGAAGTCTAAGAAAACAAAAATCTTTATCATTCTTAAACAAAACAACATACCACATTTCTTCACAACCCTTGTCACCCTATTCGTACAAGCTGTCTTTTCCAGCATAACACAGATTAGTCTTCTCTAATAATGCTTAATGATACAGATTATTTTAGCTCATGCCACAGACCAACACCGTCATCAAAACATTTTAGTTTTCTATTCCCTGAACAGATACACTCTACAATAATATTAATGTTATATCTGCTATAAGAATAATGTTATAATACCGTATAAAAATTAATACCAGAGCTCTAAACCAAAATGCACCGAACCCTATCTTTTGGATTAAGTGGCCGTTAATTTGTAAACCAATTTATTAATTTTACCTTAAAGTTTGATGTCAGGCATGGGTGTGAAACCCCTTAATCTTAATTTTAAGGTGTTCATTCAGGAGGTTCTACTATAAGGGGCAAATTTGAAAAAGAAACAGGAAAATTCAGTTATTTTACAATAGAATGTTTTTATTGTCACTACACACATGTACAAGGAGATTAATCATTCTTAATCTGTGCATTTTTTCCGTAAATTTACGTTCATTTCCGTTTTGGAGAGTCAAACTTAAGGTAAATTTAAGAGGTAAAATTAAGTCGTTTGGTTTCGTAATGGTTAACGTTAAACGCGGAACCATAACGGTTCAAGTCCGTGTTTCCTACCCCAGAGTAGAGTGCAACTCAAAACATGTAGCCACGAGAAGCTAAACGTTGAAAATGAGACACGGGTGGAAGACGTTCCTTTTTAGACTACACTATATATTTGCAAGACATATTTAAGTTTAAATACCAGTAATGCGCTGAGTTATTCGATAGCTGTGGGTTATGGTCTTGTTAGTTACATAAATATACCGAGCCATATCGTTTTCTGCGATATTACCAGTTCACTTCAGGGATGGGTTTAAGTGATGCCCTGGACTCAGTTATTTTCCGTCTGTTTAATGGTTTTGTTTAACCGTTTAAGTGATATTTCAGTGATGTTTAAGTGATGTTCCTGGGCGCACTTCATTTTGCTACGTTTAGACCGTACACTTCGTGTAGCCAGCTATTTAACACATTCATCCAGATACTGTGCCACCAGTATCTGTGATTTGTGTGATTTAATTAAATACGATGTATAAGCAATCCTTCGATTTAGACCCTAGTTCAATGCCCAAGCAACCAAACACTGTCCTCCATAAAGACGGAGAAAAAAACAGTCCTATAAGTGTAATATTAGTTAGTTCAGGTAGCCGTGGAAATAAGTTACTCTTCAGATATCCATTTCTGAAAGTGGCAGAAAACACTTCATCATGCGCAAGTAAGTGGCGTGCTGAAAGGGTTGTTAAGATGCTCTTACTCTCTGTGTCCTACCCTTTAAGATAATTAGGTGATTTTTTTTATTAAATATGCCAGTTACTAAATTGTCAACAGATGAGTTCAATCAAACGTTTGATCGTCCAAATCACTGAACTATGCTGGTCACTGACATTCTAGGACCAAATCTGAACACCCTTGTTCTGCAGATTACGTCTCCTAATAGCTCCCAATAAGAATACAGTAATTTTCTGCCCTGTATATTAAAAGTTATTAGAAGAATTAGATCCAGATCTACACAGATCTCCACTGAACAAGGCCTACAAAACATGACTAAACTCGTGATGTCTTTTGGTTTTTGAAGCAAAACAGCAGAGTCCATATGTGCTGAGCAGCACGGTAGATGCCACAGATGACCCAGATGGAGACTCAAGGTAATGTGCAAAATAACTCCGGTCTTTCATTGCTTTGAATAGAATGAACAAAGTTCCTGAAGAGAGTTAGGGCTTTAGAGTGTGGACAAAATGCCAGAATTTCACCATATTAAACATGCACAACTGAATCATTGTCACATGGTTAGAGATTGTCGTGCATTATTTTAAATGTAAATGATTTATTTTTGTTGGACTATATAAACATTTTGATTAGATATGGTATCATTGAGTGTCGCTAGCTAGTTAATATCCGCTGCTGTAGTCTGACCCTTTCTCACACTAGCATTGTGTGATGCTGTATTACTTCTAGCTAGTTAGTAAAGTGATTGTGTGGTTGAATTTAAATATTTTCTCTTAAGTGCTTCAGTTAATTCAGTTCATTTTAAAACGTAGCTCATTGTAAATGCGGTCTTTTAAAGAAATAAAGTCAAACTGGTATTAGCTGACACTTAAGGTTTCAATCTCAGTAGGAGTATCCTAAAGTGATACTGTACCACCTTGAATCATCAAACTCTCGTCTAAACTCTCATCTGAAACTGGGATTATTCAAGATTCTCAAGGCACACAGTAAAACAACAAATAATGTGAATACCATTTCAATGCTACAAGTGCAGTATAGTATTTCAAGATAATAAATTTTTTGTTTTTTCCACTGAAGAACTAATTGTTCCTTCATGTGTCCCATAGCATGTCTGCATCAGTAATGAGGGATGTGTAATGTTGATTGCAAGGGAAAAATGCAGTTTATGTATTGTAATTGGTTTCTTGTCTAATATAATTAATTTTGGTGTAGTTTCTTCAAATAGAAGATCCAGCATTTTTTTTCTTTATATGTTTGAAATACCCAGAAATGCGAAATGGCTACATTAAACAATCAGTGAGGCAATGCTCTTTAAACATTTTTTTATTTAATCTTCTCAGCCCTTTTTCCCTGCTGCATTAACATAGATCTTGTGTAGATTAAATTGTGTAGATTAAGTATACAAGTTATGAAGTGGTTTCATTCTGTTGAGGATGGAATAATTATATTCTAGTCAAATATGATTATATTGTAATTATAGTACTGTATTCTGGCTGCAGGTTAGGTTTGTACTATTAAGTCCAACATAATAGTAATATTAATTCTATTTTATTTCAGTGTCTCTTTCTAAAATAGCAACTCAGTGGTGTGTGTTCTGAAATACGTTACATATCCAAGTGTCTTAATGTGGATGTCTAAACATCAGTTCCATATGAGCCGATTTTTAGTATATTTCAAAACAACAAGCATTGGTAGGACATGTTTGCTCCTTTTTGCTGTTATAACATTGTCCAGTCTTCTGGAGAGGCATTCCACTAAATGTTAAAACATGACTGCAGTGATTTGCATGCATTCAGTATGAGAGCATTAGATTAGATTCAACGTTATTGTCATTACACATGTACGAGTACAAGGCAACGAAATGCAGTTAGTTAGGTTGACGTGTGGTTCATAGTCGCTGTTTCAGTGCATTCCAAAAGTATTTGATGGGGTTGAAGTCAGGACTCTGTACATTTAGGATGAAATTCATCAAATAGTTTGGTTTGTGCATGTGGGCATTGTCATATTGAAGCAGAAAAATGCTTTTACTAGGCTGTCGTGACGATCGGTAAGCAGTTCTTTAGAATGTAATTGTTTTGTTATTGTCATTGTATGATGTAGAATTAAGATTTTCTCCAGACAGTCCCAAATCAAAACATCCCCAGAAGATCCACCACCTTTACAGGTGGCTCTGTGCGTTTGAGCTGATAGTGTTTCCTGGCATTCACCAAACTCATATTTGAGTCAAGAAGATATTTCCACTGTTTGAGAGCATAGTGGCATTGTGCTCATAGTACTTTAGCCTGTTCATGGCATTGCATATAGTGATCCTTGACTTGTGCTGCTTAGAAACCAAAATCCAAGAACCTCTTTAGTGAACTCACTACAGGTAAAGAGAGATGATTTTTATGCAGTAAATGTTACAGATCATCTGTTTTGTGAGTTATATAAACCGATTAGCCACAATATTTAAACCACTGACAGGTAAAGTAATTACTATTGATATTGATCTCTTTACAATGATACTTATTCTTCTTATTGGTACCTAAGTTCTTATTCATATGTCAGGAGCATGAAAAATGAGCAAGCATAAGCATCTATGTGACTTTGTATTGTGATAGCTAGACAACCGGTCAAAGTACCCATGCTGACCCCTGTCCACCACCGAATATTTCTACAATAGGCACATGAGCATCAAAACCCGACCTGGTAGCCTAGTCTCGTGAGTCATGTTGTCTTTTACATCAAATCGACATCCGGGTTAGTGCGTGTGACTTACCGGGAGTTGAGATGGGAGAATATTGTACTGTGGAAAGACCAGCAGAGGTACTGTGACAATATTCTGCTAGGATACTTTCTGTTCTGTCATTTCTGTGAACTTTACTTTGACACATACAACCTACCTAAATAGAACCCCTCCCCCCCAGGGCAACAGTATTCCTTAATTGCTTTGGCTCTGTAGCCGCACTGCAAAAACTGTTCAACAGTGGTTTGAGGAACATGACAAAGAATTCAGGGTGTTCACTTGTTTTCCCAAGTTTTTTTTACATACTTTTGGCCATATATAACGTATTTGGCCACATATAACGGAACTCATTATATACTGAATTGTTGCTGTCAGAAGAAAATGTTAAATCTCCAAAATGTTAGCTTTTCAGGAGAAGAAAAATATTGATGACCAATAGATGTTAGAGTAAAAATGATACTTTCCGAGTATTTTTGGGCCCATTAAAAATTAATATATAATATTTTATTCCAGTAGTAAGTAATTAAAATACATTTAAACTACATAAATGATCCAGTGAAACGTCAGGGACATGTCAAATATTTTTTCAAGAACAAACTCATCAAATCCACAATTCCAATTTTAATAAGGGAAACACATCTCACTCTTTGTTTATTTAATTTTGTTTTTTAGCCGTCATTTTGTACGTTCTATCAATTTGTCTGCTGCCTTTTTCTTTTTTGTTTCCTTTATTTCTCTGTTTATGGCCATATTCCCATTTCAGAGAACAAACTCCACTAACTGATGAACAGTTGGTAGCGGGGTAAGATAAAATCATTCTAAACCACCTTTCCTTTTTTTCTAGAATATCCCATATTTTTTGTACCTTTCCTCCCTTTTGTTGTTTTGTCCAGCTTATTCAGTTATGTACACAGTATATATGTCTCGCTTTGTTTGTCATATGCAAATCCAGCCCTTATCTGATTGTGTAAATGATGTACTGTAATTTAAAACATATCACTGTAATTCATAATAATGAGGAGCAAAGCTGTGATAATGTTCCAGTAATCAAGAATAGATGTGCTGGTAAGGTGCTGATAAATGCAATCTCACCTGACACGCAACGTCACACCTGTGGCTTCTTTACATTTCTCTTGACCAAATAGTCTCACCACTGAATCAAATTAAAGATCTGAATGGGGCCACCAGCTTTTATCCATTTTTTATGGGATTTGACTCTTAATTAAATGCCTTAAATGGAGTGGCTGATCTAGCCTAGAGCATGAGCAGATCAAGCATGAGTCTATCTGTTAAGTGCTTCTTCAAGTTCCTCTCATTCTCAGGCCAGATAATCATTCTGCCAGCTTAGTTCAAATAATTTGCCTTTTTACCCTTTCCCCTGTACATTTCCCAAGTTAGGTGTTTAACTCTTTAAGAGCTAGTGCTAGTTAGCTTAGCTCTGTAAGCCAATGGAATGCCACTTGATCACTGGGAAATTAAGATTCGCTCATTCTCTGTAATTTGGTGTGTTGTCTCATTGCTTTTTCCCCTCCTTTTCCTCCTGAAAGATTCTCAGATATTATTCTTGCTACCATCTTGGCCACAAAGTCAGATATGTGCGGCAAAAAGTTTGAACTGAAGATTGACAATGTTCGCTTTGTTGGGCATCCTACCCTCCTACAGCCTCCTCACACCATTCAGGTGAGAGATTAATGACAATAATTTGTACAGCAAAAATACAACCCAGTGAGGCCACCTCAATTTAAACTAGAAACTCTTTTCATGAGAACACTAGCAGAGAAGATGCCAGAAGAGTTTTTAGCCTAAGAGCTCCACCTACTGGTTGAGAGTTCACTTGTTGGGTAGAATGAGATCACACATAGTTTTGCAGTATCTGAAGTTTGTTATTTTTGATGTGATACAAATGCCATTTGTCTAAACAGTGTGCATCTACATCCAAAAATGTGCTAAAATTAATTAAAATAACTTCTTTTTTACCCCAATAATCACTGAGCAAAGAATAGTGTGTTTGGGCTAGAGGAAGACAGATATAGTAAAATTAGTCAGATAGACAGATAGTATTTTGCATCCCTGTGATTGCACCAGGGATTTGAACCACTTTCTACAGCTATATGTGGAGCAGTAAAATATAATTCTTTATGTAAACTTTAAACTATATATAAAGTATAAACTTTACATGAAGCCAGACTTTTTGTAGAGATTTTTGCCATTTTTGAATATGCTTATATTGTTGTCATGTTATCTCCTTATTAAATGTGTGGAACTTAATAAACTGTGTTGCTTAATAAACTAATAACGCATTATGCTTTTATAGGTGTCTAAGACAGACCCTTCACCCAAAAGAGAAATGCAGACTATGATCCTGTTCAGTGTTGTTTTTGCCTTAAGGGTAAGAATGTTTTAAGGAGTTTGGTTCTCATTCTTGGCACATTCACTTATTTTTTTATATTTGACATCATTTTTGAATTTGTGCTTTTGCAAAAGTTTTAAGCATCTAGTAAAGCCATTTATTTTGGCAGTAAGCATTTATTTGTTATATAATAGAATAATAAATAGAATAATTATTTTAAAAAGTTTGTTGTGATTTTGTCTGCCAGTGTGTTAGCTGAACCATTTACAAGGAAGCCCAGTATTTATATTTATCATTTTAATGCCTGCTTCAGGATTAATTAATTGTGCATTTAATTAAATACCTCTGATGGATTCAACAAATCAGTGCTACGGTTGAAATTCACTGAGAAGCCTGGAATCAAACCTGTTTTAACTGTATTTCTCCATCTAAAAAAATCAATTACTTAAAAATAGATTCCTGTTAGATTCCTGTATAATTTTCTCATTACCTTAGACTGTAAGACCTGAATTAAACTGGGGTCTTACAGTCAAAGGTAATGAAAGAATTTGGGCTGTCAGTAGATTAAAATATTTAATCGTGATTAATCTCATATTTGCCATAGTTAACTCGCGATTAATGGCACCTTTAAGCCTGTCCTAAACATACTCTTATCAACATAGGAGTCGACAAATATGTTTGCTTTGTGCAGATGTATGTTTATAAATGACGGTCAATACTGTCAACATCATTAAAAACACATATATATATATATTTTTTTTAAAGTCTATGTATCTGAATTCAGTGTTATTAACGCTAGAACGGCTGACAGCATCAATTGACCTAATGTCATCAGGCTCAGAATCAGAATTGTGTCTATTAGCCTATTGGAGTAGCAAGCATGTTCTGTAAGACACATGTGGCTGTGGTGTAGGCACATGTACACACATATCTTTACTAGGAGTGTGACTAGATCTCGAGACAAATCTGATCTCGCGAGAACGTGCCGATATCCTTGCGTTACTAAAAGCTGCGCCTGTGAAGTAGAGCTGGGATACTCGGATCCTTTTTCGGATTCGAC
>JBBPDC010000141.1:7380259-7393449 GCA_037974485.1 Hemigrammopetersius urotaenia
AACCACAACAAAACAAAGCAAAGAACACAAACCAAAAGCAGTGGCCCTTATCGGCCACTGACCTAGCCGTTACAGTACCTCATAAGATCAGTATGTCATGCACATACTGATAATGTTATACTAATGAAGAGAAAAATGCAACCATTGGATTTAGGTATCATGCAGGTATCATTCTAGTTTAATGGTACAGACTATGAAGAATGCCTTGGTCAACTCAGAATTAAAAAAATAAAATAAATAGTGGTGGGCCGCTATCGATGTTAACGTGCTGCGTTAATGTGAGAAAAAATATCGGCGTTAATTCTTAAAGTTGGGTTGAGACCTGTCTATACTATGCAAACTATAATGAATTTCACCTTGATATTTACTCGCTTTCTCTGTCTATCTGTGGCTCTCTCTTTCTCTCTCTGGCTCTCTCTCGTTCATGACTTTTTCGGATCGCGCCCGTTTTAAACCTGTCTCGCTCTCACTGTTTCTCTCTCTGTTGCTCTCTCTCTCTCTTACTCTCTCTCTCCTTCGTGACTTTTCCGGATCGTCTCCCTCTCTCTCTCTCTCTCTTTTACTCTCTCGCTCTCCCTTACTCTTTCTCTCTGTCTCTCTCTCGCTCTCTTACTCACCTGGTTAATCTTATTCAAATATGACAATATTGAGTGGAAGTTATATATTTCTGAAGACCATCAATATTATATATTAATTATATATTATATATTATATATTAATATTAGGCCTGAGTAAGTATCTCCTTTGTGTGCCTCTTGGCTCAGGCCCAGCTTATCCAAATGGTAGTGTGGATGCTGCAGCGGCGGTTGCTGATCCAGCTACACACCTATGTGTGTCTACTGGTACCACCTGGCGAGGAGCAGCCCTGTCCACCCGATGATGAGCCACTGCTAACAAGCCGTTTGACTGGTCGCAGTTTGAGTACACCGAGCGCCCTCAGCTTTGGTTCTCCAAGTATGTCCCCTCCAGATTCCTGCACAGGTTCACTTTTGGAGACTCGCACATTACAGCACCACACCCACCCGTTCGCCTGTGATTATATCAAAATTAAATCCGCACCCGTTAACATTCCGCCCGTACCAGTAAGAAATTACTCACAAATTAAAAGCATTCTATTGAAGCACATGGAAGGACTGGCCTCACAGGAGGCCAACTTACTCCACACGCAAAGCCTCCTGGGAGGCCTGTCCTGCCGTGCGCTTTAATAGAATACTTTTAATTTGTGGGAGGCCTCACTCCAGTTGGCCCGTTTACTGTGTTTTTAAGTCAGATGTTGTTACATAGTATTAGAGATTATTTAGGGTGTGTGTGTTAGTTGTCTTAAATAGTGAATGTGAGTTCGTCTCGCCAGACACGCTCCTCCAGAGTCTTGGCATGTTGAGAGCTCCGTTGTTGGAGTTGTGCCGTAGTACCTGGGCATGCCAGTGGGGGCACAGTACTGTACACTCTAAAGTACAAAGTGTGTTTTGAAGCTGCTGGCTGAGAATAAAAATACATTTTGCTTGAATAACAGTTTGTCTTAAGCGTTTCTCTCTCATAACAGAATTATCCACAGTCCCAGGTTTGAGCTGTGTCCTGCATTGCTGGATCACAAATCCAGCGGAAGATAAATCTCTCACTGGAGAACCCTAAACACACTATGATAATGACAATTTGTCTAACACATAAATATTTTCGCATGCTGTTTTTGCAGGCTACAATACTGTTTTGATTGACCTGCTACCCACACACATGTAATTAATTACCTGCCCGCATACCCGCATGTAAAATTCCAGAACATTAAAATCCGCCCGTTTCAGCAAGTATTTGCGGGTTCCCGCATGACTCTGGTGCCCTTTCTGCCTCCTTTGGCCTCAATGCTTAGAGGGATGATATAACCCGTTAAACTAACCTAATCTATTGTTTGCCTCTAGCCAGCAGTGATGATATGACACTGACCAGCCCCAGCATGGATAACTCCAGTGCAGAGCTGCTGCCTGGTGGAGACTCTCCACTCAATAAAAGGATGACTGAGACACTACTGGCCAGCCTCACGGAGCACGAGCGACAAGCAATCCTTAGCGTGCCGGCTGCACAAAACCCTGAAGACCTCCGTATGTTTGCCAGGTAGCGGGCACTTAAAAGTGCTTTGTGGCATGTGATATTTTGAAATCTAGATTAGCTTCATTGGTTTACATTTTGAATACTTAGTTCTTTCTTTCTGTAACTGCTCTATTGATTAGTGCAAATTGACATCATTGTGACTGGTCTTGAGTCTTGTTGGCTGTGTTGGCATGTATGAAGAAGTCTTTATCAATATCTTCCAAAGGTTGCTGCACTACTTCAGAGGCCATCACCACCTCGAGGAGATAATGTACAATGAAAACATGCGGCGCTCCCAGCTGAAGACTCTTCTCGACAAGTTCCGCAGTGTTTTAGTGGTTACCAACCATGAAGATCCCATCATCTCCCTGTTTCAGTCCCCACCAGAGTAACAGGAGCAGGACACACCATACATCTTCCCATAGCAAAATTTACTCTCATCCTAGAAATATTTAGGATTCCCTGATTGGTATCAAAGCCTTGATGATCTGACAGAAAATTATGTAGTTTTATGACTCAGTTCATGACATGCTCAATATACTGTATGCCGTTTTTATGTCATAAATTGTACTTCCTCTCAGTACATGCATTTTTTACATAATGTTTCATACTAGTATATTATTCATGTATCCTACTGTGTTGTATGCCGTAGGATAGCCATAAAATGGATAGTTAAAATGCTCTACTCAAGCATTTCCTATTAGGGGACCAGATCTAATCCCGATTGTAATAGATCATTCTTTCAAGCAAACAGGACCATAGCATAACACAGTGTAATGACCATTCCAGACAAAGTGGCCACAAACCCCAGAGGGTTCCAGTGGAAGAAAACATAAAGTGGATAAGAGGAAGACAGATGGCAAAAGATACTGAGTACTGAGATGCTGTTTATATTTGGCTTTCTGCTTATCAGGAGTTTCCCAAACATCTGTAAAATCTGTGTTGAACACGGATGTTTATTGGAAAAGCTTTTAAGCTTTCACAGAAAACACTGGGAATTCCAAAATATCAAGTAGCAGATTTTTTGTCTTTCCTTCCATTTCCCCGATTGCTCTTAGCTTCTTTGTTCACTACGCTCACGCAGGGGTGACCCCGCAGGTAGAAACGTAGGGGCTTGGTGGCCCATTCTCCATGGGATTCAATACCAATCCGTGGGGCTGAGACAATATCTCTTGTCCATGGTGTCTTCCCATCAGAGTCCTCCTCTAGCCACACCTCAGCATCCGTGGCCAGGTCCCTGCGGTCAAAGCAGCGCTGAATGTCCAGGGCCTGGCACAGCTTAGATGGGCCATTACACAACTCTCTATCCTTCAGGGCCCTGGCAGCAGCTCTGCGTTTGGCTGCCCGCTGCCTCCTCATGATGTCCAGCCCCTGGAGGGGTTCCAGGGAGCGCAACAACACTGCAGCACCCTCCCCTGCACATGCATACACACAGAAGTTAATATGGCTCCACATTGTCTCTTTCTCCTCAAAGCTTGAATACCTATTTTGTTTAACACTGGCATAGAAAAACCTCACCTATTGCATAAACATGCCCATTAATGCATAACAGTGAAAACATTACACACAATTTTCTGTGATGTATCCATTGTATTATGCCTTTTAGTGTTTTAGAAAGATTGCTTCTTGTCTAAAGAGCTGAAAACCTCACCCTGACTGGAGACATTCATGCAGAGGTAGATGCCATAGATGGGATAAACGTAGATGGTGCCAGGCTTCATGAACATGGCAGTATTCCTCTCTGTGCGCTTCCCTCCAGCCGAATGTGATGCCTTGTCATCTCCACCCAAGTAGGCCTCCGTCTCCACCACCTTGCCTCTTAGCTCCGTGCCATCAGAGTGTCTCCGCACCAGGACCTCACCCCAACACACATACAGGACATTGTTTTTTCCCAATAAAGTCCTCTACAATTGACTCTTGCAAGTACATGATGGTGCCAGCAGGTGGTGCCCGTGTGCCAACAGGTTGTGTGAAATTAAAAGACTAGCTACTGTTTACCACTATCAGTCGTCACATACCACACTACCCCACAATGATAGAACATTACATATGATGCAAAAAATACTTTTTCTAACTATCTTAATTGTGCATTTACACCACATTCCTTTATAACCTTGGCTTAAAAAGTGAAAAAGCCCCATGTGCCCCTTCCTCTCAGATGGCTAACTGTGGGTGGGCAGGAATTCATGGTCACATCCTGGGGGGGTTTAGGGTCTGTCTTGTTATGCAACCCCCAATATAATACTTGCTTTCTTACTACTCATTACAACCTTTCTTTTTACAGTTCCAGGTACTGCTAAATTATAAACACATATACACAGACATACTTCTTGCAAGAGAGGAGCACCCACAATGGAAATGGGTAGGGGTGTTGAAATTAATCACATAATCGATGCATCGTGATGCAGGCATGGATGATTCTGCATCGATGCAGTGGCAGGACATAATCGATTATATCAAAAGGCATGAATGAGATGATAGTTTTCTCCTCTTGTTCGCTCTTTCCCTCGGTGCTCACAGCGATTTTTACTTCGATTTTTGAGTTTTATTTTTAAAGACTTGGTGAATTGATTTTTTCCCCTAAGGGACTGACACCATATCCTGGTCGGGGTGGGGGGGTTGCGTGCCTCAGTGACCCTTAGAGCTACACCAGCAGAAGCTTAGCCTTCAGATGGGACACCAAGGTTAGACAGGTCTTAGGGTAGAGGCCTGACGAAGTGCAATCTAATTACAGGCAAAAACAGTTATCCAGAGCACCCCCCCCCCACCACCACCCCTTTCCCAGCTTTGTCACTAACATGTGCCCCCGTCACATTTCTGTCCAGAACCGGCCCTGATGTAAAGTAGAAAATTGATGAGATGCATCAGGATATCTAATCAAATCGTTGACATGATAATCATAATCACTGAGACCAGTGAAGGTTCACATCTTTAGTCACAGGATCAATATTTATTTTGCATTTCTGTATTAAGTAGCCTTAATGCTTTCTCTGGCACTTTTATTCCTGTTTTATGGCTTTGTGTAAAAGCAAAAATACTGTTGTGGCGCTATGCTGCCTCATTCCAAGGCAAGGATTTTTGTAGCAGTTTTTTATACACTGTCTATGCTGCAGTATTGGATCTGGGGCTACTGTTAATAATACATTTCCAGAACACGTAGAGTCATACCAACTGTTAGAATTCTGCCCATTTCAGTAAGTATCAGCATTTATAATCTAGTATATCAATTCTCTCTTCTATAATGTTACACCTGAAACTTCTATATGGCAAAAATGATTGGAAGGGAGTTACTCTGAGAAATCCAAGAGTAGTGCTCCTAAGTTGTATCTTGTCATCTTTCATAGTTCTCACAAAGCTCAGTTTACAGCTTAATTCTAAGGTGCATTGCTCCAAGCCTTGCCCTTGGCAATGCAACAAATCAACTACAGCTGACACGCTGCTGTTTGCCAAATCATTTCCTCAATTTGCTTTAAGTTGCATTACTGCTGCCGGCAACCTGGCTTGTCATAACACCGTAATTGAAACTTCTGACCTTTGTTCTTAGTTCACAAACTGCTCTGAGCCTTTGCTACTTCTTGCCACCCACCTACTGTGTGATCTTCACACAAGAATTCTAAATCTTTTAGAGAAAGGATCTCTTCTCATACCTTTAAATGGACAGTAATGTAACCATCACTGAAGGAACATCACTTGAGGTAACTTACCCCCAACCAAGTTAGGGATGAACAATAAAGGAATTGTAGGTCCGAAACATTAACATCTTTAAAACATAATTTAAGACTTTGGAGAAATGTATTTAAAAGTGATTTCTGTAAGTAAAATGAACCTGTTCAAATGGGTACAAAAGCTGGAGTTACTCACAAAGGTCATCTGCAGCTTACAGTAGGATATATATTTTAATTATGGACCATATTACTTTGCACTTATAGTTTTAAGTTCTATTTACTTCATACATTCAATACATTTCATTTTATGTTTCTATTTAAAATAGTTACGATAAGAAAAGTGGGTGTAAACGTTTTAAAACATTTAAAGTACACAATTATACCTTCAGGACCATGTTGTATGTATGTAGTTACATTTTCATTGCTTGGGATTAAATCTACCTGGACAGCACCCTTTTTCAGTGCATTTTACAATAAATATTCAAAACGTTTTGAAATATATTTTAACCATCAATCATTTTTAAAGCAGTAATGTCATTGTGCATTCACAAAATGGTGTTAAATAGCAATAATCTACATTTTACCTTTTGCCATATTTCTGTTCCATAGTGATCTATTAGCGAAGTATAGTAACTGCCCAAATGTACTAGTTTTCTTATAAGAATCCTGCAGAAATTCCTGTAGTTCCAGATTATAACAGGTAACAACTGGTGGCCTAGTGGTTAGGGAATTACCCCTGCGATCAGAAGGCCTTGGGTTTGAATCCCAGGTCTGCAAGTGTCACCACGGAGGTACCCTTGAGGGGTGCTGTGTTTGTGGCTGCCCACTGCTTTACTTCATGAACGGGTTAAATACGAAGAATAATTCTGTTCACACTGTGCTGTGGTGTGTTCACGTATGCCTTATGGACACTACACTTATTTCACAAGGGCCCCATTTGATGCTTACCTTGCCCAGAAAGGCTTTAGCTAAATCAACACATGGTTGGTTGAAGAAGTTAAACCTCAACCGGGCTCCGTTTTCATCTGTCATCGCAAAATATTGACTGCAGAGCTCTTCTTGATCCTGAAGCTCGGCTTCATCTTTGTAGCCCCCCGCCAGAGGGGAGGTCTTTTCCTGCACTGGCCTCTGCAGAGGACTGACCTGCTCCTGAACTCCTGCAGAGTCGTGCAGCTTCCTCTTGCGAGCTGGCATGACACAGCACGAGTAAACGAGAGAACGTAGTATTTTGTACTTTATGTCCTGTGAACAAACCGCTCGGTATGTTCTCCACTACTGGAACACAGCTAGGACTTCACTGCACGGTTCGGATGTTTATTAGTCCAGTGCGGCTCATTCTGACCATCATAAGCTTGAACTACCTTATTTAGTATTAAAACAGGCACTTTTATAGACTTGATCCGAGCTTGACAGTACTGTCTACTGTCACCCAGCCGACTAACACACTCATCTGTTCATGCAAACCGCAGAAAACCTCTCCCCGAGTCCGGGCAACCCGCACTCACACAGGCTCAGAATGTTTTTCCTCCATGGACTGCAAAGACTTGTGGGTTTTTTAAAGGAGCCGCCACCGCAGTGATCTGAGAGTTTGGAGTAGTGAACAGTTCAGACCTCTGTTTGTTTTTAAAGAATAACTTGAGGCACACAGTGACGCAGTAATCTCTTGTGGTTTATTCTTTATGGTTCCACAGTGGATTTAGTCTAAAAACAATGAACCATATGGACAAGACTAAACTATGTGCGCGTGTATGCAAAGGGCAAAGTGTTTTCCCATGTGGTGCAGGTCTGATCCTATGAGTAGGAGCAGTGCTGGCATGGCTCAGTGATCAGAAGGCTTGCCAGAGAGACCTGCATGTTTAGAGATTGCAAGTTTAATGTGTAATGGTGGTAGAAATAGGCAGAGGGCACGTCGCTGGCTGCTAATGGGTAAACTGATATGTTTAAGTAACTCAAGGATGCCATAAACATTCCGAAATGAAATATGTCCGTGGCCCGCTTTTATTGGGCTAGGGCAAGTGTCCAGTAGTGAGTTTGACCAGCTGTTCATAAAAGATCTCTTTACACAGGGACTTGATAATGGGGTTCATTTTTAAGTGTTCTGACAAATCACTGCCTTCTGCTTTTTGCTGTCTAAATGGTTGTCAGAGTGATTTTATTTGTAGTTAAAAGCAACCAAGTGGTGATCATGTTAGCATTAGTGTTAAGGCCACTAGACGTCAGATTGCTTAAGCAGGGGTATGGAAATGCTTGTCATTAAAAAGTTCACTCATTCAATGTATGGCTGTTCAAGAAGCATGATCTTCTTTGTAACTGAACAAAAAAACAAATGAACAATTAAACAAGGCTGAGCTATATGTACATTTTATGCCCCTGATGTCAGATGCTGGAGTACAGAGTAAGTGTTTATGGTCATATGTTATTTGGCCCAAGAGAAAAATACGTTTATCACTGTTTATTATTCAGTTATTTCCGTAATTTGATAAGTAGTATGAAGCTGATATATACTGTTGGTCTTCCAGAGAAAGGGTTTCTATTGGTCCAGGCATCATAAAATTTTCAAAAAGAGTTGAATGACAATTGCTGTGTTCAAATCATTTGGAGGGCATGCTGTGTATGTCGCTGAGGATTACACTCTGTGGGAATGTGTAGCATTATTTGCAACGATTACATGTATAAAAGTGTATCAGCAGGTACGTAATCATCAAGAGTGGAACATACAGTAAGTCTGTGTTTAGTGCCAGCTGGCACTGTGGTGATGGCTGGCCAAGACTAGAGCCAGACACCCAAGCTCACCCATTATGACTGGTAGTAGAAGCCAGGGATGGTTCACGACTGGCTCTTATATCTGTCAGTCTGGTTGGAGCCATTGTTGCAATGCTTTGGCTGGTTTTCATGTGGGTGTCAGCAGAATGGAAGGGGCTCTGGCAGGGACCACCATCATTGGGGATGAACCGTCATTTTCTGGCATGCTGGACACAGTCAAAGCTCCCCAGCCAAGGGTGACAGGGACATAGTGCTGACGTATGGGATGCTTACAGTGCACTGCATCTCCAAACACTTTGTTCATGTCGGCTGATCGCGAGTCCATTACTGAATCATGACTCACTGCCCCTAGCTGGGCTGTAGCTCTTTGGGGAGCAGGTAAAAAGGAATTGTTTTGTCTAGCCCGGATGTATCAAAGGATGAGAATTTAATGGTATCGGTGACTAAAATACAACATGGGTTTTAGTTTTGTTGCAGTCAGTTAAAATGTACCAAAAATAGGGCTCATACACAAATAAACAGGAAATAAGCATCAGAACCATTGTTGTTTACTGTCTGGATTAGAACTCTGCACTCATATCTTATCCTGGAGCATGTTGGGCACAGACAAATAGCTACAGGAAGTTATTTACTTTCACTGCTCTTTTTTTTTTAAAAAGATGAGAACTGCAAAGTGACTGTGTTTATCATAACATGATATGATATGATTACAAATGGCGTCTCCTCTCTAGCTGTGTGTGACGTGTCTGTTCCAGATGGAAAGATTGAGTTGTTTGCTGGAAGATGAATGTTTTGAGATGTGCGTTTTCCCCAGAAATAAAAGCCCTTGACTGTTTTCAAATACTTATGATTGATGGCTGTGGGAAAGAATTGGGACTGTGTTTGTTAGGGCAGTGGGGTGGGGGAATGCCTGTGTCTGCTTGTTAAATCATTTAAGGAGACGGATGGCCATCTTCTTGTTTTTTTGTCAACCAGCACCTGAGCACTGTACAGCACATGGGGAAGGGAAGAGAAAGAGAATAGTTTTGCCCAAGTACTGAATCATGCATGACTTAAATGATATTTTCCACATGCATGCTTTGTTTAGCTCTCCAGAGTCTGTAGGCTTTGTCCTGCAGCTGGCCTGGAGGATCTGTCCACTGTGAAATGAAAGCTTCACCACTCTTAAAAAGGTGTCAGAAAAGAGTAATTGGAGAAATATCACTTTTTGTTGCCCACAGAATCTTTCATTAGGTGGAATCACTTTTTGCAAACAGGAAGGATCTTTTTCCTACAACTATGTGTCCAAACAAAAATAGTGTATACAGCTTAGCACAAATTTGACTGGCCTTAAAACAGTACATTAATAATGAGAGCACTTCGCTACAACCCCACAACACTCAGACATCTGTCGGTTGGTCAATGGATCCACCTGTTATACAGCAGCTATAGCCCAGTTTAAATGATGAAGGCATGGAGAATTTGCCAAGTGGCTGACTACCTCTTAACTAAATCTGCAGGGAAATAAAAGGTTAGATCGTAGAGACTGCTGATGTGTTTTCTCTGACTCTCTTCTCTGTTTGCCTCAGTGAACCTCTGCTATATTTAACCTGATAGCTCTGTCAGCTGACAAGAGGATCCTAGCACTACTAATCAGAGCATTCACTGTCTCTTTTACTGTTTTATATTCTCACTCTGTAACACCCGTCTGAAAACCCAACACACAGTGTTGCGATTGAATATTGCGCAGCAAGCTCTGAACACACACTTTTTCATTGCACTGCCATCGTTGAGTGACTCTGGTATTTTAATTGGCCTAAAGAACAGTACAATTCCCCTGTGTCAGTGACAGCTGGAGTTTGTTTTAAACAGTTTTTGCTCTTCTAAAGTGCATATTAACTGTTTATCTGTTCAGTGGGAAATGGCTCCCCTTCAAGCTGATGAGGTGGGTGTTAGATTTTTGTGGTTTTTGGGTTTAGAACACAGTGCATTGTGCTTGGGCCAAAACCTCAGGTTGGATTCCTCCAACAAGTTTTAGATTCCACTCTCATCTCTGTTTTCAGAAGCTGCAAGCAAACGCCAAGCCGAGGAGTGAGTGAGAGCTTTAGGTTCACTGTTAGAGGTGGGTGATCATTTGTAGGCATAAAGAACCTTCACATAAACAATTTAAGTGCAATCTCTCTAAACGTTTAAAATGATCTTTACACTTAGATTTCATTTACAAAAATTTTTTGTCATTCTCAAGGTCTCTCAAAAGGTCAAATTTTTTGGTCTGTCCTCGTGGGCTAGTAGGTTGGAGCAAGAATTAACTAGGGGTCACTGCAGACTGCTATAAGACCCACTCATTGGTGTTCAGCAGACATGATTATTGCCTTGATTTTTAACCCACTATTTGCATTCCTTGTCCACCTGTAAAAGCAGACGTATCGGGGTGGAAATGACAAGATTCTTCCTGTATTTATCCTGCATCTTATTGTCTGTGACTAGATTTTGTTCCACTAGTTTCCACCACCTCCACACTTCCACTCTTTCCGACTGAAACAGACCAGACCAGCTCTGCTCATCTAGAGAAAGTTTGCAGGGCTGTTCAGGAAAAATCTCTCATTGCCAGGTTCCCCTTTCCCCATCTGCTCCATCCTTCTGATTAAATCCATCTTTAATTAAAAGCTCATTCATTTTTAAGGGCACCCTGAGCCGTGTGGCGGCTGGCAGGTGTTTCACCAGTGTACGAATGGTTGCGTGTCAGGATTACCGTAGCTCCTCCAGGGACGAGGTATTGAAGCCTGTACCCCGGCGCCATCAGTTCCGAGGCTGAGCAGAAACAGCTGGCTGCTGTGCTCATGTCTATTCATTCATCTACAGGGTTGGCACTCCAAACAGGCAGGAAGAAAAACACCTGAGCCATATCTAATAACAGCAGCCGGAACGCGGGGGATGCTAGTGTAGATCTGACACATAAGACAACGGTGGTCTGTAAAGACAAAGGAGCACAATAACAGCAGCTACAACTTGCTTACTCCTGATGAGGTTTCATAACACACTTCCAGGCTTCTGACATAAACAAAGAATGTGTATTTATGGCATGTATTGCTTAGTTTTCAATAGGACAAATATGAGGTTCTGCTCTCTCTTACTATGCAAGTTTTCTTATTCTTCCTAGCATACTTCTTTGCTGCTGTTGTTAAAGATTAACAACAAGTGTTTTGATTAAGTCAAATAATAACCTGGTGATGATGCATCTCGAGAGCCAACAGTCAATTTTGCATTATGGTCAGTTGGTCTGCACATTCATGGTTGTTTTGACAGGAAATGTCACTAGGTATGGGTGAATGATAAATCATTTTCATGACACCTAAAATTGAAAAGCACACAAAATGCAGTTTAACAAGACTCTCTTTTTAAGGACACGGGTAGCAGCTCAGTGTTTTTCATATAATGACAATATCCATGATATGCTCAGAAAAGCATAATGTAACAATTTATCACAATACCATAAGACAATTGCCTTCAACTACGGCCGCTTTGTTTTCACCTTGGTGAATTTAGGACATTTGAAAAGTTGGAAATGACCAGAGCTACAGAGGTATGTGCTCGTTTAATTTTTGCAGGAATCATGAATCACAGTTTTAAAGAATCTTAACAATGTTCCTTCAAGTCAGGAACATAGTCAGGCAGTACCTCTTAACTTAGCATGGGGGCTGGGTTGTGGGATGGTCAACAGACACAAAACTCTTGTCTTAATTTTTAACCCACGCTTTGCCTTCCTTCATGTCCACCTGTCAAACAGCAGACGTTCCACAGTGAAAAATTATTTTGTGTTTCCTTTCTGAATGTATTATACTTCTCTGTGTCTGAGATGAGAAATATTTTTTCCAAAGAATCATGTGAAATAAAATGTTAGTGAAGTATGTATGAGCCTATAGTGGATCCTGTTTGGGAGGGATTTACAGGGTTCAAATAGTAAGCAGGCAGTACAAGCTGTCAGTTCTGATCCTGGTTAGGGAATGACAGCATTATTTAATGACACGGTTGCACGTCCGTGGCTTGTGGCAAAACAGAGGCATGTAACTAGTGGGCTGACATGGACCAGTAGCTTTAGCAGAGAGGTATTAATAACTTCATAGAGAACCCTTAATCCTTAATGTCCATTCCCTTTAATCCTATTTTTTATTTTAGTCACGTAGGAGGACAAAATGGCAAAAATATCAAATACCAGTGTATAATTTGCATGAAATTAATTTATTATCTGAGCTACTTACGATCATGGGGAGCCTATCCCAGCAGTTTTGAGGAAAAATGGGGGAGAAACACCCTGAATGGGAACAACACAAAAGGGTTCTCTGCATTGAACCCATTCACACAAGTGAAGTCAAGGGTACCACAGTGGTTCCACTGGCAGTCCTAGGATTCAAACCCACAAGCTTCCAATTGCAGGGGTAGATCCCGAACCTGGAGGCCACCAGCTGCCCCTACTTTTATTTTCCTAAAAGAACTTTCAGTGCATGATCTTTGTAAATGAGATGTGAGAGTGAAGAACCAGAGAGAATCACCAGAGAATGTAAAGGATATAAAAGAACCCTTACACTTATTTAATAATGTATGATTCTTTATAAGTGAAGATTCAGTCATACATGAACACACCACAGCACACAGTGTGAACAGCACGAAATTCTTCCTCTGTATTTAACCCATTCACCAAGT